>CM054140.1:28267729-28332416 GCA_028751875.1 Rapana venosa
ATGGGAACTGGATGTAAAAAAGGACATGTATGCTTATGCCATTATCCTTGAAAGAAGAATAAAAATTAAAACAACAACAACAATATGCACACACGCATGCATGCCTGCCTCAGGTCAGCCTAAATGCAAGTTATATTAGACAGACCAGTTATGTGTTTTTGTGTAACAGATTTTCAGAAATTGTTCAGATGCGTTACTTATTCTTTGGAGTGAGCATGTACCAGGTAATATTGTGAATGGTATACTGTGAAGCAGAATCTTTACCAACCATTACTTAAAATGTCAACTCCATTCCCCAGGGGTGTTTTCATTTTCCCTTCCTTCTGAAAAATGTGTTGATGCCATAGGTTTGAATGTATTGGTGGTCTGGTTTTTATTCCACAGGCTTCTTTCACAGAGATTTGAAGCCAGAGAATCTCCTCTGTAATGGCACAGATCTGGTCAAGTTGGCTGATTTTGGGTTAGCGCGAGAAACACGGTCACGGCCCCCGTACACAGACTACGTTTCTACAAGATGGTAAGTGCAACAACGACTTTGAATTGGATGTGTATGCAAACAGTAGTCTGTTTGATTTGTCAGGATGTCGGTTTTCCCCCCAACTATTTTGTAGGCAATACTTAACAGTAATTGATTCCAGAAATGTGTAGTGATAGGGTTGAAACACAGGTTTTTATGAACAGTAATTTTTTTTATATTAAAAAGAACATTTTTCTTTTAGTAATATATGGTACCTTTTCAGTGATACAATGGAATATTGATTGTGTACTTATTGTGTCTTCCATAAAGTAATAGACTCTTTGTTTTATTTCTTTTATGGTAAAGCATCTATTGCTAGTGGAAAATAATGTGCTTTGATTAAATATTTAGATTGTAATTATAATGATGGTGGTGGTAGTGATGATAATGATTGTTGTTGGTGGTGGTGGTGGTTATTGTTGTTGTAAATTGTGATGCTATTCTTAAAGAGAAAGCAGAAGGAAATCAGGACCTTTATTTACTCAATAAACCGGACTGTTAGCACAAAAAATGCACAAAATGACTCTCAGGATCAAAATCAGCTGTGCTTGTTAAATATGTAACAAAGGTACTTGATTTCATGCTATTAAAATCTCCATAAACAGAAGGGATTACACATATCAAAATTGTGAATCCCTTTATATCTAAATAGTTATGAAAAACCTGGTATCAAACAATAACTCCTAATCCATTTTTGGGTCTGTACATGCTGGTTACTTTTACATTTCAACAAGCAACAAAGACAGACATGGATTATGGCATCTTTAACAGCCAAATTTAAGAAGCTGTTCTGCAAGGTGTTTGTAAGATTTGAACTTTGCACCGTTGAGATGGATCACTGATGCACAAGCCACTTAGTTGTGATCACCCGTCTTTAGTGTAGGTTTGAAGTGACTGAACTGTACATCAAACTCTGCACAGGTCATACAGAGCAGGCTTTGGCAAGACTGGCAAGAACAGAACATGTTCTATAGTCCTGCCTGCTTAAGGCACGATACACATCTCATTGGCCAAGACCTCTGTGGTGACTTGGGGAACCTGCAATGTACGCTAGCTGCCTTCATTGAAGAGACTGAACTGTCTAAGAAATGCAAAGAAAGAAAAAACAAACACCGGTGTGCATGTTGCCTCTTTTCCAAATTCTTTTTTCAGTTTGTGTTTCGCGATTTCTGAGTCCTGAGCCTCAGAGTGTTCTGTTGTGCTGGATACAGGTACCGTGCCCCTGAAGTGTTGCTACGGTCCACCAACTACAGCTCCCCCATTGACATGTGGGCAGTGGGCTGCATCATGGCTGAACTGTACACACTGCGTCCTCTTTTCCCAGGCAGCTCAGAGATCGATGAAATTTTCAAGATCTGCTCAGTTTTAGGCACACCGAAAAAGGTAGTGTTGAGATTTTCCAGATATGTATAGGTATAGGCACACCAAAGAAGGGATAGTTGATAAACAATTTTCCAGATGTGTTGTTTTAGGCACACTAAAGAAGGTATTGATAAGATATTTCAGATCTGCTCAGTTTTAGGCACACCGAGGAAGGCATTGATAAGATTTTGAAAAAATGCGTAGTTTAAGGCACATCAACGAAGGTATGACTCCATTTTCGCATAAGTCCTCCAGATGGGGCTATAAACCAAGGGTTGTTTTTTTTGTTTGTTTTTTATAGTGTGAATGCATGAATGATGTCTTGTGCACATCTACTTTTCAGTGAATGAAATTCTAGAACATTATTTATGAGGTTCCCTGCCCTCTTTCCCCATCTCTGACTCTATCTTCTTCCCCTCTCATTTTGTCTTGTGTCTTTCTCTTTTTGTCTGTCTGTATCCCCCCCCCCCCCCCCCCTCTCTTCTCCTCTCACTCTTGCTCTCTCTCTCTCTCTCTCTCTCTCTCTCTCTCTCTCTCTCTCCCCCCCCCCCCTCTCTCTCTCTCTCTCTCTCTCTCTCTCTCTCCCTCTCTCTCTCTCTCTCTCTCTCTCCTCTCTCTCTCTCTCTCTCTCTCTCTTTGTCTCAGTTTCTGATTGATCCAGAAAAGAAACGTAATGATCAGAGAACTAATGTACAATCCCTGGTTGGTAAACAGGAGGACTGGGAGGAGGGGCACAGGCTGGCAGCAGCGATGAATTTCCGATGGCCTCAGTGCGTGGCCACCAACCTGAAGACCCTCATCCCCAACGCCAGCAATGAAGGCATCCAGGTCATGAGGGACATGATGGCCTGGAACCCTCACAAGAGACCTACAGCTGCTCAGGTAGGAGAGCAGCATCGGCCGTTCTCTTTGCTTCTCATGCCTGTTCTTGCTTTTTTGGGGGGGGGGTTGAATGTGTGTTCCCATAGTGGATTTTTGTTAAATGAAAAAAAAAATTTAAAAAAAGGTTTAAGATCAGAGAATGAAAAAAAAAGTAGTAGTTATTATTTGAGGGGACTTAGTTCTTTAAGTATTTTTGATATGTTTTGTTCATTCTCCAAGGTTTAAATTAGGCATCAGTAAAGAACATTTTTATAAAGAAATTAGCAGGAGTACAAGAACGTGTTGTATATTTTCAAAGAATGAAAGGAAGTGCAAAAAATAAATAAAAGACCCCAAAAGATATGGGCATGATTTGGAAAAGTCATGTGTACTCATGCATGTGCATGTGTCTCAGTGCATGCACGCACATATATATGCTTATGCATGTTTAACTATAATTTTGTAGGGGTGTGTATGCATACAAATGTGTTGGTTTTATTCTATCTTCTATAAGAACAAGGTTGTTTTTCCCCACAGTGTCTAAGGTATGCCTACTTCCAAGTGGGCAACAACCTGGGCATGGGGTCCATGTCCAGACCAACCGACAACATCACCAGCCAGTCCCCAGCCACCGCCCTTGTCAAGCAGGAGCAGCGGCAGGTGGAACCTCAGCCCAAGACATTCCCCGAGTCCCGGCCTGCCCCACTTCGCTTCAAGGAGCCCTCCATATTGCAGGACTCCCCGCCCAGCAAAGTTCTGCCCGCTATACCCAATCAGGGTAGTCAGCAGAATGATACAGTAAGTGTTCTGACTCGTTAATGTGGAAAGATTCTTTTTGTTTCTTTGGGGTTTTGTTGTTGTTGTTGTTGTTGTTGTTGTTTGGTTTGTTTCTCAGGTAAAGCTCTGAGGTTCACCAATGGTGAGATTTCGCATTTGTAATCGTTTTAGCCTACTGTGACCGCATTATGACTTTGGGGATGTATGCTGAGTATGTTTGTGTTTCTGTAACCCACTTCAATCCCATGGGTAGTCATGGTTTTAAATTCTAAAATTTGCAAAAAAGCTTTATTTTGAAAGTTAATATCAGCAGAACTAATCAACCAAATCTCTTGCAACAAAATTCAAAATGGTTTCCAAAGACCTCCCTTCCAGAAGATTCTTCTGTTGCAATTTCATTGTGGGATATAATAATAATAAAAAATGGAATTTATATAGCGCTATATCTTGCAAAAAGAAATCAAAGTGCTTGCATTCAACACACCCATACATACAACCAATAACAATTAACAGAGTTAACAAATTCAAATGCACACACACACACACACACACACACACACACACACACACACACACACACACACACACACACACAAAGATTATACACTATGGCAGGGTGATGGGATTTTGGCTGTTTTAGGCAGGGATAGATTTGAGATGAAACAAGAGGGGGGAAATCAGATTTGGAATAAATATGTCTTGAGGCTGGATATGTGATAGTAAAAGTTGTTGACCTACTACCAGTGGTCAGCCTGGGTCGATCTTGTGTTTGCAAACGGAAGTCGGATCAGTCGGAATGGTTGATCTGGACAGGTTTGGGTGAAACATTAGTTTACTTTTCTGTATTTCTTTCTTTTTACGTAAAATTTTACCATTGAAGACACATTACATGCATGATATGATTAACCTTCTTATTTTCTTGTTATCATTCTTTTACGTTTTTGGTTTGTTTGCTTGTCATTACTTGTGACTTTCAGCCTTCTTTCTTTCTCCCTTTCTTGCTTTCCTTCATTCTTTTTTGTGTGTATTCTTTGTATTTTTGTTCCTTCTTTCTTTCCTTTCAAGATCATATAGAATCAAATGAACTAAAACATCGTGCTATTGTTGTATCTTCAGGACACGTTTGCCATGACAATGACCAAGAAGCAGAGTGGTCGGAAGCGATGGGGAGGAGGAGGGGGTCTGTCTGATACCTGGGATGACTGGAATGACTTTGACTTTGGCAGTCCCAGCAAGGCCACCAAGAAAGTGCCTGTCATCGGGGCACGGGCCAACAACAAGGAAAACGATGACGATGATGATTTCCTTGGGTGAGTGATGAGGGGGTCTGTGTGTGTGTGTGTGTGTGTGTGTGTGTGTGTGTGTGTGTGTGTGTGTTTGTGTGTGTGTGGTATGTGTGTGTGTGTGGGTGGTATGTGTGTGTGTTTGTGTGTGTGTGTGTGTGTGTGTGTGTTTTCTGGTGATGCTGTGGGTGTGTGGAAAGGCACCTGTTGTGTTGTTTTGAAAGAACTTCTTGAAGGTTTGTTTTATCATGAACAAAAACCTGAAAGAAATCAGGGTGAGATTTTTTGTTTGGCTGGTTGTTTTTTGTTGGTTTTTTTTTTTTGGGGGGTGGAGGGGTGTTATTGTTGTGCTTATGTGCCACTATTCATTCCCCCCCCGCCCCATCTTTATTTGCATTTGTTATACTGAAAGAGTTGTGTTTTTAAACATAATTTTTCCAGAGATGATTTTTTACTTTTTTTTAATTATATGGTATGGGTTATCAGATGTGCTAAGTGCATTTTGCACATTGCACCTCAGTTTCTCTTCATATCTGAATAATTGGCACCGTTCATTGTGTGGTTGACTAGAGAGAGGTAAGGGCACTCCACCGTCAGAGGGAAATTGAAGCTGGGATGTCTCACCTCAAGCGCTTTGATTTGTCTCTGCAAGATAGAGCGCTATATAAATTCTATTTATCATTATTATTATCATTATTATTATTATTATTATCATCTCCTGAACAGCGTTTTACCGACAGACCACTTGAGTTAGCTGTGCTGTGTGCTGTTTGCAGAAGCATATTGAACAAGAAGCCAGCGGCTAAGCCAGCAGCCAGAATCAACTCTGGACAGCGGGGATCCAACAACTCCGCCAAGCAACACTATGTTAACAAGGCCAGATACTTGCCAGGTGAGGTAGCAGGCTTCATCACCCGTTATCACTCTGATGTTCTCTCTCTTCAGTTTTCGGGGGGGGGGGGGGGAAGGAGGTATAAAGTAAGATTGCTTTTTTATTTGAGATTTTTCAATAGAGGTTTGCTAGATTTCAGTGGGTTTTTTTTTTAAATGAAGGTTAAGAAAGACTTTGCTTTTTATTGTTGGTGGTGGTGGTTAAAAATAACCAAACAGAGAAAAATGTTGCTGGAAAAAAATGGAAGAGCAGGATACAGGTCTTCTTGAGTTGAAGAAAAAAATAGATATACATAACAATAGAAACATATAAGCAAGGAAACAGAAAGCAAACATAGAAAAAAATCTTTCTTTTATGAATTCCATTTTTGTTGTGGCATGAATGAGTGAGACCGTGAGAAAAATCTGTGTACAAATATCATTTGTAGCCATTCAGACACATGTTCTAGGAAGGAGGGAGGGGAAAGAGGCTTGCTTTATATGTATGCTACAACATTCAAACTGTCATTCATGTTCGCTCTGTGCTCATATTGCGATGTGTGCAGGCATCAACCCCAAGAACAGTGCCCGCAAAGACAGTTTAGGTGCAGATTGGCTGTCCAAGAGTCCCGGGGACTTGGGCAAACCCAAAAACACACAGCTGAACAGTTTAGGTAGGTTGCTGTGAACACGCAGCTCTTCTGTCCTCTGTATCAGTTGTGTGCACAATCAGTGAGCAGCTAGACTATCAGACTTATCATACGAGTGTTTGCAACTCAGATCTGGACAGCGTTTGGTTGGCTGTGGAAAGAAATTTTTTTTTAATCTCTCAGATTTTTTGTTTGTTCCTTGTCTAGAGCCCCAAGGTTCACCTTTGTTGATATTTTGCTATGCAATGGGTTTTGCTCACCATTAAGGTAGCCACATTCTGACTTCAGGGGGATTCATGAGAGTGAACAGACAGTGAATATCCTGATATTCTAATTTACGTGGGTATCAGATGCTCCATCTGCATGCCTTAGTGTCATGTTTTGTTGTTGTCTTTGTTTGTTGTTTTATTTTTTGCTTTGTACTTCCAAAAGGAGAAGCAATAATGAGGTAAGTTAAATGGATAATGATAGGACCGATTAGAATAAAGATTGAGTGCTTATCGCCAAAGATGGAACGTGGCTACCTTAGTAGTGGGGAAACTGTAACATTCTCACCAGTGATTAACATGGAGTTCTGGTGAAGAAACAAGAAGAAAGAGAAGGAAAATGATGTTTTTGTAGGCAGTTTTCCATGTGTGTAATTTTGTGTGTCAAACGCTTGTTTGAAAGACACCTTAACTATCATTTATTACCTAACATGTGTTCTGTGTTATGATTGCAAGTTGATATCGCTGACTCCTGGCCAGTTTTAAGGCTTTTCATTTGTCTTTTTCTAACAATGTTTTCTTTGTATGAAATTTAAAACATGCATATAACATGACTTGTTGATTTGCATTTGCTTATGATTACATATATGCCAAGCCATTTACTTGGATGCTGACGTTTATGCAGAAATTTGGAAATATGCCTGCATCTGCACAGAAACAGTGCATATAAACAAACAGATTGAAGTCATTGATATTTTGCAGTGAAACAAACATGAGAACATTTGCATGAGCAGCAGTCCTACAAGCTCACATATGCATGTAGGCAAAGGACTATGCATATGTCACGCACACACACACCACACACACAACACAACACACACACACAACACACACACACACACACACACACACACACACACACACACCACATGCACACACAGACAGAGTCACATACACACAGAGTCACACACACACCCGTTGATCTTGTAACCTGATATTGAAGTTGTTGCTAACTATACACTGCCTCGACAGGCACAGGAGAATCCCAAAAGTCCCCACTGAATACTGGCAAAGGTATAATATGATCATCAATATCTTGAGTGATTTTATCAAGGGAAGGATTCAGGTCTTTGTGCATAACAGGCATCTTGTTTCAGGTCTTTGTGCATAACAGGCGTCTTGTGCTTCTAATGTTGATTTTGGTTACATTTGGCCCATCTTCTAAGTTTATGGTCCTATGTTAGAGCAGTGTAAAACGAAATGGAACAAAAACAGGGGGTGGGGGGGGGGGGGGGGACGTTCTACAAATTTGTATTTATAAATGTAAAGTAACCACAAGACAAGAAAACAAAACAACAGCGTAGTGGAAGTGTGCTTTCTCTTTGGGAGAGCAGTCCAAATTTCACTCAGAGAAATGTGTTTTGATAAGAAGATACATTTGGCTGTATCATTTCATTACTGTACTCCACTCCACCCCAAAACATCATAATGCAGTCCAGTCCCATAGAATCCAGTCCAGTCCAGTCCAGCATAACTGAGCACAACATAACATAAAACACTATCTTCAAATTGAAAGTTTGAAGTTTTTTCCGAGTGATGCTGCTTTAACCGTGTGGAGGCAAAGCTCAGACTCTGGCCTAATCCTGTATGTTATGATCAGAGCGCACAAGGATAATGTGTGATGTTGACAGTGTGTGGCACCCCTGCATTGCTTTGTTTTGTTGATGCACAGGTGGAGGGGCTGTGGGGCGTGGTCGCAAGTTCAGTTCTGGTGGTGGTTTTGATTTTGGTGTGTGAGATAACTACTGTCTTCCGTCTGTTCATTCTCTCTGTCTCTTTTTGTCTTTGTCAGTGTTTCCGTCTGTCAGTCTCTCTGTCTGCCTATCTCTCTGTTTCTGTCTCTGTCTGTCTCTGTGTGTCTGCCTCTCTGTCTGTCTCTCTGTCTGTTTCTCCGTCAGTCTGCCTCTCTCTCTCTCTCTCTCTCTCTCTCTCTCTCTCTCTCTCTCTCTCTCTCTCTCTCTCTCTCTCTCTCTCTCTCTCTCTCTCTCTCTCTCTCTCTCTCTCTCTCTCTCTCTCTCTCTCTCTCTCTCTCTCTCTCTCTCTCTCTCTCTCTCTTCTCTTTTTCAGTCTATTTTGTCCTCTTTTTATGTCTGTCTCTCTCTTTTTCAATCCTCTGTTTTTGACTTCTTTTTCCTTTCTGTCTCTTTTTTGTGACTTTGCATCTTTGTGGCTGTTTATGTAGGAAAGAATCATAAGACAGTTCTTAATTAACCAGATCAGTTTTTGATTGCTACTAACAGCAGCAACACCAACAGAGATGAAAGTGTGATATTTATATACTTACCTGGTAACACTGATCACTTATAGTCTGTGGATGGCTCTCGTTGTAAATTGCACCATAAGAATATATTTCAGCAAAAATTGATGGAAAAAAACAAAAAACAACAACAACACCCACCCAACCAAAACATATGCGCACACACACACTCGCACACACACACCACACCACACATCACCACACACACACCACACCACCACACACCACCACACCACCACACACCACACCACACACCACACACCACACACACACACACACCACACCACACCACACCACACCACACCACACCACACCACACCACACACACAACACACACACACACACAAACACAAACACAAACACACAAAGTAATAATACCTAAATCAGCTTTGATCCAGAGTTGCAACATGACAGAAAGTAGTCCAGTCTTAAGTTTGCATTTTCATGACTATATTCAAGTACCTCGCAGTGTAGGCAGCTGTACTCTGCCTTCAGGGGAAAGTGTCATTCAAAAAGAGACACTGAAACAGTCTGTAGCCAGTTATTTTTACATTGTCTGATTTTCAAATCAACAATAATTAGCGTTCAACCATTTCTTGGTGGGAAAAAGATCCTCTTTTTTTTAAAGAAAAAGTTTTTTTAGAGAATATGTTATGATAAATTTCTAAATATTTTGTATTGCTTTATGTTGAATAATGTAACAAGAGTAAAATATAAACATAGTCTGCACTTCCAGTGTGCTAAAAACTAACAAAACATCAATGTGCTTTACCAGCCAAAAAAACTAAACAAACATCAAAGGGTCAGAAACAACAAAGAAAGCTTTAAAAAAAAAAAAAAAGTAATGTTATTTGACATCATTGAAAGCAGTGCAGGGTATCAATCATATATGCATGATAAACGCTTGGTTTTGGTGGCTTTTGTGCTGTTGAGTGCAAGGCAGTGTGTTGCTATGTGATGTGATGTGTGATATTTTTGTGCTGTGGGGCGCAAGGCGATATGTTGCTATGTGGCGTGATGTGTGATTTTTGTGCTGTGGGGTGCAAGGTGATGTGTTGCTTTGTGATGTGATGTGTGATTTTTGTGCTGTGGGGTGCAAGGTGATGTGTTGCTTTGTGATGTGATGTGTGATTTTTTGTGCTGTGGGGTGCAAGGTGATGTGTTGCTATGTGGCGTGATGTGTGATTTTTGTGCTGTGGGGTGCAAGGCGATGTGTTGCTTTGTGATGTATGATATTTGTTTGTGCTGTGGGGCACAAGGCGATGTGTTGCAATGTGGTGTGATGTGTGATGGGGCAGGTGGTGGCTCGCCCAGTAACCATAAGTACAGCCCTGTGGCTGCCAAGGCAGCGCCTGCTGGTGGTGATGGTGCTTATGTCCCCTCTTTCCTCTCTAGTAATAAAGGTAATGATAGTATGTATATGTGATTTGGGATGTAGCCTCTGTGTGTGTGTGTGTGTTTGTTAATGAATGAGAGAGAGAGGATGATAATCTTTATTTCATAAGTTAATAGATGCTTTTTTCATCTAGTCTTTAAGAGAGAGAGATTGAGAGGGAGAGAGAGAGAGAGGGAGTTGCCATGTTGACATCTTAATTTTAGACAGTCATTCTAAAGAGATTTTCAGTGGAAAGATGCTTGTTAACTCCTGCTTGTAACAAATTTTGTGATATGTTAAATTTAAGAAAAAGGCAACATTGACCAGTTTTGTGATTGTCATTGCATGGGTTCAGTATACATCTGAATTGTTAATTAAACATGTTTTTTTTTTAAACCTATAGACTGAAATACAAATTAACTGGATATCAGCAAAAATGGTGAGCAAGCTTCACTGTACAAATGTAAAGATACCATAATTTGAAAGTAACTCTCCAAAACAGTCTACTACTTCAATAACAATTTATTGAGAGCATTTGGCATAAAGACTCTTACTGACTTGTACAGTTTAGTTGGCTCCAGTCAAAAAAGCGAATGGCAGAGCAAAATGCATGAAATTATACGGGCAGCTTTATGTGTATAGACAAGTTTTGAACACTGCTTTTTCAGCACGTGATTTTCATTTTGTGTTGTTGCCTGTGCAGCGGCTCCAGGGGGTAACATGAACTGGAAGAGGGCTCAGCCCCTTCCCCTCAGCAACAGCCCAGGAGGAAATTTCAACAAACCCTTAGGCCATGGACGCACAGACTGGGCCTCCAAGTGAGTCGGCAACTTGTGTGGTCAGCCATTGATGAAACTGTATAGAGTGATCTAACACTTCACAGAAACAGTTTGTGTCTCAGCTAGCGGTAGAACCAGATATACACAATAAGAACAGTTGGAATAGAGGATTTGGAAAATGGAAATCATTTGCTCATGGTGATAAGAAAACAGTAAAAGCAAGACTGTGTAGGCCGTTCCAGTTGTCTGTCAATCAGGTGTTGGATATTTTATCAGACTTTTTTCTTCACATAGCTCAGTCTCTCTCTTGATGAATACCAGTCTGTTTCATCTGCCCTCATTTTCAAGTCCCTTCTTCTATCAGCCAGGTAGTTGTCTCTATAAGTCTGTCTGTGTAGACTTTAAATAAAAAAAATCATTTTCAGCATTTAATACCTCGTATATTTTGGATATGTGTGTTGTTGTTTTTGTAGCCATTTTCGTCACCAGAGGAAATAGTGTCATTATTGAAGGTAACATGCATCATATTTTTTTTGGTAATTTGTTATTTTTACGAAATGTTACAAAGCACATTGTTACATAAATCTTGTTTTTATAGTTGACTCAAAATTTCATGGACCTGCTTTTGCATGAGTTTATTGTTGATTGTATCTGGTCAGCTTTCAGACTTTTTATGAGTAGATTCAGTGAAGCTGAATACTGCAACTTTATTTGTCAACAAACTTATCTATTGGTTTGTTTGTTATACTCCTTGTTGAGGTTTCGGTAGCTTTATTTGTGGACAGAAAAAAATATTCATGTACAAGAAGAGTTTGCATATATTTCAAGCATACCTTATATTAGAAATATTCACATAGAACTATTGCATAAACCCACTTGCAATGAATGCATGCTTGCTAGCATGTACACTCTTACTTTTTTCTCTCAGAATCTCTCACACATTCTCTCTCTAAATTCTTAATTGATGTAAGCTCGTTAGGTGTGAAAAATAGTTGTAAAAGAAAAAACAAACTTGAAATAATTATAGGAGCAGGAGTTCATGCTTTGCTTTGCTGTGCATATGTTGCAATGTTGATACCTTTCTCTTTGTGTTTTCATTGTTATTCATATGTTGTGTTCTTGGGGGTTTTGTTTGTTTGTTTTTGTTTTGGTTGTTTTTTTTTATATAGAAAATGTTTGTGATATTTTTTTTTCTGATTTTCTTGATTCCTCTCGTTACATATAGATGAATGGTTTGTTATGGATTACTCTTACAATTAAGATAAAAACAAAATTGTGCAAGACAAAATAGGTAACTGCACTCATATATCTAGAAACTGTTTAACCCTCAAGAAATGATGAACTAGACAATTGCATTGTTTATGAGTGTTCACCTCATGCTTGTACTCTTAGCCGCATTTCACTCCCACCCCCCCCCAAATCTTTCTCTCACACACATTTGCGTGCGCGTGCACACACACACACTCACACACCTATCAAAATTTCACAATTTCTTGGCATTTTATTCACAGTCTCTGCAAAGTAACGGTGTTTGAACTGTCGTTATTTGCAGGTACCTGAAGTCCTGAGACTAACTCTTGTGAAATGGCATATCAGCTGGAGGACCTTTCTCTTCAATCCATCTGCCCCCAGAGTCGACCAAGACAATCGCTCCAAATTTGATGAGAGGGAGATGTGTGGATCCCAGACTGATTTCATTCCTACTCAGAATCACTCTGAAGAAACTGTACATAGAAACTGTCTGCTGTGCTATAGATAATAAAAAAACAGTTAGCCTTGAAATCACGTGTTAATCACAGGTCAGGTCCATCCTTGTGAATTTGTTGTAACTCTCCCCACCCCCACCCCCCCTCCCACTTTTTTGGGTTCAAATAAACATCATTTACAAAATAAAACTTATCATTATCTAACTTTTAAACTCTACCATACAAAACAAATCTGAAGCTGGTTCATCACTGGAACTGATTGGCAATCAGGCACATTTTGATATAGGGGAATTTCCTTTGCGTTTTTCTGTGCATTGGAAAGAGATGAACAAGAAACTTGTAGAATAAGTGTTTTTGTCCTGTGGCTTTCGCTCTCTGTCATGACCTTCACTGGAAAAATTTAGTTATTTCACTTTTCTCACTGTAAATTTATATGGTGACTCACTGGAAGAAATCTCCTAGTTATATTAGGAAGTCTTTGAAAGAATAAGTGTGTTATCGGTCACAGGAAGCATTGGTAACTCGGTAACATTGACTGATCTCAGGGGAAAAAATGGAAAGGGTTAAGTTTATGAAAATTGAAGGATGTTACACTTATTTAGGCTTCTGTTCAAGTTCATGGTAAAGAGTTTTGCATATGATCTTCGTTCTTGTGACTTTTCTGGGAAGCCTGCTGGCTGTGAGACATCGTGTTTCTTAATACATCCCCCAGTAATCTTGGAAATCATGCTATGTACCAACACACCTTTGCCTTTCTCTTCACCGTCTCTTTTTTTTTTAAAGTCACCCACTGGCACTTCTTTTGTGTTGGTAAGGTGAAAGAAATGTGTCCTCATCTGTTATTGAAAATGTGATCTCCTTTAACACCAGCATGATCAGTGTTTCAATATTGTCTGGAAAATATTCATGTAAGATCAGTATTATTTCAGTGATATACTTCTGATTTGGAGGACAAATAATTAAGGTGAAATAAACATGGCTGCAAGCACTCCTTGCAGAAGAGAAGTCAGAAATGATAATAATAACAACAAAAACAACAGTAATAATAATGATGATGATGATAAGAGTAAGAGAGATAATTCTTTTTCTGTAGATTACGTAAAATATGTCATATATTTCTGCAAAATTAAATGAGTTTTTTGCTATGAATATTTCTGGGGGGTTTTGCCAGTAATTTCCATGCTTGTAAATTACATACAAGAGGGAAGATACTTCCCTGAAAGTGTTAGTACAAAGGTGAGTTTTAGGAAGCAGACAATAAACCAGATTTCATGATTGCAGCTTCTGAAAAAGAGCACAATAAAGTGGCCGGTAATTTAAGATATTAATTATTCAAATGTATTCATGTATGCTGATGTAAGTATTCCCTGTCATTGAAGACATGCTGTTGTCTGTTCAAATTTTTTGACAGTTGTTAACAATTTTTTAAAGGAAAGGCATGAATTGTGCTTTTTAACTCGATGGCTTTGGTTGACCATTCCTTTTTTTTTGTGGTAATGTTTCTTATAGAAAGTTTGTGATACTTTTTAACAAGAACTTCCTGGTTTGCACAGTTGATATTTGTGATCAGATTTATTTGGATGAGAGAATGCTTTCAGATGAGAGTGGAGACTGTAATTAAAATATGGTTGTGTCACCCTCTGTGTTTGTGAATGAAGAAAAGGAGAGATGAAGAGTTTGTGCATGTATGCAGGCAGAAGTAATGTATGTGTATACCTGAGGCCAAAAGTTGTCATATATTCTCTCACACCCATACGAAGGTTGTGGTAGGTATGTTCCAAAGAAAAATTTTGGTTTGATTGACTGGTTGCTTGTGTGTGTGTGTGTGTGTGTGAAAACCTCTTGGTGAAAAAGTGATGGGTAAACTTGAAAACATGACATTTTTCCTAGCAGTTTTGTTTGCACAAAAATGCTACAATTTTTATTTCCTATCCATATTTTTCACTAGAGTGCTTGTTTTTTGTTTGTTTGTCTGTGTTGGTCACTTGCTCCTGGTATTCTATGTTTGTTGGGGTTCCCCCCCCCCCCCCCCCCCCCCCCTTGTGTAAGAGTCTTTAGTTAGAGAGTGACTCGAGATGAATGATTAAGGAAAGAACACACACACACACAGAAAAAAAGAGAGGTTTATCATGAGGAACATTATGAAGAGTGAAAGGTTTATCTTTGTAAATGTGAGGTTTCTGACATCTGTCTCTTATTTGACTACTCTTGGTTTGTCCTGAAGCCCATGCTGTCAATCATGATCAAAACAGTTTGCCTTGACAGTATGCAGCTGCTTCCATCATCTGATAATGCTGACATGAAGCTGCTGCAGACCCGTTATGGGAGCTAAAGCTTTACTTTGCACAAAAACAATGCTGGGTTGTTAATGTTTTTTTCTCTTTCTCTCACAGGGCTAAGTCAGGTGATAAATAGGCCTGTTCTGATGTCCTGTGATGTCTGAGAGCTAGATTTGTCTTGTACAACGAAAGGATGCTGTAAATAAATGTGTCCCATCCACCTACCCACCCCACTTTTCTTATACCCAAACTGGAAACAACTGTCATGATCATAGTCTAAGATACCTGTGTGACTTTAAGGAAGATGTGTATGTTGTGCATCTCTTTCACAATATGAAATAGGATACTCTTGGCATTGCTGCTGAGAAAAATGCATGTGCCAAGTTTTGACTTGGTAGGAATTTTTTTCTGTGACTTTCTTGCCCGTTCTTGCAACCATCTTCAGAACAGTGTAGTGATATGCCAAATATTTTTTTTAATGAACATGGAAAAATAAAATTAGAAGGTGAAACAGGTCAACTGGTGAGCTGATGGCCAGAGTCGACACAGTAAACTGTCAAGCTGCTCTGGTCACTGTTTTATTTCCTGAATTTCGTCATTTCAACCAGTAAAGTAACACATTTATTGGTAAACAGGAACTTTGACAGTGACCTTTTCTGTAATAGTCAGGCTAGTTCTTAACATTTACACCTTTAATTCATCCAACACTGACTGTGAGAGCAAAAACATTTTAAATGCACACACAATACACTTGCATGCAAGTATTACGTACATGCACATGCTCACTCGCGTGCACACATGCACGCACACACATTTTTATTATTGGACTAGATTTCTGTTCAAACCAAACACTTTCCATTCTCCCATCATAGAAACAAGGGGGAGGGATTCTGATAAGAAAAGTAGGTGGCATCTGCATACTTGGTGTGATGATCTGTGTTCTTGCCATTTTTTCATGTGGGAGTTGTTCATTGCACCCATTACTTGTACGTTATACATGTGATATTTTACTACCTCTGTAGTATGACCTATGGCTGGTATTCAATAGGAAAAATACGCAGCATTTTTTTCTGACGATATTTTCCTTGTGTTTCAATGTCTTTTTAGTTTCAATCATTAAAGAGTGGTCACAAATAAACATGTGATAGTGCTGATTCCACTGGTATGATTTGTGTGTGAAATGACATTTTGTCTTTGATTGTCGTTATCATTGATTTTCATCAATTGTTGTCATTGATTTTGAAGCATCAAGAAAGAGTTTGATATCTTTCAATTCAATGGAAACTAAAGATGTTTAAAGGTGTGCAAGATTCTAAATGGCATCCATTATACTGACCTGTCTCAGTAAATTTTGTATTAAAGATACCTTGATTGATACAGTAATTCCAGTCACCGTGATTTGTTGCCTTCTTGTGTTGTGATGCTATATAAATCATTGTTTACATTTTCACCGACTTTTAATCAGAAACAAATTGTACAGGTATATGATTTATTCTATTGTTGGTTGTTGATATTTTTCCTTTTAAAAAAAAGGGGGATGGGGGTGTTATTAGTTGTATGAAGAAGAGGCTGTTGATGGAAAAGAGATCATTCTGCCTCATTTGTTATGAATCAAAAATAATATGGTACGGCCATAATGTGATATCAGTTAGTTGATTTTCTCAATTTTTGTTCTTTTTTTTGTTTATTGTTTCAGATTTGCTTGTTTGATTATGCATATCTGTATTGAATGATTTTTAAAAAAACTAGTGATGTTGTGTTGTCTTGTTGTAAATGTGTTATTGACAATTATAGATACTGTTTTTGAAGAGTCCATTCAGGTTTCAGTTGAGATGAAAAAGTTCTTCGTTTCATTTCACAATCTGTTATTGTTGTCATATTCTGTGATTTAGAATGGTTTTGATGGCTGTGATCATTTTGTACAACTTTGGCCATGATTATCTTATACAGCTTTAAAGCACATTCAGCGCATGTCTTACAGACTGACAAAGATTTTTTTTCAAAACAGATAAAGACCCTTTATCTTGGAATAGATCTCTTATCAACATAGGTATTGCACATGCATACAGGCTACATACATATACTCAAAAATTCACATAATGTTGATATACATATACACACATACAAGCCCATACACACAAATGCTCACATGTCCTACCATCACTCAAGTAAGATCTTAACATTTTACATGTAAATTTGCTTTTTTGCCTTTGTTTTTCTATTACTCTACTCACAATCAAATGTGCTTACACTCAGAAACATTTGTTTCTTTATAGTATTTTGTACCCAATTCATATTCTTAAAACATAAATAATGTTTTGATATATTTATCTCATAACATCATTGTTTACATTTATCATAACTGTACTGCTTTTGTTTGGAAAAGTGAAATAACTCACTTCAAAAGGACAACAGTTGAGCCGGGTTTGTGCCTTGTGGCACCATGTAACAAAAACTTCTTTCTCTTTTCATTTCTTTCTCTTTTACTTTTTTTCTTCATAGGCTCAGGCTTTCTTTAAAAAAAAATTTTTCCTTGTGTTATAAAGATTGTTTCTTTGACACCAGCTTATAATTTCAAAATTCATTGTTGAGTGAATGAAGAAACAAGTGACATTTCACTGGGAAATCAGTGGAGGGTAGAATGTTGAGTGAAAGACTGTAGCAGTTTTAAAGCCATTTGAATCTATATGTACAGTTCATGCAAAGTCACAGGTTTACATTGTTTATCTTTCAGTAAAATGAAATTAGTTTATATTTTCATTTGGAGGACTTTTAGTGGGAGAGTGGAGTTCGTACAATGTTAAATCCATGAAAATACTCCCCCAAAGGATGCCTTGGTGGAGACCTGAACCTGTATTCAGATTATGAGTACAATGCTCTAACCACTAGGCTGTTCCATTCCCTGGGGAGACGGTATCACACACAAGAAGGCTGCCATTACAGGGAACAGGGAAGAATGGAGAGCCATGATCGTCGATGTCTGCAGGACCAGACCGGACACTTGAAGAAGAAGAAGAAGAAGAAAATGAAATATGCCATCAGTAAAGGATCTCATGTTGGTCCGGTTTGTCTTTTCTTTCTTTTTTTCTCCTCTCCTCCTGTTCTTTTAAAATAATCTTTGTTAAAGCTTTATTGGCAGGGCATGACTTTCATTTCTTGGAAATGGGGAATTCGGCAGAATTTGAATGCTGGGAAATAAAGGCAAATTTCAAACTCTGTGGCCTGTATGTATACATATATATGCGGTGTGTGTGTGTGTGTGTTTGGGGTGGTGAAGTTTAGGGGAGGTAGTGACTTGACTTCTCCTTGAACTCCCTGAAGATATGTTGGAGCAGTGCACTAAATTATTTATGCAGTGCATTGTGAGCAAGTTGCACCTGGCTGGGCCCAATCCTCACTAGGTAGCAGGTTGCATGCTGGCTACGCTCATCTCATCCGTCCCACCATCCCAGATGCTCTGCATGCATTAGCACATGGGACCTCAGGTTTTTGTTGTTGTTGTTTGTTTCCTTGTCTTTTTTTTCTGGGTTCCTTGGCTAGAGCTCTGAGGTTCACCAATGGTGAGATTTTGTGTATGCAACCGTTTCTTACCCGCCATCAAAGTAGCTGCATTCCAACTTTGGGTATAGACCTTAGTTTATATTTTCATTTGGAGGACTTTTAGTGGGAGAGTGGAGTTCGTACAATGTTAAATCCATGAAAATACTCCCCCAAAGGATGCCTTGGTGGAGACCTGAACCTGTATTCAGATTATGAGTACAATGCTCTAACCACTAGGCTGTTCCATTCCCTGGGGAGACGGTATCACACACAAGAAGGCTGCCATTACAGGCAGTGTAGATTGGGGCTGCCAGATAAACCGTCATAGTCCTGACTGAACATAGTATCCATATTAGGTAGGTTTATGTTGGCAATGAGAAGTGCACAAATTGTAAAATAAAAGCATGTGGACTGACTGACATGAATGCAGCCGATAGAAGAGATCAGCCTACAAACTAAATCAACTGAGGAAGGAAGCACTGCTATTCCGTTATTTCAATGATGTATGTTGACCAGTCTTGAATCAATTATGCATATTTCTGAGTCATATCTGACCCAAGATCATTTGAATTTAATGTATTTCATATGTTAGGATTGAAAAAGTGTGGAAACAATTCATAGTCTCATAAATGTTTTCAGGTAATATGTTTTGGGCAAGTTGGACATAGTAGTGCCAGTTCTTCTCTAGATCACATGCTAGGTATATTCATGTTATGTCTAGTCAGAGCTGGCCTACTCTTCCACACAAAAAGTAATTTTTTTTCATGTGTGCACAGTATGTTCAAAGGACTTTCAGAGGAAGGAAATCTGTACTGTTTACATCAAGGAATAAATCCCCTTGGACAGATACCTCAGCAGAAACTTGAACCCATTCTCTTGGCTACCTCAAGGTTACAGTCAAGTTCAATGCTCTAACAACTCTAGGCTATCCTGCCCCTCGGAGAAGAGAGAGCTGATGTATTCACTATGTTTCGTTCTGATCCTAAGGAGGCACCGTGGTCGAGTGGTTTAGGCGGTCAACTCGTGATCCAGAGGTCGCGGGTTCGATCCCCGCTGGCTCGGTGTTGTGTCCTTGGGAAAGACACTTTACTCCTATTTTCCTCACTCCACCCAGGTGTACAAGTGGGTACCAGCTCTGCTGGGGAAGTATCTGGCGACAGACTAGCGTCCTGTCACAGGGTTGGTGAAAAACCATCAGTTCGCTTAACGCTACAGAAACCGGGATAAGCTCCGGCTCTATGGGCCTTCTGGCTCGAAAGAACATACTTTTTTTTCCGTTCTGATCCAGGCCCTAGAGGCTAAGAAGCTCTATGACAACTTGAAAGACCTTCAGCATACTGTTACCTTCACTGTGCTAGCAGAGACTGAATTGTCCGTGTCTAAAAAAACAACGCATATATATACCATACTGGCTTTAAAGAAAGTTGTTTCACTCACTTTTGGAGCCGTTACATTAGGCAATACACAGCTGGGATGTTAGTGGCTGGGGTGTCATCAACCAAAGAAACCATTTGGATATCTTTCAACCATTTTTTTCCCATCTCCCTTCATAGGTAGAACTCGAAGGTTCACCAGTGGCAAGATTTTGTGTATGAGACCGTTTTTACCCACAATTAAGGTGCCGTATCCTGACTGATGGTGTCTAACCATGACACCTGTGTGCAAAATATTTTAACATGGCCTACTCTTCCAAAAGGCGGAATGATTTTTTAATGTGTGCGCAAGATGTTCTGCATGCATTTGCACACGGGGCCTCGGTTTATAGTCTCATCTGAAAGATTTTGGAATGGAGTCAGCACCAACGTCAACTCCAGAGTAAAATCCCCTAAGTGGGTGCTTCCCTGGTGGCTCATTCCCAGGCCATCGGAACACCAGCGCAATGGTCTATTCACTAGGCTATCCTGCCCCTATTATTCTAATTTTGGTTTGTTTAGTCTTCATATAGTCACAGTAATAGACCATGAACTGGCACATATTTTCAGAACTCAGATGGGAACTGCATTTTCGTAACACAAGCAAAATATTCTGTGTTTATATAAAACTCAATATTTTGGGGGGTTTTAAATTCCCTGTTGTATGGAAAGTTCCTTTAATCTGTTATTTTTTGTAACTAAATTTATGAAGCTTAGAGAAGAATGAAGTGGACTGTTCTTTGTTCTTGTGCACACATGTCTATGGTCAGTGTACTTTAATTATTACATCAGATCCTTACTGCCTCACTTGTTTTATACTGGCAGGTTTTTACCGCAGTGATTTTGGTCCTGGGATGCAAAGGTACAAGGACTGATCATTGACTTTAGCTTGGTTGAGTTTGACTCTTCCAGCCCATGCATATTTGGTTCATGCAGGAATATTGCCAGCTGTTCTGCAAAAATCCTGCTCTATTAAAGATGAAATAAAACAAAAATGTCAGCAATATGCCAGAATTTTCTGTTACAGGGCATTCCTAAGCACACAATAGTTCCTAGCACAACAGCTGTCACAACACTAATGAGGTTCATTGGAAATCAAATTTGAAATTTGTTAAACTCAATCATATTTATCACATGTAAATCGATATTAATACGTTTATTACTGCTTTTTTTAAAATAAAAAAATATTGATATTGTAAATAATATACATGTTATTATACCGATATTAAAATCACTTGTTTTATCATTGTTCTTGTGTGTGTTTTTTTTTATCACTGTTAACACTGTAAATTGTAAACATGTTATTCCATGTTAACCTTTAAAGTTTGATACTTCCACCAGAACAAAATCATGACATTTGTCTGTTGTGGTTGCCTCATGCCTGGAGCGGCGTGGGAGAAGCTGTAGTTCATTGCCGCTCAATGTAGGCCTAAACAGTCAAGTTTTTCTTTTGTTGTTACTTCGGGGGTGTCGGCCTCCATCGAGTTCGGGGCAGTTATCTTACCACCAAGGATGCCTCTGATGTTATTACAAAACTTTCAATGACATAATACGGCATTGCACCTTGCATATATTATGAAATCAAGATTGTACGGTCGCTACAAGTCACCAAGCTTTTTGTTTTATGTGATTTAAAAAAAAAAGTTACGTTCAAGTCTAGATCTACTACAATGCTAACAGTTTTGAGGCACTGTGCGCGGTGTTCTGTGAATAGGCTAGGCCTAGGGGCCTACCAATCGCTTGGTGCTTTGCCACTGGGGCATCCGAGAAACACGAGGGTTGGCTAGGCTGTTGATGCATCACCACACGCCCGGATTAGGAAATGACGTCATGAAAGATGCAGAAGTAGGCTTGTGACATCCACAGAAGTCAAGATAGGCCTACCGTTAAGAGAAAATTAGCAGACGATCGAGACCAGTTGTTTGTTATTGTCAGTATTTAAAAACAATAACCCAGCTCATATAACAGACGTCACCAATTACGGTTGAATGCTTTTGCTCGAAGTGTAATAATGGCAAAGAAAACGTATGATCTTCTCTTCAAATTATTACTCATTGGGGATTCAGGAGTAGGCAAAACCTGCTTATTGTTTAGGTTTTCAGATGATGCCTTCAACACAACATTTATTTCAACAATAGGTAAGTTCTGGAGTGTATGATTGAACTAGAAATGAAACACTCGTGTGGGAATATGAACAAATGATGACAACATTTAATGATACATGTTTTGTCAGGTGTGTTAACACTGTGACATGACCAAGGAGATTCATCATGATTTCGGGCATATTCTGTCCTAGGAAAATGACTCACTCCTCACTGTCACAAAACTAGGGTGGATGTGGATTCAGGAAGAATTTTGGGAACATGATAAGCATGGGAGGAAAAATGAAGAGTAAGAAAAAAAAAGTAAGGTCTTAGGTCCCTAGGGCCTACACCTTTTATTTGTTGTTGCCTTGTTGAATGTTGGGCAATGGTTTGTATAGGGCCTTGGTTAAAAAAGAAATTAATCGAAGAATTTGTTTTGTTTTCTATGAAAGTAAACATCCAGGTAACTAAGAGTGGTCTTCCCTTAGGTTGTTAACCAAATGTGAGGGTGCACACACAACCTTAGGTTTAGGGTTTTCAGAGCAATGGGTGGTTGTGAGAAAATGGATTTAGATTGACTTTCAACAACTTAAAATATGCAGATCAGTACAGTTATGAAGAACTAAGTAAAATATGATTAACTCCATCGGTGAAAGTGGTCAGTAATATTCTGATAATGTACCAGGCAATAGTGGGAAGTTATTGTTGTTGCTGCTGTGCCTTCCCCAGCTGTACACTCTGGGGGTCACCCAGAACATGCACTCTGGGGGTCACCCAGAACATGCACTCTGACTCACTCATCCCACCTGGGAATTACTGTGAGATAGGAAGTACACCGGTCAAGAAGTTTGCGTGTGACACTTTTCAAGTACCTCGCCATATACTGATATAGGCAGCCATACTCCGACTTCAGAGGATTTTTTCTCTTTTAACAAAGGAGAGTGCAGGTTGTTTTGTTAAGAACTTGTCATGGCTGAAGACATTCTCAACACAACATTTTACACCATAACAACATTTTATTTTTAGTGTAGCCTGTAGGCCTTGGCAAATACTGAAATAGCTGACATCAATAACTGACACAACTTTTGGCCTGGGCCAGTAGTGGGAAGTAAAATAAAACAAAATTTGATTAGTCCATACAGGAAGACGGACTTCTGTGGTTTGGTGACTGAATCAGGTCAAACAGGGCTGATAAATTACATCTTATTGTTACAACTATGTTGTCAACCAATGTAAATCTACTAAGTGGTTTGTAAATTAGTAACTTTGTTGAAAGGCTACTTTTGATACAACCATAAAATAAGCAAATTTCTTTTGAGGGAGGTGGGGGTGGTCACTTCTACTTTGTGTGTGTGTGTGTGTGTGTGTGTGCATCCATGCTTTTCTGTTTGTAAGTTTGTGTGTGTGCCTGCCTGCATGTGTGTGTGTGAGAGAGAGAGAGAGAGAGAGAGAGAGAGAGAGAGAGTGTGAGTGTATTCTTGTGTGATATGACTACAGGATCTCTTCTCTCTCTCTCTCTCTCTCTCTCTCTCTCTCTCTCTCTCTCTCTCTCTCTCTCATTCTCTCTCTTAGTCTCTCTCTCTCTCTCTCTCTCTCTCTCTCTCTCTCTCTCTCTCTCTCTCTCTCTCTCTCCTTCCCTCTCCCTCTCTCTATCTCACTTAGTCTGACCAAGTCAAGATGTTTTATGGGACCAATTCAGAAAAGTGATCTAGTTTTATCTAAGGGCCAATGGCTATGCTATTTGAAGCAAGAACACACCACAACACACACACACACACACACACACACACACACACACACACACACACACACACACACACACACACACACACACAACCTGTGAAGTTTGTTCAGGAGAATGTGTACAGAAATCACACATTTTCCCCATTTGTACAAGGCACACTGTATACAGTGTATAGTGTATTGGAGTGATTCCTGTCTAGTGTCTAGTCTTCCTGAAGTTCCTTGGTTCCTGTCCATAAGGACAGGTTGGAGATGACTGCAGCTTGAACTGTCACTAGTATCAGTATGTGATTTAAGTTAAGATCAGACTGCTGTGACTGGTTCAAAGTCTCTCCAGGACATTTTGTTGAGCACTCTAGAGAATTTGTGTTAATTATGCCTGTGAAGGTGCCTTGGAACTGGAAGGTAGTTTAATTTATCTGTTAGGACAGACTTTTTAGTTGCTCTAGTTACAGGATCTTTTATTTTGGTTTTTGCTCGCCTTTTGATACTTATTAAAGTTTAATTCATTTTAATTTTTTGTACTTGGAGACTTGCCTCATCTATTGTCTTACATGTTGTCATAAGACAAGTTACACTGTGAATTTGAAAAGTTGTCAAGGTCATATATATATATATATAATATGTGTATATATATATCCATCAATTTCACCTTTAGAATCTTATTTTGTGTCTGATATTTTGTTGTTTTAAGTTTGGATAAAGCAAGGATTTCATTGATTTAAATTTTTTTTTAAATCAGGGGACAGGATAGCTCAGTGGTCAGAGCACTCGCTTCTCCCCGGTCAAGTTAAGCAGCGTCGAGCATGGTTACCACTTGGATGGGTGACAGGTTGCTTGCCTTGGCTTCAGTACAGTCCCCCAGTTCACCTGGCTGTAAAGGGGTACCTGCCTCTTTAGGGTCAGGGTATGTAAAGCAATGAGGGAGAGGAGATGGGTGCCGCCCTCAGTATGCTGGCCTCTAGAGAAGTGAGGTCTCTGATGCCTTGCTCCCTACAACCTTATAGGTTGTGGGATACCTATACCTTGTTAAAAAATAATAATAAAATTCTCATTTTCAAGAACACCTTTCTTCAAATGTTCTTGAAATTGTCAGCAGGTTTTTTTTATATGATTTTTCATTTGGGACTCCTGAAAGTATTTTCCCCTCCTTATGTAATAAGATTAATGAAATTAATGTCTGATCTATTGTCTTTGATTACCAACTCATTCACTTCAAGATCCGTTTCAGTGGGGTTTTTTTCAGTGGTTTCAGTGTGGGATGGGGGGTGGGGGTGTGTGTGAGAGAGAGAGTGTGTGTATGTGTGTGTGCATAAATTTGAAATATCTTATGTTGTTTGAGGAAAGTTGTATGCGTGTAAATGATTTGAGTGCAAGCGATTCAATTTGTTTGTTTTACAAGATTCAGCATTATATAAATTCCATATATTATTATTATTTTTTTTTTTCATTTTTTGTCACCAGATCATTTTTCTTGAAACTGAACAATACAGTGTACATCATTAATACTAATAGAGAATAATACCACATTAAATTTGACAAATGGCAGCTCAAGAAGGGGATTCAAACAATCACTTTTCAAACAAGCTCCACATAGGAATTTAAAATAAATCATTGTCATGATAATGATGATCATCACCATTGTTATCATCATCACCATAAAATTTTATTATTATAATCATTATCATGGTGTTCATTTTTTGTTTAATATCACACTCGCAGATAAGGCTTAGAGTTAGAGTTGTCAAAAATAAAATCATATTACTTTATTAGGTTGACAGATCTATCTGTACAAAATTGTCTTTAATTTTGACTGCACAAATATAAAGTGCAAGTATACTCATGAAGTACATGTATGCACATTATGCACACACTCATACATGCAAGTATGCACAGTCACGCACGCACGCACGCATGCATGCAAGCAAGCATGCACGCACACACACACACACACACACACACACACACACACACACACACACACACACACACATACATGATTATAATTAATAGTGCTATATTTGAAAATTACAAATGCTTATAAATATAGATGTGATACATAGCAATAAAATGTGACTGGTCCAAGTCAGAATTGATATTAACAGCAAACAATAGTGGTTGTGTACAGTGTGCACAGAAACTTAAGAGTTGTCCACAGGCAGTCAAGAGCCTTGGAATGTTAGCTGCTGAAGTGGTCAAGTGTCTGTTCTTGAACAAAGGAAATGGAAGCTAGGCTGTGCATAGCTGATCACGTGATGTTCATTTTGTCATCGTATTAATGTGGTATTTGGCCTGTGGCAGTGTGGGTGTGCCACAAATATTAATTGAAAATAGCTAACAGCTTGTATTGAGCTTTTTTATGCATACAGTACACTGAATTTTATACACTGTAGATAATTTTGTGTCACACAATGATAATTTAGAAAAGAAAAAAATATATACACACCTCAAACTAGATTCATCAAGAGTAGACTGTTGTATTGATTGTGTGAATATTCTTATGGCTATGCACACTTCCTTGTGGATGATGTTTGCCAGTCAAGCTTTAAAATTTGAAAGTAAGAAAAATTGAAGATCAGTTAAAATTTAATTTTAAATTGCATTTTTAAGAACAAGTAACAAAATCTTTCTATTCTGTGAAAATGAGTTGGGTTTTTTATGTGTATGGCACGTGCACAAGTTTGTGTATGATTGGGGGGGGGCTATGCATGCATTTGTGTGTGAGTGTGTTGTCTTTGAGAGCATACCCACACTTGCTGCTGCTCCTGTAAGGATTGAGTTTTCTTGATTTATGAAATGACCAAAAGAAATGGCTAGCATTTTAGCTCATTTTACAAGTTAAAATTATGTACACTTGAAAAGGTAACTGAAAGATGAATAAACCCTAAAAGTTCTATTTATCATTCAGTTTTACTATATATATATATATATATATATATATATATATATATATATATTATATATAGCTAAATGCCATTTTTCTTATGCTCCATTAACAAAAAAAAGTACACATTATTTTATATCATTTATCATGTATGTGAACAAGACTGCATTCTTTTATTTGAAATTTCTTTGTTCTTTCTGTATTGAAGCCTATACTGATGTGTCCATAAAAAAATATTATAATAAACAAACAAAAAAAACTAACCAAAAAGCTTGACATTTGATTAGATGATATATTGATGTCCGTTCCATTATTATATTATATATGGAGCCCACGTTTAACAGTATATTTGTCCATAAAAGTATCAATTTTATTCAAATGAAATCTTGTTTTAACTTAAGTCTTATTCCCTCCAGCCCATACCTTAAAAAAATGCACACACACAAAAGTATACCTGCATACTCACACATGCATGCACACCACTGCAAATAGCTCAGATTTGAAGTGCCAGTCATGGGCTCTTGTTGCAGGGATTGATTTCAAGATCAAGACTGTTGAACTTGGGGGCAAGAAGATCAAGTTGCAGATCTGGTATTTACTTGTTGTATTGTCTGTTCTCTGTGTGTGTGCGTGTGTGTGTGTGTGTGTGTGTGTGTGCATGTGTGCGCTCATATGTATATATGTACACATGCAT
This sequence comes from Rapana venosa, assembly GCA_028751875.1. Classification (NCBI taxonomy): domain Eukaryota; kingdom Metazoa; phylum Mollusca; class Gastropoda; order Neogastropoda; family Muricidae; genus Rapana; species Rapana venosa. The sequence continues at coordinate 28,295,069 of CM054140.1, forward strand.
GTGAATGCTTGTGTTTGTATGCATATGTGTGTTTGCTTGCTCTGTGTATTTTATATTGTATGTATGCATATGTGTGTTTGCTTGCTCTGTGTATTTTATATTGTATGCATGTTTAAACTGCTTGTGAGTGCGGGAAAGCTTATTTGCACTTACAAGTACAAGTTGTAGTCTGACAGCTTGGGACTGAGCTACCACCAAAGCACGGTTTTGAGGGGATTTTTTCCCCCTGTAGTTAACATACACTTACTGATTCCAAGCCCCCGAAAGTCCTTTGGACGAAACTATAAATGGAGGTCCCATGTGCGTAAAGAACATCTTGTGCACATGCTAAAACCTCTTTTGCCGTTACTAAGAGTAGGCCAATGTTGCCTGCTGGTATAAATAGATGACAAAATTTAGAAAACGCATGCATACTTGTGTCGTATTTAGACATCGTCCCCAAAGTTGGAATGCGGCTACCTTCACGGTGGGTAAAAACGTTCACATGCAAAATTTCACTACCGGTCAACCTCGGATATCTAACCAAGGAACAACAAAAAAATGCGTGCACATTTTACAGCAGATACCATTGATGCTGAATAGTCTTCATGGAAATTTGTTGTTTGGACAGCAGGGAGTGAACAGGGGTGGGGGTGGGGACTATGAATTTCCATACAGACAGGAAATTTGAGAGCTTGAGTAGAACATTGAAAAGTCCCTGGACATAAATTCTCCATGAAACATACACAAATCTGACCACTCAGTCTCACAAAAGTTCTCTAAAAGAAAGACCAAAGAGAACTTTAAGACCGTGGAAGCAGATCCATGCCTGAAGAGACACAGGATATTTTAAGCTCTGGACCATCTGCCATAGTAGGGTCATGTGAGATGACCATGAAGGACACACAAGTTGGTGATATTGCCAGGTTCAAGTCATCATACTACACTGCTTGAAAAAGATATGCTATAAGTTATAAGCTTGAAAGTTTGAATGGTTAATGATCAGTAAGCTAGTAGCTGTAGGTGAAATTGAAAAAGTACATAAATGGCAGTGTCAGGGGATAGTCTTTTTTTTTCTTTAGTTTTTAGGGGGGGTTGGGGGGGGGGGGGGGTTGCTGTTGATTTTCATCAGAAACATGTCACAATATTTAATTTTGGATGAAGTCACACATCCTTATAAGTGCTTAAAAAAGGCAGGGAATGGTCTGATGTTTGTTTGAGAAAAAAATCTTTTGATTGATTAAGAATACAGGTGGAATGCATGTGCACATCATTTGGTTGTTCTTTTTTTGGTGGTTCTCTTTTGCTCATTGTGAAGTTATTTGCATTTTTTAAAACTCCTATTCAGTGAATATCCAAACAAAAGCACTTTATCTTAGGACTATATATTGTCTTAGAATGTCATTTGTAATTTTTATGCATCATTTAACTTACTCAGAATATGGATATTATACTGCACACAGTCCAGTGCTCATGCTCTTCATGCTAACTTTATAGCATGTATATTATTTGTATAATATATATGAATATCAGAGCATGCATTGTAGACTATTAGTATTAATATGTAGACTTATGACTATTACAGCATGCAAAAAGCATGCTGTGTACATTCACATAATCTAAACCACTAGGCAGTAGCCTCAACTAATTTTCTCTTTTTCGAAATATGGATGAGTTTTTCACATGTTCATAAGATGTTTGGGCGCATTTGCATTAGAACTTTGGTCTAAATTTTCACGTAAAAGCTGTGTGAGGGAATGGAGTCAAAACCTGCCATACCACCTTCAGGGAAAGTTTTTATCATTCATCATATGGTTTGTCAGATGGTTCAGTGACTCAGACGCAGACCTGAGTGACACAGACCCACACCCCTTTTTTACGGTTGTTGAAATGTTTTAAAAAAAAAAAATTCTCATCAACAGATTGTTTAATGAGATAACACAGACATGCCCATTTTCCATGCTCGTTTTCATCCTGGATGTTGTCATGTCATAGGGACACTGCAGGCCAGGAGCGATTCCACACCATCACCACCTCCTACTACAGAGGAGCTATGGGCATCATGTTGGTGTATGACATCACCAATGCCAAAACCTTTGAAAATATCTCCAAGTGGTTGAGGAATATTGATGAGGTAGGCAACACTGTAGTGCAAAATTGCTTGAATTAGAACAGAAAATGTAGCATATGTTTGGAGATCAAGGAAAAAGATGGAAGGAAAATTTTATTTTTTTTGGGGGGTGGGGGAGAAGAATCCTTGCAGTGCTCAGATTTATAATGCACTATATTTGATCCTGATTTTGTGTATAATGCACACAAATGTTTTGGCAAAATTGGTGACTGCATTTGTTGTCACAAGGAAGTTTCCCGGGCATTGTCCTTGCCTGTAGATTGTTGTTAAGTCCAGTCATTTTTTAGTCATATTGTGTGCTTTGTCAATAAAAACAAGTAGTGTTTTAAAGAATCTTGTTTGTATAAAGTGCTGTGACGTTTGTTTAATTATTAGTTATGTGTTTTTATCTTTGAAGTGGTATTTGAATTTCAATGGGAAGAATAGATATGTAAAATGTAGTAATATAACTAGTATTGCGAGATATCTTGGAGTAATATCTGTGCTTTGTTACTCATATTAGAAACTTACAGCATTCAGAATATCTTATATCTGAAGGAAAACATAACAGAATTCAGAAAATGTATGTATTAACAAAGGTGCATTGTATTGCAAACCCCCCAACCTCTTCTGCCCTTAGTTAACAGTTCAGTCATTTGAATGGAAATCATATTGGCATGGGAAGGGCTGAGGCATAACAGAATTAAACTAGAGTGGGATGCTTTTGTTGTCTTAACCCTTTGCTGGGCATAGCGTCCCAAAACGTCCGAACCTATCCTTGGGCACAACGGCCAAAAACGGCCGGCGTCGTGACCGTCACTTCAGTGCGTTCATACATTCGAAATTCCCGCCAATCTCGCTTCAAATCTCGTCAAAATAAAAGCAACGAGACTGCCCACGTGACTTCCGCATGTGCATTGCAAATGGCGGCTGTTGGAATGTGTTTGTGGCAAGTTTTGCCACTTTTGGAGGAAAAAAATCGCAATTTTTCCCAAGATGGACGCTATCTTCGAATCCGACATGTACGATCGTTTTTATGGCTTTCATGCCGAAAATATGACGCTGTGAGATGTGTATCCAGGCTCAAATATCGATGTAAGCGATCTGAGTAGTGTGTGCGCTTCTGACTTTGTTGATTGAAGCGAGAAAGACCGGCTTTGACAACGACGAAGTTCGAGACGTAAATCGATCGTCAAATCTAACTCGGCCGATGCGCGTTTTGAATTCTGCTCATAGAATTGGGGAAATTATCACGGATTTCGAGTTTGGCAATGGTTCACAACTTGATATATTTTGTGAATTGATTGCTATTTGGGACTTTTGTTATGGTAGCGGCTCGAACTGTAAAGTTAACATGCATCGTGATCGTCGGCGATCGTTGGCAAACAAAATGGCGACCGTCGGAATGTTTCATGTTTTCGTGCATCATTCATAAAAAAACCTAAAAACACAACAGTAGGTTGAAAACTTTTCTTCTGTAATTGTTTCTGAATGTTTTACTTTTTATTTTATCAAAATCCATGCATGCATTCCAAAGCTATTGCAACACTAACTGTGACACATACAAACCGATCAATGACCTTGTGTGTTTATGCATTATAATTCTTTTTAAAAAAAATAACAACAACACACAATAGCAAATAGCAGTTTCTTTATTCATTTCTGCATTTTGCTGTTTTTATTTCATTACAATCCATTAAGCCATTGTGGAGTTATTGCATGTTAAATACACCCACCCACTCAGAGGCCATCCACCTCCATTTTGCTTGCCCAGCAGGAAGTGAACAAATGATTTTGCTGTGCCCAGCAAAGGGTTAAGATCTCTGGGTAAAAACAAAGAAAACTGTTTTTCAAATGAAAAGATATCGGAAAGGTTTGAGATGAAAAATTGAAATACCTCAGTCTGAAGTAGTAGTAGTAATAATAATAATATATTGCATTTTTATAGCACTGAATCTTGTAAGGCAAACAAATCAGTTGAATGATTGAAGTGGTAGAAAAGAAAACCCTAAAGCAGACATAGAAGATGGCATGCATAAAGATGATATACCCTTTGATCTTGCCCTTCAGATAAAATATACAAAAGTGGACTTTTGGTTTTGTTGCAGCATGCAAATGAAGATGTAGAAAAAATGATTCTGGGCAACAAGTGTGATATGGAGGACAAACGGCAAGTGGCCACCAACAGAGGAGAATCGGTAAGTCTTAATCTGCTTGATTTTTGGTATTTTTTTTTCTTTGCCATGATTGCTTCCTTTGGGTATGATGCATATCTTATCTCTTTTTCTGTTCCTTTTTTTTTCATTCCTTGGTGAGAGTTTCGAGGTTTATCAATGGTGAGATTGTTTGCATTTGCGACCCATTTTTTCAGCACCATTAAGGTAGCCGCATTCTGACTTAAAGATACAGTTAGAAATTGAATCTATCAATTTTGCCAGGACTGTTAGGAGGTACCTCCATGCTCTTTCCAATTTTCATCTGTTGTGGGTTCTCTTGACATGCACAAGCCCGTAAGTACATGGGTCTGACGGGTTTAAAGTCTTGTCTGAAAACTGGTTTAAAGTCTTGTCTGAAAGACTTGACATTTTTCGTGTCAAACTGGGAAGAAAGGTTAAGGCTGGGAATTGAACCCAGAACGTAACATTTTACTTGTTAGGCAGGTGAAGGTCTAATCTATCCTGCCACCCTCCTTCTTGGTTCTTCCTTCTTCTTTTTTGTTAAACCTCAGACAGCAGTGATTGTTGTCTGTCGTATGAGAGGAAATGCGTTGTGCTGCTGTTAAGTGCCTGACAAATTAGTCCCAGCATATCTGACTTTAGCTTGGGAGAGAATTGTTATCTTTTAAGTCTTTTTCACAATTAGGCAGGAGAATAGACCAAGAAGGCAGAAAATAGACAAGACAGAGGTGGTAGGAACAAAGGAGAAACAAGGAAAGGGACAGAGAAAAGGGAATTCCTAGCACAGAATTTCCAGCAGGTGGGGATGCTATTTATACTGACAGGCCCCTGGCATCCCCATGGGGGACATTCTTCCTTTTTTAACGTAACTTTTTCCCCTCTCAAAACTTGTTCTTGGAGAATCATAGAGAAAAAAACATTGTAAACAACAATAAGTATTGTAATATTATCAAATTATCAAATCTTGCATGTACGCAGAATTTATTTGTGTTCAAAGATACAGACAGACAAAAAGATTGAGAAATGTATGTGTGTGAGTACAGACAGACAGACAAAAAGATTGATATATATGTATGTGTGTGAGTGAGAGAAAGGAATTGGCAGGAACAGATCCAGAGGAAGAAAAAAAGAAATGAATATGTACATGTATGCAAGTTAGTCAAAGAGGAAAAGCTTTTATTAAACTCATTTGTGTGCAGATTGCGAAGGAACATTGCATCCCATTTTTGGAGACCAGTGCGAAGGCCAACATCAATGTAGAGAGAGCATTTATGGATCTTGCACAGGCAATTTTAAATAAGGTATGTATTCATGTTTAGGATATGTTGACCTGGCATATACTTGCTTTTCATGTTTTTGCTTGAAAATTGCCTGCAGAGGGTATGTTAAAAACAAATTTCCATTATCATCCAAAATGAGGGATTAAAGGATCAAAAGTATTAAACTATCATTAAGAGGCCACAGGTTTTCACAAGGTTTGGCATTATGGTCTTCAACACAGTAGAAAAACTTTAAAGAATGAACAGACAAACATGTGTAAATGAAAATTAGTGAAAGAAAGAAAGAAGTAAATTTTGCTTTATTTGTTCATCTGTTCATTTTGCTTTTCTTCCCTACCCTCTTGAAGACCTAAGTGTCAGAGTATGCTTAGGTAGGTCTTTGTATTAACTGTCCCTTACTAATTTGTTGTAGTGCCATTCTAGTGATATATTCTTAATTGAAGTCAATCACTTTTTCATATGCCAGGCTAGAATATATTGAGTCAGTTAAACTCATCTAGTGATTGTTGTTGTGATCAGCCAGTATTTTTGCTTTTTTTATTTTGGATATTGAAGCATGAACCTTGTGAAGTATTTGGTGCCTGTTGTTGATTACAAGAAAAGTGTTCTTTTTTTGTCATTTCTAACTGCTGTCAGTGCCATCATGTTAGATGATGCTTCCCTGATATGAAATAAGTGTGACTTGGAATCTGAATCCATACCTGCTGTGTAGATATATCTGTCTCTCTCAGTCTTTACCAGAATTTAATAGTGTATACTGTGGAAAGATGAATTAAATTGAAATGATCATTAATGTCATTTAATTTTGATGCTAGATAAGAGTTGACTAAATATTATATGCATTGTGCTTACTGTGGAAAGACTGTGCATTTTGCATTACATGCGATTCATTCAATGCAGGTAGCTCGGACTGTAATTAAAAAAACCCTCATGAAATTGTAAAATTTAAAAGAAGAAAAACTATATGAACATGTGTAGACACCTTTGTTTTGCCTTGTTTCCAGACGCCTAGTCGGGTAGCAGAACCAGGAGGCGTGAATGTGAGTAGTCAAGAGACCGGGAGCGGGAAATGCTGTTGATGTATGTACCTGTATGGACTGGACTAAGTGCGGGACCTGCAGATTCAGTGTATAAAACTACCACAGTCCGCTACATGTCTCTCCTACACTTGTGCACAGTCTGCACACCATCAGCTTCATGCATTAGGCCAGCCATGAACCAGCTTGGCTTCAGTTTGGCGCTCTCCTGTGTCTGTATGCCTGCAGTGTTCATCACGTCATGCCTGTCGTAGAGACAGCCTGCCAACTAATATTGAGAGTCAGCAAGCGAGAGAAGAAGAGAGAGAGACAGGAATGAATGTTTTGTGTATTGGTCTTCAGATAAACGCTTGGATATAAAGGTGATATTTTGTCAGTGTTCTTTGTTAATCAGTCTGCTATCTAGAAAGTGCTTCTTTTTTAAACGAACAGTTTGAATAAGCACACGCTTGCCCATTCCTAAGCCTTTTGTAAAAAAAAAACCAAGGCAAAACAACCATAGGACAGCATCATTAAATAAGTAAAACACAGTTTTCTTTAACATAGAAAATCATAGAAGAGAAATATACCTGGAGTTTGTACTTTTGTAGTCATGCAGTTATTATTTCATTTGCTTGTATGATAGTAGTATATATATATGTCTGCACTGCTTTTCGTGTAATAGTTCAAAATTTATGTATACATTTCAGTCATTATTCAGTCCTGTTACTTTCCTTTCAGTGGAGTTCTGCTGTACACCTGTTGAAGCTCATCAGTTTTACTAGCAAGTTAACTGGGGAGGGGGAACAGCTTCCAATTAGAATAGAAAGAAAAAAAGAAGAGAAAACATAATGGAATTCATGTCTTTTTGTTCTTTGACTAGAGCTCCAAGGTTCACCAGTGGTGAGATTTTGTGTCTGACTGTTTTTTCCCACTATTAAGGTAGTGGCATTCTGATTTCTGGGAGATTTTTATAAATAAATCTGAGGAGACAAATATTTGAAGAGAAATAATCACTGTATTTCAGTGGATACAGTTCTTTCTGTCACAAAGAAAATGATTGGCTGCTTGTAGCTTAGGTTTCAAAACCAAACAAAAAACCGACACACATACACAAAAAAAAGCGCAAAAATGTGCTCAGCTCTTGTGGCTGATGAGTAAAGATTAGGCAAGAGAAGACACCACAAACAAAATAATTTCTACTGTTTAGGGGAAATTGCTCATGAATTTAAATGGGGTATATGATTAGACTTGAGGACAAGACCAAATCAAGCAAAGTTCCATGCAACGTTTGGTGCTTCTTTAGATATGTTATTTTGCTATGAGCAAATCAAAATGAGCAGTCGGTTTAGGACACAGACATTGCAAAACAGTGAGCAGAAAGTGTGATGATGGCTTTTTCAATTTCTCTTCAACACTGTTTTACAATGTAGTGTTTTCAGATTGTCAGCATCTGTTAGGGTGGATTTTGTTTTGAAAAGAAATAACAAATGGTAAAATAAATGTATAACTAGTACAGGCAAAATAAATGCCTAAAATACGTTGTCATATCCAGTACATATTTTGTGAAATCATACTCTGTGGCTATTACATTTGTCGCAGTTCTAATTGTAATCTTTTTTGAAGTGGGTCAGGGTTTGAGACAGGACTGGGAATGGAAACTGGTGGTGCAGTTCTTTTATGGAGCGCTTTCCCACCAAACAACTAATCTTTCCCCACCTGCAACACATACATGTGTAATTGCAGAAAAGCAATACTGCATTTTGGTTTCCATTTGTAAAGATTCCATGATCTTGTATGATATTCATGTTCCTGTACTTTTTCGATTTCTGTCCCTTCCCCCCTATTGTGAATGGGTTGTAAAACCGGACATATAAAATCAATTCTCATTTGTCTGTCTTTCTCTCTGCAGCCTACTCCCCATTCCACTGCCTTAATCTGAAAAGCCGTTCTTTGTTAGGCATATGCAAAAATTCATTAGCCTGGAATGCTATTTAGAGAAAAATGACTACTTATCTTCGTTGACTCAAAAATTGATCTCCTGTTTATTTCTCAAAAACTTGCATTTATAAGTAGTTATTTATATATAAATCAGTAAATGTTGATATATGATATTGTTATAAGGATTGATGTGATTGGTTTTGGCAGATATAAGTTAGAACTGATCTCTTTTGTTGCCTTTTGCAGTTGCTTAGAAGTAGTTTGTTTCAGGGGATTTTTACCCTGTAATTAGCATTAGTACTGACTCTGGTTCCTCAAAAGTCTTTTGGATGAGACTATAAACCGAGGCCCTGTATACCAACACACGCAGAATATCTTATGCACACATTAAAACCTGTTCTGCCTCTAAGAAGAATAAGCCATTTTGTGCCGGTAGGATCGGATGATAACAGTTTTAAAATGCATGCACACAGGTGTCGAGTTCAGACACCACTCCTGAAGTCAGAATACAGCTACCTTAATGGTAGGTAAAAACTGTCGCAAGTGTAAAATCTCACCGCGCACACACACCCCGCCCCCAAAAGTAGTTTGTATTTACCCTCTGATCACTGGAACTTTCTCTGTAGCCAACTTTGAACATTATGTTGCATTTGAATTTGAGATAAATCTACTTGTTATGTGGCGAAGTAAAAGTTTAAGAAAATAAGATAAGCAGGATGATTGGCAGTTGAGGAATTGCATTATAGTGGTAGAAAGCTGAAAGAGATACCTTGTTCTGCTACAGTTCAGAGTTGTCCAGCAAAGCTTTATGATCCCATCATCTAACAGTGTTGTTTTTATAACAGCGCCATCTTGCTCAGTGTATCTTTCCACTTTCTATTGTCATTCTTTTCCCTTAAGGGGCAACAGAACTAGGCTTCTTGGTTGTATAGCATGAACAGTCAGGATGGAAGTACATCTCAAGCTGCTGGAGGTGTCATGTTCAACTGCACCATTCAGAATAGGTCATGTTCCATTTCAAATGAACAGCTTGCATCCCCCAGCCGATCAACAGTCAGCTTGCAGCTTATGGCTATGTTGTACTTGTTTGTGAGTATGTGTGCCATGTGTCTGTGATTGAAACCTCAGAGCTTGCAGCGACTTTCACCTTACCTTTGAAACATTTCATGTGGCATTTCGTCTTTTTCAGTCTGATGGGTCCAAGAAAAGAGGTTCTAATGGTCTGTCTGAATTGCTAGTTCAAAAAGTATTGTTTTTTACCAGCTTTAGGGTGTCTTCATAACAGTAACTTTGTAATTGCTGCATAATGAAACACATAGTTATTGGGACTTTTTAAATAAGATTTGATGTGACTTGTGTCTAATTTTTCTTTGTTGAAATGTCTGCAGAGATACCTCCTTTTCTTGTATAAGTTGCATCTGTGAGTTATGCCTAGCGTTGCTTTTTATGTGATTTAACACAGGCATGCAAGCATTAGTTTGATGCCTGTCATTTATTTGTTTGATATGCTTTCTTTAAAAAAACAAAACAAACCCCAAAACCCCCCAGAATTTTGTCATTTTATCATATTTTTGTCTGCTTTTTGGCAGAAAGAATCTTAGAAGTTGTAGACTACAGTAACACAAGAAAGCAGTCATATTGCTCATAGGCAGGCCATGTTATTTCACTGTACATTTTCATTAGAATGACCTAAACATCAGTGTGTATCACATTTGTAGATTCAGAGTGTATGTGCATGCTCACAGAAAAAACTCTGGAAATGACAGTACCTCCAGAAATGTATACAGTACTTTTATTGAAATTCCATGTGTATTCTGACATCCAAATAGTGTATTTTATCAACGGAAGAAAATCAGCAGTATATATATACACATATATGTGTGTGACCAAATTTGTTCATTTGTTTTGTACAGATCCTTTCATGCATGCTGTGTCATTCATAGTCTGATACACTGCAGTTGTATACACTTTCACATGATTTGTGGCTCATATTATGAGCCTAAACTGTATGTAAAAATTCCTGCTTTTTTATGTGTATTATTTGGTACATGTTAGATTTTCTGACAATGTTTTAAAATTCCTTGTTTTGAATTGGTATGTAAGTTACAGTACCACAGTATCTATTAGGTTTTCATTGTTGCATGAATGCTGAAATTTTTTTTATACTTTTAAGTAATTTAGTACTAATTATCTTTGATATTAACAAAAACTGGACTTATACACCAGTTTGATCTTCAAACATTGAAGTGGATTGAAGACAGAAAGGTTTGTGTACAGAGCAGTGTAGAAAGAAGTGAGAGTTTGGAGTTCATGGTGGTGTGATTGTGATAGTGCAAAGAGAGCTCAATTTGGTGCCCTGTGTTTGCGTCTGTTAGGCTTTCTGAGGTTGGTCATGTGAAGTAGACTTTCATAATGTCATAATTGTGTTTTGTACATACAGTCTAAACTGCACTTGGGTTTGATTTTTTATTTTGTGTTCTGAGCATTTTAGTGTACATATTTGATGTTCTGAGTTTTGCATTGTATTGAGTTTGACTTGTGTAATATAGTGTCCATCTGTGTAAAATATCTTACCGTTGAATTAATTTATGAACTGTTTGGTAGACTTTTTGTTAACTTGCTCATGTTGTTTGTTTGTTTTGTTATGTTTATTTTCCCTATTGTAATCCTCTGTTGTGTTTGAAAAAAGATCATTTGGATGGATTTTTGTACTCGAAGAGTGATAATATGTGCGTGTCTTATTCAGGAAAAAGATATTTGACGCATAATAAATAAGTCCAGTGCCTCCTCTGATGTAAGAATTTTCATTCAAACGTAGAAAAGTTTGAGCAGTGTGATTTAATAACTTGAATGAAGCATCTTATGAAAGCTCATTCCACTGGTCTGTCATATTCCTTTTTATTAATTAAGCCACATATCCAACGTTGTGCTAAATAATGTTAAGTTTCTGAATTGATAAACTTTGAGAACTCTTCCACCTAAATGCGAAAGCATCTAAGCATCTACCATGGATTGTCACTAAATGATCCCTGAACATGCTGTAATGCTTCTTTTAGAAAAAAATTTTTTAAATCAGCCAGTGTGAAAAAATGCTGATGTTTGTTGTTTGAGTCAGTCCTGAAGTCCTCCCAGACCCTCAAGAAACTGTGACACTCCAGGACAAAATGAGTTGCATTGCACCTGACCTACTTTTCTGGTAGGAATGATGTCAGGCAGGTGGGGGTCATGTTGTTGATTTTGAGATTTCGTTTGATTATAAAACTCTTAAGCTTTTTCTACTTTTACTGTAGTATTAAGGCGGAGTTTTGTTTCCTTTTGCTTTATCTCCTCATCCTGACCACTTGTTACGCTGCAAAATTCATCAGGTTTTGATTCGGTCACTTCCTGGAGTCTAGCATTTCAGTTTGTAGTAACTATTCATACAATTGTCTGATTTTCAATCTGTTTTTCTTATTGAACAGCTTAAATTTTTTTAATTCTAAATAGATAACACATTCAGTTCAAATGGTTAAAAACTTGACCTCTGGTGCAATGTGACTGATATGTGGTGGAGGGTCACATGTCAGAGAACAAAAGAAATCAGAATCAAACATCCAGCATAAGGCTAGAAGCTGGGACTGACAAGTGGCTGCAGTGCACAGATAACCATATTTTGTGCTCAGAGTGGAAATAGCCACAAGACAAGGTGGAGATCAGAGGGGAGATTCGATTTTTTTAAAAAGTTCCTTTTATTTGGTCATTGAACTACTGTTTCATTTATACTCTCCCCAATGATTAATTAAACAAGCAAGCTACACACATGTATCTAAAAGCATTTGTAAATGGATTTTGCGGTTTGATGACATTATTAAAGTACATCTCTCTTTCATCAGTGCACTAGTTGCTTCCAAGTTGTTAGTCCAACTGAGGAAATGAGTGAAAAAATAAGCAAGATATGCAAAAGAGCTTTTTTTTAAAACAGAGACATTATCAGGACACACCTGTCATCCACAGAGTAACATTGTTGTCTTGTGAGGCAGTATATTAGAATTGATCTGGATTTGGGATTTGAGTAACAACATTTACATTACCAGATAAATAAAACGTTGATAATCTTTTGGACTTCACAAAACAAAACAAAGCCCAAAATTGCTTCTAACAAGTAAAATAATTTTGAGTCCTTGTTGTCTTATACTGTCGTGGATAGGACCAGTTTGAAACTTGAAGTGGAAGTATAAAGCGCAGAGAAGTGTTGTCGTTCATGATCTGTCATCTACTGATACAGATTTCACAAAGTCCTTGGTCAGAGGTTGTTTTGAAGGTGGGACTGTTTTGGTGTATTTCTGTCGTTGGTTTGCCTCAGTTCCCTTAGGCACTGTTGTTCAGGTATGCCATTGTTAAGAATTCAAATTCTTTTGTTGTTTTTTCAAAATTTCCTTTTGATTGGTGCTAATGCTTTGTACAGGTGTGTCATAGTAAATTTGTTCAGAGTGTCTTGAGAGTATATATAAAAGGAATTCCTTCTTTTTCTTTGAAGAGAATATCATCATTGAAGGAAGCACTTGAATTGTCCTGTGAGTGTTTCAGGAAAATTTACCAACAGGAAATCTAAAAATGGTTTTGTATGAACAATATATTATTATACTCTCAAATAATGTATATAACTCAAGGTCAATTTGTATAATCCTATTTTAAATATAGAAATGAAATGAAAAAGTTTTACAAGTGGATTAAGTTAGTCTAAAAAGTTTTTGAATTTTACTTGTCAAATTGAGGAAAAAGAAATACTAGCCATTAAAAAAAACAAATTACAAAAACAAAAGACAGTTTTATCTGTTTTGCGCTGTACCTCATTTCATGATTTGCACGTACACCCACTGAAAATCATTTTTGTTTTGTTTATTTTATTTATTACTTTGTTTATATGTCAATATATATATACATATTAAAACATGTCAAGTATTCTCAGAAGAAGAAATTTGTATAATTTGTAATTTGTGTATATGGTATGTAATGTATGTGCATACATGTTGGAAGAGGATGGTAGCAAAAGAGAAAAGTTCCCCTGCTTTTACACTTTTTTTTTTTCTTGAAGGTAATGGTCAGGTCTGAATATTGTTTTTAAAGAAATTTATGAACTAGGAATTAACACAACATGTACAGTTCCTAAAAAAACAAATATATATCATTGTTGCATTTATAAATATTGATAAATTTTATACAGTAGCAACCAACGAAACAAGAACTTGCTCTCCCCAAGCTAAGGCTAAGCAGTGTTGACCCTGGTTGCCTTGTGGTTGGGTGACTGACCGTTTGTGCACCGTGACTTCAGTATACTCCCCCAGTTCATCCAGCTGTAAATGGGTACCAGCCCTCTTTAGGGTCAGAGAAGGTAAAGAAATGAGAGAGAGGAGATGGGAACCGCCCTCAAAAAGCTGGCCCCTGGAGCTGAGGTGTCTGACACCTCAATCCCTAACGACCACATAGATTATGAGAACACCTATAGAATAATTTATTTTTTTTAAGTACTTTTTTTATACATCAATTCAGTTAGTGAAATCAAGGAGTCGAGCAGTCATCAACCAAGGGTTGGTGTTTCATTCAGTCCAGCTCCATGACTGATCTCTCATTCATATTGTTGTCAGCAGGGGGCTTATCAGGTGCAGTAATGCATGTATAGTATGAGAGATATCTCTTAAATCGTACACCTTGATCAACCCAACAGCTGTGCATGGCCTCTCTTGGTTTGTGGCATCATTGTTACTAAATTCTGTAGTTTTGTGTTGCTTGTAGAAGAGAGCAAGCATGAGTTTGAATATATGATGAGATTAAAACGAGCTGTGTTGGAACAGTTGTCATGGTATGTTGCAGAAGTTAGACGGCAGAAGAAAAAACCCCAAGACAAACTCAACAACTCCTAATCCCAAACAAGTAAATGGAAGAAGAAGCTAGGAAAAGAAGAAGAAAGAAATCTAACTGAAAAAGGGTGTGAAAAGGTTGAAATGTGACTGACATCTGATAAGAATGTTCAAAAGACTTTGAAGAAAAATGTTTTTCTGTCAATTGCATTTGCAGAGCTATTTAACTCATTACTTGATTTTGTTGTCAAAAGATCTCCTCCCTGTTTTTTAAGTACTTGAAAAATTAAATCTTAAAATCTGCAAGAAGAGAATAATGGGCAGAAGCAAACCATATGAATGTTTGTTTTGACATAGCACATGTAGACATGATACCAGAATGCTACCTTTATTTGTGCATTTAGTCCTCAAACAAAAATAGTTTTGATGGCTGTAGATAGTTCATGGCAGGTACATTAAAATGTCTAGCGCCTTTATTTGATGTATCAACTTACGCACGTTTATTCCTGTAAGTATAATACTGATTTTTGTTCTCTCAGTGTTAAATTTTGATGTTGCTTGCAGCTAATACAAAATCATGAATGCAGATTTGGTATCTTCAAAAAATTAATATATTTTATCTGAAAGAGCATTGCTTATTCAGTAATACACTTTGTATATTGATTCATCTTTGGTTCTTCAAACTAGTATACACGCAATGATGAATTTCACCACAAATCAGTTCTGTGGACAAAAAAAATTACCCTCAGATCAGTCTAAAAAAGAAACATTAAAAACCTTCACATGTCTAAAAATCATGGTCAGTTGCATTCCAAACTCATGATGTAGTTGTGGATTTATTGTTGTTTACCACTGTTTGTAAATGTGATCTTTTTTATTATTATTTTTTAACAGCAAATTTATTAAACAGTTTTAATTCCTATTTAGTATTAATTACATAGTAAGAATTAAATCCAGTTGATGTGGGTCTTTTTTTCTGATAATGCATCCTATCTAATTTTTGGAAAACCAAAATAAGATGTTGAAGTATAATTTGCAGACAAATATTGTTAATCGTGAAAATGGCAAAAGTTGCAAAGGTCTTTTTAAAATGAAATATTGGGTGTTAGCCTTTTTCTTTTTGTTTATATCTATTGTGGCCCTTTTTCTAACCATTAAACGGTGCAGATTTTGTTTTTGGTGTTTTTGGTTTTATGCAAAGAGAGTTCAAGTTTGGGAAAGGAAATTTCATGTGCTCTTCTTCAGTCTGATAAGCGTGTACAGTTTTGTTTTTGTGTTCATGCTAACATTTAATTTATTGCATTTTATGTACTTCTATAGAATGACAGTGAGAAAACTGCTGGTTTTCACAGATTTTTTACTGTATGAAAAAATGCACTGTGTACCTGTTTTGGGGGTTGAGAAAGTGGGAAATGATCATCAAATGAGGATTGCTTGTGTTCCTACTGTTTTGATCCTGCACTGCACATTGTGGTGAGGCAGCAAGCAGACAAAGGACTGATGGGGTACAGTGTTTGATGAAAAATGAAAAAGTTTCAAACCTACCAAATTTGTATTGCTCTTGAGTATTGAGTCATGGGCTAGTCTTTCACAAAAAGTGGCTTTTATTTCTGTGGATGCCTTAGTATATGCAGTGGGAAGGCATGAGTGATATATGGAAATAGAAGGAAAACTGCCATAAGCAGTGGTGTGTAACCTGTATGTTTTAAGCAATGTTATGGCCGCAGACCGGTATTAATTTGGGGGTCATGTAGTATCTTGTATAGAGTGGAGTTGAAAAAAATGTTGGTGATTTTCACAGATTTTTTAAAGTATGAAAACATGCACAGTGCACTTGTTTTGGGGATTGAGGACATAGAGCAATACCAGGTAGTCACAAGAAAGTTGGGAATAATCATCAAATGAGGATTGCCTGTATTCCTACAGCGTTGACACCGGGCATGCATGTTGCGATAAGGAAGCTAGCAGACTACAAAGGACTGAGGGGTACAGTGTTTGCTGAAAAATTAAAAAAATTCAAACCAACCAAATTTGTTCACAATCACACGAGTTTTGAGTGGCACACAGTGGATTTTATTTCTGTGGATGCCTTTGTACGTGCGGTATGAATATAAGAGCCACATAGAAAAACAGGAGGAAAAGAGTGATTTTTAAAAAAATTACGGTGTGCGGCCAATAGCATTATAGGCCTATTGACCTTATTCCGGTATATAGTTGGCTACACACCGGTATTAATTTGGGGGTCAAGTAGTATCTTGTATAGAGTGCGAGTGGAAAAAACTGTTGGTGATTTTCACAGATTTTTTAAAGCATGAAATGATGCACTGTGCACTTGGTTTTTGGATTGAGGACATAGAGCAATACCAGGTAGTCACGAGAAAGTTGGAAATAACCATAAAATGAGGTTTGCCTGTATTCCTACAGCGTTGACCCCGCGCATGCATATTGCGGTAAGGAAGCTAGCAGACGACAAAGGACTGAGGGGGTACAGTGTTTGCTGAAAAATAAAAAAATTTCAAACCTACCAAATTTGTTCAAAATCACATGAGTTTTGAGTCAGAGGCTAGTCTTTCAGAAAAAGTGGTTTTTATTTCTGTGGATGCCTTAGTGCGTGCGGTATGAATATAAGAGTTACATAGAAAAACAGAAGGAAAAGAGTGATTTTTTAATACCGGTGTGTAGCCGTTACTTCTGCCTGTGGCGCACACTTCCGGTTTGTGTTCTGTCCAAAAAGTTCATACGGACTCTCTCAACACGTGCAAGATGGCAGCAGCAGCTAAAAAGAATGAGAAACGATTGATCGTCATTTTAGAAAATGCCAGCCTGGAAACTGTAAAGGTGAGTTTAAAGCATTTTTTATGAGAAAGTTCCTTTTTTGTGTGTGTGGGAGAGCATTTGTGGCGGGCAAAAATGACCAAAATCGTAATGTTTGACGTCGACTGGGACTGATAAAAATACGACGTAGAGCCGATCTATAAAAAATACGATTTGGAGCCAGTCTTTTCGGGTAGTGGCTGGTTGAGTGGTTCCACCTGTCCATACAAAATAGATATAGCAAAGAATATATACACGGTTGTAATATGTAAATAATACATCGTCAGTAGGCCAATGATTCACAGTGACTGAGTGTGGTTCATATAAAAAGATCTTTAGAAACACGACTTGTATGAGTAACTATGCAATTGTGCACATGAATCATGTGTGCTAAAATTTTCATATTTTCACTTTAAAATAAATAGAGAACATAAATTATTGAAATAAGCCACTTAACTCAGTTAACTGCTAACACTGGTAACAGTGCTTGTGAAGGAACATGGAACTCATGGAAGGGTGTGACAGACAGTGACACTGACTCAGTGACTATGTCAGTATGTGATGCCTATATTAGTAGTATATGTAATTATATATATAGTCCATACCAGTAAAAGCTAAATCATGTATTGGTGTAACCAAAAGTAACACCCCCCCCCCCCCCACCCCCCCCCCCCCCCCCCCCCCCCCCCCCCCCCCCCCCCCCCACCCCCCCCCCCCCCCCCCCCCCCAACTAACATTTTACAAAGCTCCACATCACTTCATAATCTCTTACATTAATTGAAAGGTTATTAACTGTTAGGGCATAAGACAACCTATTCAATTGTTGAGTTGAATTCCAAACAATTTCTTGGAAACTAACTACTGGTAATTAGTGATATTGTTCAGAGCAATGTTTTATCTTTAGCTGATATCATTAACCATTACACCCAGTGGTGTGTAGGGCAGCAACAAAGCGCTTCAACGTGCTGCATGGCCTTCATCTCACTTTCTACAGTTCTCCATGTTGCTTTTGGTCTTCCTTTCTTTCTCCTTCCTTCTGGGGTCCAGTGCAATGCTGTTCTTGTGGTGGGTCTCTTCCACTGTCGTCTGGTGATGATGGTTCCCATGTCTTCTTGCCTGCATCTCCGCAGTAGGTCTTCATTGGAGATCTTCTCTGGCCAAAAGATCCGGAGAATTCTTCGGAGGCATATGGTGTGAAAGGATCGAAGTTTGGTAAGATCCGCTTCCGTCATCCTCCAGCACTCAGAACCATACAGGAGCGTAGATCATCAACACAGCTCTGGTATAGCTTCAGCTTGGTGTTGGTGCTGTACTGAGTAGATCTCCAGATATTGTTCATCTCCCTAAACACACTCCTGGCCTTGCCCAGTCTGTTGTGGATGTCTTCTTTTGTGCCGCCCTCTGGTTTGATGCTGCTGCCAAGGTATGTGAACTTGTCTGTCTGGCGCAGGTCAGTTCCATTCACTTTCACAGGGGCTGGTGTGTTCACATTGAGTGACATTGTCTCTGTTTTCTTGGTGCTAATACGAAGCCCCACTTGCTGTCCGAATGTTTGGAGTCTGCTGGTCTTCTCCTGGATATGTTGGTGTGTGTGTGACAGCAGCGCCGGGTCATCCGCAAAGTCAAGGTCGTCTAGTGTTGAGAACAGGCTCCAGCGAATCCCTCTTGGGGTGTCTTCTGTTGTCTTCCTCATCACCCAATCAATGGCCAGATTGAAGAGAACTGACATCACACATCCTTTTTTTTAATTTTTTTAAAAACTTTTTTAATTTTCCTTTTGCATTTACAAAGAATTACAGACAAAATGTTTCTTTAAAAAAGTAAATAAATAAATTTAAATTTTAAGAAAGTACAAAAAAAACTTTTTCATAAACGGGTAATTAAACCTGCTTTCAAGTGCTTAATAACCCAAAACACACACCACCCCAACCCACAAAACACAAAAAACACACTTTACACACGGCGGCGGGGTTTTTTTTCATGTTTATGTGAAAAAAAACCCGTATATAGTATGCTTTCATGTATCATGGGGAAAAAAAAATTTTTTACGCCCTGTCAATTCTGTAAAATTCATCCTTTGAAACCTTTATTATGGGGAAGATCACAAGTGCCTGTGTCAGTTTTTAATTTAAAAGTTTATGACAGCATGGTCTTGGAGAGTAAAAACAAGGGCTATGCCAATTATCTTTTTTTTATCCAGGGCTGCTTTTCTCCCTTTCAGAAAAACCCATCCCAGACACATGTCTCACTTTTTAAAAAAGGTAATCTGTTTAATCAAGCAATGGTTATTTTGCTCATTAAAAAAGGGAAACTTACTCAGGTTTTTTGCAATTGTTGCATTTATTTTTAAATTTTGGGAAACCTGTATTTAAAATGTTTTAAAAAAAACGGCCCATCCCGGAAAATGTTTTTAAAATTCTGCATTTTTAATATACCTTTTGGGAAAGAAGGATAATGAAATCGAAAATGCATATTTTTCTTGTTTCTCCGCCCCAAAAAGTAAAATTATACGTAAAATTTTTAAAATTCGATGGTTTTCAAAGGTATTGATTTTTTTTAAAATTTTTTCCAAATGTTTTTTGTTGGTTGCACCCCCAAAAAAAGAATTTTCGATTGAATTTTGTGTATTTGGCACGGGGGAAAACTTGTTGTATTTGTTCCCCCCTTGCGCAAAAAAAACATTAGTAACGACAATTTTTGGGCACATTTTTTTCGCCCCTTTTTTTTAATTTGTTTGTCTTTAATTTGTGCAATTTTTTAAATACATTTTAGTTGATTTCTTCATTAGTTTTGTGTCCATTTTTTTACAGCTTTGGGGTTTGTCTTGTTTGAATAAAATTTTTAAATACATTTTTAAAAGCCCCGGTGCAAAAATTCTTTTGTTTTTTGGCTTTATTGTGTCTGTAAAAAAAATTTTTACATTGTACCTTTTTTGATTTGCCTTTTTTGAAAGTGTTTGATGATGAGATTAGCCCATTGAAAGTTAAAAGTCAAAACTTTTATTTGCTTTAAAAAAAAAATTTCAAAATTTAAAAAAATCCATTTTTTTGACAAGTGTTTTTTTGATATACCCCCTTTTCTGAAAATTTTTCTTATCAACAACTTTTTTTCCCCTATAGTTGTTTTTTTAAAAAAAATTGGGTTTGCAAGAAATTCATTTTCATTTTGCGGAGTGAAGCAAAAGTTAACAAAAAAATTTTTTAAAAGGGTTTAAAAAAAAGGGTTTCCAAAAAGGATTGCCTTAAACGTGTTGGCGTTATTTATGGCCCATAAAGTCTAGGTTTTAAGAAATGGGTATTGTTTTTCTCCCTTTACTG
Source organism: Rapana venosa (assembly GCA_028751875.1). Classification (NCBI taxonomy): domain Eukaryota; kingdom Metazoa; phylum Mollusca; class Gastropoda; order Neogastropoda; family Muricidae; genus Rapana; species Rapana venosa. The sequence continues at coordinate 28,315,540 of CM054140.1, forward strand.
GCCCATTTGTGAAAAAGTTTTTTCAAATTTTTCCCCCCATAAAGCTTCAAAGCATATATAAATTTCGAATATTTTTTATATTTAGTCCCCCTTGTTGTGGTCTGCACTCCCGTCTGTCTTCTTATTTTGGTTTTGTTTTTTGGTTAAAAACCCCTTGAAAAAAAAAGTTTTGAAATTGTTTAAAAAAATGATTGGTGGGTCGGGAGAAATTACCCAAAGTGTATGTTTTGAAAGAAAAAGGGAGATTTAAAGTACAGCTACTCTCCCTTAGGGAGTATAGTTTTTGTGCCCATATTTTAAAAACCCCTTTTTTAACCCTCTAAAATTTTATTATTGAAATTTTATCATTTCCCCAGTTTTTTGTTTTGGGGTTTAAACCCCCAGCACCAAATTTTTTAAAATTGGGGGGTTTCCTCATTTTAAAAAGGGGGGAAAAATTTTTTGCGGGAAATTTTCTTACTTCCAAACCATAGGTTTTGGGGTTTTTTCCTTATTTTTTGTTTAGCCCTGAAATTTCCCGTTTTGTTGTTTTAGGTTTTGGAAATTTTTAAAAACGGGGTTCTCCCCCGGTTTTTTAAGAGCGTGTGTCATCAGCATATTGAAAAATTTTTTTGGCTTTTTTTTCCCAATATTGTTCCTTTTTTTTCTTTTTTTCCCCTTTTTTCTTTTAAGGGCCCAAAAATCTTGCACAAGAATAAAAAAAGGGTGAAATTTCGGTCCCCCTTCCTGAACCCCTTTAAATTTTAAAACCCTGGTAGGTCCCTTTTAAAAAGAACAGTTGATTTGAAAATTTTTATAGAATGTTTCAATTCAGTCCCTTTAATTTTAAAAACCCAAAACGTTTTTAAACCCTTTAAAAAAAAAAAAAATTCCAATTGGGAGTCAAAAGTTTTTTCCAAAATCGTACTAATGGTACCCCCTGGTTGATTTTTTATATTAAATAATTGTTCAAATCAAAAAATTAAACCTTATTTTTTCCCCCAAATGTACCTGCTGCTATAAAGCCTTTTTTGGTCCCCCCATGTTAATTTTGGGAAAGTCTTTTTGATTTTTTGGCTATAAGGAGGCCCCTATCTTATGGGACTAATTTAGGAGAGTTTTGGGACGCCAATTTTTTTATATTTTTAGGTTTTTTCCTTTGGGAAGACAAGCCCCCGTCCTCTTTTTTTTGTGGTTGACAAATTCCCCTATTTGAAGCTTTCTTTTAAGGATTAATATAAATTTCCTTTTTTGTTTCCAAAAAAATTTAAAAAAAATTCGACTGGGGAACCCACCCGTGGGGACTATTCCCCTTTTTTTATTTTTTTTTAAAAGCTGGATTTGGGTTCCTCAAGGTAAATTCCGTTTAATGACTACTTTCTTCCTTTGACATTTTTGGGGTATTGTTTCCTTATAAGTTATCAATTTCAAAATTCCCCGTATTTTTTTTTTAAATAAGTTTTTTAAAACAAATTACTTTTTTTTGCAATATCTGCTGGTTTTAAACAATATGCCCTTTAGTGAAAAAATTTTGTCTTTGGGTTTATTCCCCAATTTTTTTTTCTCTAAAAAAAGAAGATTTTTGGAAATTTTTCCCCTTTGTATCCATGTCCCTTTAGTTTGCAATACTTTTCCCATTTTTTAGTTCGTTTTTGTTCGAGCCCCTTTTTTTTTCTCCTTTTTCTGAAAAACTTTTTTAATTTTTATTTTCGATTTTTTCCAAGGGGTGTATATTTTTTTAAAAAAGTGCTTTTTCATTTTCCGAATTTTGTTTTTTCTAGTTGAAAACTTATAGTTTTGGTTTTTTTTTTTCATTAGAAAGGAGTTAAAAAGAGTTTATCAAAATTTTTAAAATTAAATTGATTTAGGTACCTTTTCCAAATTTTAAAACTCTTATTTTATTGTCTTTTTCCCCTTGGTTTTCCCTTTAAAAATTTTTTTGGGAATAATTTTTTCTACAAAAGTTTTTTATCTCTAAGCAAGGAAGAGAAAATTTTCCCAAAAAACTCTTCCCTTTTTCTTTTTCCCAAAATTTTTTAAGGTTAATTTTTCCATTGGGGGTGGGAAGGGTTTCCCCAGGCGGTTTACCCGGAAATTGCAAAAATACCGTCAAAGGTCTAAAAGCAAAAAAAAAAATTACTACTCTTTTTAAGGGGTTTGTTGGTTTTCCCCTTGTTTCCCTTCTCTCTGGTTTATTTTTTCTAAATTTTGCAAACCCCAAGCCCCCTTAGTTCCTTTTTTCAAAACCCCCTTTTAGCTCTGGGTTTCTTGATGTTTTGGGGTTATTGATAACAATCTGGGTTTGTGGGTCAAATCCCCTTGTTCCAATCCCCCGAAAAATGTTGTTTGTTTTGTAATTTTTAAAATTGTATCTTTTTTTGAATGGTAAAAACAGGGGCGTCTTTATTTGGTCCATACACGTTTACAAGGGCATGTCCCTTTCCTTGGTTTAAAATGTAAAAATTTTTAAAGTTCCCCTTTTGATCTGTAGTTTTTTTGTATTTTTAAAAAAAAATTTATTTGCCCAAAAAAAATGGTCCCCCCTTTAATTTGTTTTTTGATGCGGAAAAAAACTTTATACCCCCCTTTGCCCTTCAATATTTTTAGTTTTTTTGTCAAATGGCAATATATTGAGTATTTTTTCTGTTAAAATAATGAAAATACCTCTCTTTTTTATGATTCCCCCCGGCCTTTTGGGAATTTAATTTAAGGGAAAATTTTGATTTTATCAATTTTTTGAGGTTTTTTTATATTTTAAAAAAAACAAAGATGGCCAAAAGATGTAGCCCCGTACTAGAAACTTTTTTAGGGGGGCACAAAAAGGGTAGTGAAAACAAAATACCCCGTAAAGGGAAAGGGACACCTTTTGAAATTTCCCAAAAAAGATGCAGCGCAAATCATATTAATCTGAAAAAGAAGTTTTAAAGAAAGAAAAAAACAAAAAAAAAACCGAAAACTGAAAAAACCCAGAAAAAAATATAAGAAAACTTTTTGTTATTAAATAACGCAGGTGAGCCCCGGCGTCCAAAAACCGATTTCACCAAATGACCTATGTTTCCCAATTAGGGGGTAAGGGCCCAACCCAAATATTGACCCCCTGGTGTCTTTTCCCTTTATAAAACTTGGTAGCCAACAAGCTAGGTTGTTAGGAGACGCCCAATTTTTTTTAAAAAAAGCATTTTTTTAAATCAAACAAGTAAAAACTTTTTTTGCAAAAAATTTTAAATAATTAGTTTTTGGGGTTTACGCCCCGCCGAACCCCATTCGGGCCCCCATGAGGCTGACCCCCAAAATTGGAGCAGGTTTAAAACTATTACGAAAAATTTTTGGAAATTTGGGTTTTAATGCAATAATTTTAAAACCCCATGAGAGGATCCCCAAAAGGGAAACCAAAAACAAAAAAAAAAAACAGGGAACAAAAGGCAATCAACCCCCTTTAAAAAAGGGGGCTGGAAGACCAAACCCCAAAAACCCGAAATATCCCCTTTAGATTTAAAAATTTTATACGCCACAACAAAAATAAAAGGAAATTTGGGTTGTAATGCACAAATTTAAAAATGAAGAAAACAAAAAAAAAATTGCAGTAGAAAAAAATATATGGGGAAAAAAAAAAATTTACAAACCCCTTTGGGGCCCCTTTGGGCCCGTATGACATTTCAAGGGGGAAAGGGGGAAAAAAAAGAAATCCCCAAATTTCTCAAAAAAAGGGGGGGGGGGGGGGGGCGGAAAAAAACAAAAACCCCCAAACCCCCCCAACGGGAAAACCCCAAGAGAAGGGAAAAAGGGGGGGCCCAAGGGACCCGGGACAGGGGTGGTCACCCGCACCCCGGAAGGGGAGATGGGGGGGCCCATATTTGGATCTTCCCCATCATTTTCCCGCATTGGCAGGGAAGCCCCCGTCAAAACCCCGGGGTAAAGTTATTAAATTTCCCCCAAAAACCCGCCAAATTAATTTTCCCCCATTATGCTGTGGGTTTCCTCCCCCCTTTGTTTCCCCTACCCCTTTAAAAAAAACCCCCCAATTTCAAACCCTCATATGGGCTCAGTGCTGCCATGACAAAACCCCATTGCAGACCAAATTTCAACGCCAAGTATCAAAAAAGCAATTTTCTTATATTTTTTTGCCCTCTTGAGCCCAGAAGTAAATCCATTTGATGGAGAGAGGGCCCATCAAGAAAAAAGTATCCGTACCGAAAACCAAAAAACCCCCTGTGTTTTGCCTATTGCCCCGTAATTTGGATTTCCACAGGCGAGAAAATGAGATGGGCCCTCCTAACAGAATGATTTTAACGAAAGAATTTTTTTTCAAACCCCCGAAAAAAGAGGCAAACCCCGCAACCCCCCTTTTTTTTTTAAAAAGGGCACGTATACCCTTTTTCCCCCACCTCCCGCTTTTTTCTGAAGAGTGGTTTCCAAAGTGCTAGAATTGAACCCAGGGGTTGTTTCGCCGCGCACACCAAAACACACCGCCCCCCCCCCAACCCCCCGGGAAAGCGGTAAATGCAGTACCCGTGGAAACCCAGGGGTTGGGGGGGAAAGGGGGGCAACCAGTTCATGGATTGAGGGCCCCAAAAAAGTGAAATCTTTTTGGGTGAAACATCCCTCCCAGACGCCAAATGTGACGTATCCCCAACTGCCGTTTTTGCACCGAGCACGGCCCCAACAATCGTGAACACACCACACCCCATATAACCCCCACACTGTCTCCCCCGCACGCCCCAAAACACACACACACAAGGGATTTTCAAAAAAAAAACGTTTGGTTTTCAGTCATTAAAAAAAAATTAAATCAAACCAATAACTTTGGGACAGAAAAAAAAGGGAAAAAAAAAACAAAAAAAAAAAAACCCAACCAAAAAAAAAAAAAACCACCAAAAACCAAAAAAACCCCAACCCAAAATTTAAGAAAAATTGGAAATAACCCTTTTTAATCATCCCGAATTGAATTGGGCCAAAATTCATTTTTCTATTACTATCCCGAGTAATAATACCCATCCAACCCCTACCACCACCCATTTCTATAATCTCCTACTTTCCACTTTTTCTATTTGGTGCTGTGCTATAAAACTATATACCCACACAAAGAGGTTTTTAAAAAAAAAAAAAATGGGTTCGTATTTAAAACAAAATCATAATGGGGAAACATCAAACCCAAAAAACCCGTTTGACACAAAAAAAAAAACCAAAAACAAAACAAAAAAAAAAAAAACAAAAAAATCAAAAACCAAAACCCCCAACCCCCCGTTCAAAAAAACCCCCTGAAAAACCTTTTACCCGATATTGACTTGGTTGCCAAATTGTGCAAATAAAAAAAAATTCTAAAAACTATACTTTTCCCACAACCCATACAACACACAAAACCCACACACACACCACTGGGTGGGAAAATTTCCCCGCAACACAAAAACCCCCACGAATGACCCTTCTATGTCCCGAAAAAATTAATTTAAAGTAGTTTTTTTAAAAATAACCCCAAATTAAAAAACCATTTCCCCCCCTACCCCGTCATTCCCCAAACAAAAACCTAATCTTCCCCCTCCAAACTAAAATAGCGGAAAAAAAAACACAACTCAATGGGAAAACAAGTTTGGGGGGGTGGAAAAGATTGTCAAGGCAAAGAGACATTGAGAAGGGGGGAATGAAACCTTTTTTCCTTGGTTTTTAAAATCTGGTTGCAAGGTGTAAAAAAATAGAAATGTAAACCCCCACACTCCTCAACCCCTTGAATCATAACAAAACGCGGCACAAACGCAGGGGGACACCTGAAATTTTACTCCCCACAGCCACAAAACTCCCCAAACCCCCCTTTCCCCCAAAGCGGGCCCCCAACCCCGTAAAACATGTTTAACGTTTTACCAAGGGGGAAGCCGGACCCTCCAAATTTCTCCTTTTTTCAAAAAATTTTAAAAAACCTGATGATTCCCCGCCAAAAACAAAAAAAGAATAAAGACCACCCCCATACAGCCCCATAAAAAACGCCCCCCCAGTGTGCCCCCTGCTTTATGTATCTGTGGGCCCTATTTTTTTAATATTTAAAAATTTTTCTTTTTTTAAAACCCCCTTTATATTTTTTAAAATTTTTAGATTAAAAGATTTATTTTATTTCAAACAGAGATTATTTGGTTTTTATTTTAAAAAAATAGGCATTCATTTTTTCCCTTTTTTAGTAATCAAAATTTAATGTCCCCTTTAATTAGAACCCTCCCCCTTTTTATTTTTAAGGAAATGCAGAACAAGGAGTGCCCCCCCAACCCCCCCCCCCACCCCCCCCTCTCTTCGGTGCCCAAACCCCCCCCTTTAAACTGTCAGCCCCGTCTATCCTTAAAAAATTTTTTTTTAAAATTTAAAAAGTCCCCAAACGTCCCGTATCGAAAATTTTAAAAGTTTTCCCTTTTTTAGTTTGAAGGATTTTTCCGTTGGATGGCCAAACGGAAACAAGCAGAATGGGCCGTTTGGGTTTTTGGAGGGGGGCCCCCCAGAGTGGTTGGGGAAAGGGCTTCCGCCCAGGTCGTCCCCTTGTTTGGCTTGCGAGGGGGGGCCATCAAGTTTTTTTTGGGAAAAGGACCCGCCCATGATGGGGCGTGGTTCCCTCCATCCGCAGCTATCCTGGCCCCTGCGCGGTGTCTATGTCGAAAGGTTTAAAAGGGGGTTTCCCGCCCCTTAGAGAAGAGCTGGGATTTCTTTGCCCCGTTTTCTTTTTTCCCCCCTGGGCCTCTTACCCCCGCAACCCCCAACACCGGGGCATTCCCGGAGGCCCGTGGGTTTTCTTTTCATTTAGCTCCCGCTGCAGCTTGCGGGTCTTCTTTGGGGGTTGGGTCCGCTGGTCTTAGGTCCCCATTCTTTCTGGAGTTTCGGAACTCCCTTAAAAATTTAAGTTTTTACTGGCAATGTCGAAAAGGGTAGCCCCGCTTATTAAAACGATGGGTGAAGGAGTCCTTAAATTTCTCCCTCCCTTTTTTAACGGGTTTAATGATTTTTTAAATCCCCTTTCGTTTGGGGTTTTTTATCGAGTCTTGGGGTTTTAAATGGGTTTTGCAGTGCCAATTTTTTTCTGAGTTGGGGCCCGCCCGCGTGCTTTTGCTTTTCTTCTTTCGTGTTTCGGCCCGGCACAGACCCTTTTTGAGGAAGGGTTTTTTTTTAAGCCGCTTTCCCCCCAAAATACTTTTTAAATGGCGGTGCTATTCTTTTTTAAAAAATTTTTGCCATGAGAGTGTCGGTGATTGGGTGTAAAAATAAGCTAGTCCCCAAAGTCACTCCCTTTTGAATTAAAATTTGTAGCCCCCGCCCCTACCCGAAAGGAAAAAAAACTAACCCTCGCTTTCTGCTGCTGTACCAGCTGTTTGTTTGTTTTCTTTTCGCGCCGTCAAACCGTCTTGCTTCGCGGTGAGCGGAAATCCCGTGAATACACCTTCCTTTTCTTATCCAGTCTTGGGTTCAAAACCAAATGTTGTATGGCCCCAAAAGCATTGAAGTTGGGAGAAGTTTTGATAAAATGTACCAAATTTCGATGGGATGCCATAGTGTCAAAGGATACTCCAAAGGCTGTCTCTGTGTATGCTGTCAAATGCCTTTTCGAAGTCCACAAAATTCACATACAGTTGTCTTTGCCACTCTGTGCACTGTTCGATGATGTTTCTGAGCGTGAATGTCTGGTCTATACATCCTCGTTGCTTCCTGAACCCTGCTTGTTCCTTCCTCAGTGCATCATCCACAGCGTCTGATATTCTTCTGATGATGACCTTGGCCAGTATCTTGCTTGATACAGACAAAAGAGTGATTCCCCTCCAGTTGTTGCAGTCGCTCAGGGTTCCTTTCTTGGGGATTTTGACTATCACTCCTTTGGTCCAATCATCAGGTACTTTCTCGTTCTTCCATGCAGCTGTGAACAGTGGTTGCAGTATGTCAGCTGCTAGTTCAGAATCTGCCTTGAACAGTTCGGCACCAAGGTTGTCCCGGCCTGGTGACTTGCCGTTCTTGAGAGTCTTAATGGCAGCCACTATCGCTTCCTTTGTTGGGGGGTTGACATCAATGTCTGTCTTTTGTAGCTTCTGGGATGTCGGCTGTCTCGTCAGGTGGTGGTCGGTTGAGAACTTCCTGGAAGTGTTCAGCCCATCTTTCTTCTTGCTCTTTCTCTGTTGTCAACAGTTTCCCTTGTCTGTCCCTGATTGGTTCCCCAGCGCTCCTCTTAAATTTGTTGCATACTTTCTTGGTGATCTTGTAGACTCTCCCTTGCTCTCCTTGGGTCGCCGCCTCTTCTGACTCAGCTGCCAGCTGGTCCATGGCTTCTCTCTTGTCACGGCGTGTGAGTCTCTTCACTTTCCTGTGTGCCTCTCTGTACAACTTTTCCTGCATCTCTCGTAGCCTTTACTTGCAGAAGTCTCTTCTTGATCTCTCTCCTTTCTTTGATGGCATCGAGGGTCTCTTGTTGGATCCAGTCATTGTTGGTCTTCTTCTTTTGATGACTGATGTTCTCCTTGCTGCTCTCTGTGTACAGTTTACAGATCTGCTTCCATGTCGTATCTATGTCATGCTGCTCCGTCATGTTCTGCAGGATGTGGAATCATTTCCCTCAGATTGTTGATGAATGCAGACTTCACGTTGGTGTCTCTCAGTCGCTGGGTATCAAATCGCGCTTGAGTGGTTGGTCTTGTGTTCTTCTTCAGTTTCATCTGGATGTGTGCGGTCACCAGGTGATGATCGCTCCCGACATCCCCACTTGCTTGGTTCTCACATCCAGAAGAGATCGTCTCCACAATCCATTGATCATCAGATGGTCAATCTGGTTCATGTCTTTCCCATTCGGTGACGTCCAAGTCAGCTTGTGGATGTCCCGGTGCATGAAGAGGGTCCCTCCTATCACTAAGTTGTTCATGGCGCAAAACTCCACAAGTCTCTCCCTGTTGTCATTTCTGTTCCCCACTCTGTGTTTTCCCCATGACTCTCAGTCATAGTCGGTGTTGTTGCTTCCGACCTTGGCGTTGAGGTCCCCCATGATGACGATGAGGTCGTGGCGTGGGGCCTTCTCTGTCTCTGTCTGCAGCTGGTGGTAGAAGTCGTCTTTGCTCTCATCGTTGCTGTTGTTGGTTGGTGCGTAGCACTGGATGATGGTGATGTTGATGTGCCTTCCCTTCAGTCTCGCACTCATTAGTCTGCTGTTGACGGGCTTCCACTCCATAAGGCATCGCTCAACGCCTTTCTTGAGGATGATGGCAACTCCCTCGTGGTGCTGGTCGTCATCTCTCCCAGAGTAGAGGACAGTTTCTCGGGTGGTGGTTCTCATTCTCCCAGATCCAGTCCATCTACTCTCGCTCACTCTTAGGACATGGAGGTTGAATCTTCTCATCTCTGATGTTACCTGTGCCAGCTTGCCTGTCTCATACATCGTCCTCACGTTCCAATGTCCTAGTCTGATCTTAGTTTTGGTGGTGTTCAGGTCTTCCCTTATCCTGCTGGTAGCTTCCTCTCAGCTTTGGCCATCAGCATTCATATGAGTCTCACTGGACCTGGGAGGTCCTTCACACGCAAAAGTATAAGTTTTCTCTGTTGCTGTTTCTGTAACTTCTCTTTTTTTACAGGACAGGGTTGTTAGCCCTGTGCCCAACCCCCAACCTGGAGGAAGGGTTCCACCTTAGTCGCCTTTTACGACATGCCTGGTTGGAGGGCAGGGATCCTATTCTTGCAATGCTCGCTTTGCAAGCATACCCCGGAGTCCCATGGGGGCTTTAGCTGATAGGACCCATCAAAAAAGAAAAGAAAAAGAAAGAAAAAAGAAACAACAGACCCCATCTTCTGTATTATTAATAAAAATTATAAGGCTAGATGTTTTTAATCTTTTCATAAGAATATTTGCTGATGATTTACAACTTTTTATTTTAATTTTTTTTGGGGGTGGTCCCTTGCATTGCAGGTTGTATTCTCTCATAAAACATTTAATCTCCATCAATACAAAATATTCAATCCATGTGCAGTATACATGTAGCATGATAACAATGTGCTTTTTGTACACATCTCAAAGTATTAATTATGTTGCAGGGATTTTTTTAAGTGCAAAAAAGGATGTATATTTATAATTTATATATGTGTGTATATATATATCTATATCTTAAGTTTCTTCATTAGTACTAGAACAAAAGCAACAGAATAACCACCAAAACAAAAGCATACATGTGTGTATATTTCACAGCTACACTGGCTTCCTCCTCCCGCTCTCTTGGCTTATAAAAAGTAACAACCAAATTTTCTCTACCGCTTTGTTTATTAATAGAATTGCTTGCCAGCCTTCCTCCCCTTCCTCCCTCCTCTCTACAACTTAGGCATAACAGAGTTACCATCATGAATGTGAACATTACATTACACATTTCATTGACCTAAAGACTGTAAGTGTAAAGAGTGCCTAATCATTCATAAGACATTTAATTCAATGACAATGGTGATCAATGCAAATGTAATGATCAGAAAATAACACAATCTACATGCTTATGGACATAAACACTTTAAAAAAAAGATTTAGGCTTTTTTCTGGCAATCATGTTCTACTAACACTAGAAATACCAGTTTGGCTTTTGTTTATTGTTGGGTTTTTGTTTGTTTGTTTGGGGTTGTTGTGGGGTGGGTGGGTAAAATTTTAAATAGTAGGAGACTGATATCACACGTATACAATGTACATCTGAGCGCTTTGATTTGTTGCTTTACAAGATTCAGCACTATATAAATTCCATACATTATTATTATTATTATTATTACTCTGTCTGTCGCTCTGTCTCTCACATGCACACAGTCACACACACACACCCCACACACACACACATAGATGATAGAGTGACAGACTGACACACACACACCAGTGACCACACACACAGTCACACACACAGTCACACCACACACACGTCACACACACACAGTCACACACACACACACACACAACACACCACACCACACACACACACACAACACACAGAGTATGATTATCAACATGAAAGAATAGGTGATATTTATTGTAACTTGATATATTTTATTGTAGAACTGTAAATGCTATTGATAAAGGGTTTGAGGGTGTTGTTTTTTTGTTCCTTGATAAACGGCTTGATGGGGGGGGGGGGGGGGGGGAAGCAAATGCAATAAATACAATGTACCATCTAGAAATTAAAAACACTTTGAGTGAATTTAATGTTTACTTTCACAGCACACGCCAAGTCGCCAACACACGTGCAAGACTTAAGAGAGCTCTAGAGGAAAGGAATGTATTACAGATCAACTTTCTTTTGATCAGCACATCTACTTTGACTGTTTATGAGTAAAGAACCGAACAAAAATCCTGTTGTCTCATATTTGATTTTCACATAGATCTAGTATACTGTATAGTATTAGTAGGCCTGTGTAGTATTAGACGTATACAACTACAAAATATGATAACAAATTTCAAGTGTTTTACTATTACTATCAATATCATAAGAGCTAAAATTAGTAATTAATATTGAATGGGCTTCTCAACATTACTTTAGTTTTAATGAAAGAAACTATACTAATCAAAGTAACATTTAGATTGAAGAGACCTCACATACAATGGTTGACTTGTATAGATCTATAGTCGTATGGAGCTCTCAAGCTCTAGCGTCCTTTAACTTTAAGCTCTCACAGTCACAGTTTCAAGCTTATCAGAAACTCTTGACTTTAAGAAGATCAGAGACATTAGCTAACTACATTGTTGTCCCACAAACACTATGGCACAAAAAAACAACTGTCAAAGGGAAAAAAAGAATAGGCTTGTACTTGAAGGAAAAGTATGGGCTATATGGGGTGATGTTTTTGGTGTGTGTGTTTTAATGCCAGTGTACCCTGTCTCAATTGCCTAGCTGTGGAGGCTTGTGTATAAAACTTTAAAAATGTCTCGGTACTGTCAGTTTACCAGTGATGTTGTTACAAGTGCAGTGTTGTTGTGCTGTCACCCACCTTAATGCCCTAGGGGTCTACCAGAATAATTTGTACATTCTGTCTCACTCGTCCCACTTGAGAATCACTGTAACTGTAAGACTGTAAAAATCACATACAAGATAAGAAGTTTTGTGTGTATTTGACTGATTGGAAGCACCTTGCCATATATAATGCATATTATAATTTATACCGATATATTACAGGAAGCCATACTCTTCACTTCAAAAGAATTTTTTCCTCCTCGATAGGAAAGTGGAGGGAGATTGTAAGTGATATCATAATTCATATGCAATGACCTTGTCATGGTACTTAAACTATATGATCTACTAATCTAGACAATCTCATAACAATATTTCATTATAAATTTAATGTTCATTTTTATTTTAAATGCTTCGCCTGCAATAACTCTTTGAGTCTTTCTGTCCTTGTTTTTGGATTGTCTGATGAAATGAAAATACATTTTTAAAAAACAAAACTTTTTTTTTTATCAGGCGGGCAAGGTGTTTGAACTGCTAAATTGTGATCGACACAAGAATCTGGGGAGGAAGGCAAAACGGGACATCAGCCAATGTCGACCTGACATTGCTCATCAGTGTCTGCTGATGCTGATGGACAGTCCCCTCAACAGAGCGGGCTTGTTGCAGGTCTACATCAGGACTGAGAAAAACGTTCTCATTGAAATCAATCCACAGACTCGTATACCACGAACATTTGAGAGATTCTGTGGCCTCATGGGTAAGAGAGTTTACAGGATTGTTGTTTACATTGAGCTGTTGTATAACTCTTTTGTCTTTTTTATTTTTCTTCTCATGAATTTTTTTATGATTGTTCAGTGTTTGAGTTATGTGCAGAAGGAAAAAATGCTTGATTTGGGAATTTCGAATCATTTCTATCTTGTGTGTAGCCCCACCGACCACAGAGACCATATTGGGGCTGGTACCTCATAAAACTTTAAATCACATATTAAAACAGAAGTTGCTCTCTGGTTACCTGAGTCAGCATGAGACTGTGTACTTCAGGTGTGTTGACTTTTAAATTTAAGAGCTCTGAAGAATATCAGACTAATTGATTTGATATGTTGTATGGGTTCAGTTAGAATTTATAACTGAAGTCAGATGCTTTTAATGGTAGCCCCAACTGTTGCCATTTTTTCCCATAAATAATATAGAGATGTTTTAGAAGTTTGTGGTGCCAGTTATGTGCTTGTTTCTAACCAGTGTGTAATTTCTTAATCTTTGTTTCAGTTCAGCTCCTTCATAAGTTTGCTATCAAGGGCACGGATAATTCCAAACTGTTGAAAGTGAGTTCCTTTAGAGTCCTTTACCTAGTTGATTGGCATGTTCGTTTTTGGTTTGTTAAAATTAATTATTTGGTTTGATAAGTCATTGATATGTAGAATGGTTGATGACCAAGTTTATGGTATTCAACATTATTATGGTGACTAGTACATGTTTATAGAAAGAACTATTGTATGCAAGACAGCAGAAAGAAATCTTGGAAAGATAGCATCATTACATCAAACCTGTTTACTTTGCTTTGTAACATGCCTTGAGCTGAAAATTTTTTGAGGATATTATGCCAAATAAATACTATTTATTATTATCGTTAATGTCATTATCATTGTTATCAGTAGTATCATCATCATCGTTATCATTATGAAGGTCAATGCTGGTAATCAAACCCAGAACCTCATGGTTCACATGTACATACTATTCTGCCACCTTCCGTGTGTGTGTGTGTTCGTACATACATACACCCAAGCATATGCGATGTATTATGGATTATTTATCCCATTGCTGATTCTCTTGGGTCTATGTGTTCAAACTTTTATCTTGCAGGTAATCAAAAACCCAGTGACAAACCACCTGCCAGCAGGGGTAAAGAAATACGTCATGAGCTTCAAAGCCCCTGAAGTGGTGGACCCCAAAACACTGATCCCTGCAGAAGAACCCATTGTACTGGTTGTGGGGGCCATGGCTCATGGCAGTGTAAGTATGCGTTCAGTTCTTCACCAACATAAACTTATCATGGTAGACTGGACATTAGTTGTAACGGAATTGAAGTATCTACGTTTTTATGTGGAAACATCATGTTAAGATAGGTTTAATTGCATTGTTCATACTCTGTACCAGAAGATTTATTTCTTTAAATCTGAGGAGCTTTTATTTTCAGAAATGTCATCTGAAGACACTTCATTTTAATGTCCATACTGTGTACCAAAAAGATTGTTCGCTTGTCTTAAAGAGAAACCAACCTATCACAAAAACACCAAAAGTCTGTAGAATCAGAGAATTATCACTACACTGCCTAATGCAGTTAAGTAAAAAGAGTCTCCAGCAGAATAGTATGATTGTTTTCTGTAGCCTGTAAATTCATCTCAAACTGGCTGAGAAGTTTCTGAGGGGGGTCAGCAGCTTGTAAAAATGACCACAAGATTCTAATGAAGACTTTTTTTTTCAGTTTTCATAAAGCAGAATTACATCATGTTTGGAAGGGGGTGTTGGATAACCCAGTGGTTAGAATGTTGTGCTTGTAATTTAACAGCCCAGGGTCAAGCCCAGGTTTGAGTCTCCACTGACAAGCCTGTATAAGGAGAATTTTCCCCTGGAGCATCAGTACAAACTCCATTCCATCAAAAGTCCTATGGATTAGACTATGAATGTGTGCCTATGCACGCAGAACATCTTGCATATATAAAAACCTGTTCTGCCTTTCACAAGAGCAGGCCATTCATTCTAGTAAGAAATGATGATTATAAGTGTATATTAAAAAAACACTTGCGTGCTGGTGTCATGTTTAGACATCATCCCCCAATTCGGAATGTGGTTACCTAGATGGTGGATAAAACTGCCATCATATGAATTGCAAAACTCTCACCATTGGTGAATCTCAGTGCTCTAGCCAAGGAATGAAGACAACAACAAGAAAATAAGAAAAACATATATTTGTAATTGGTTGCCGTTGATTACTTCACTGATAATGTGATATGTTAATTTTTGTTGTTGTGCTTCCGTCCAAGGCTATGAACTTTTTGTTTTAATGTACTTACATATGTATGTATGTATGTATACGGTGTGAATTTATACATTACTATTTAGTCATTGATTATTGTTATTACTTTATGATTATCAAATTGCTCACTCACTTACACACGCACAACGCGCGCACGCATGCAATGTTCACTCACTCTTTCTCTTACTCAGTCTGTTACTATTTCATCCTTTTGACAGGTGGATCAAAACATAGCAAAGAATATTGTTGATGCATAGCAGAAAGAGGTACTAGTGTGTATACATGTGTATATTTTCCTATGCTGTGCAGGTGGAGGTGGATTACACAGAGGGACAGTTCTCCATCAGCAACTACCCCCTGTCTGCAGCTCTCACCTGCACCAAGCTGTGTGACGCTGCAGAGGCTGTGTGGGGCATTCAGTAGCTGACTTCCTTTTATCCTGTTCGGGTGTTTGTTCACTTTTTATGACATTGATATATGGAATCTGTCTTCAGATGTGTGTTTCTACGGTGTCAGTTTGAGATCTGTCTTCAAATGCGAGATTTTGTAGCATTGATAATTATGAAGTTTTGTGTTTGGATGCATTTTTCAGTGGCATACACTTGAAATCAGAGAATATGGTGATCTTCCAACTGCTTGTGTGAAATGTTATGGGATACTTTTTTTTCATCCATAGCAATCTTACTCCAGATGAGTCTGGAAGGTCTTGCAAAATGTCTGGTTATAGACTGAGTGAGTTCAGTGTCAGGCCAAGTCGAAGTACATCTAACAGAGAATAACAGGCACACAAAACAATAAGGCAAGATAATGGACTGACACATGAATAAGCTATTGATCAATATTTTTCTTAGTCTTACAATACAGACTTGAATGAAGACTAATTCAGTACGCCACTATATACACATAAAAAGCATGTGGTGTTGATATCTTTAAGAAGCTGTTTATGCTTTTATAAGATACTGAAGCAGTATGGAATGGTTTCACTCATTCTTATGTGTGGATACTGAAGCAGTGCAAAATGTTTTCACTCATACTAATATGTGTGTGAGTTTGTATGCGTGTGTTTGTGTGTACGTGTGTGTGTGCTTGTGTGTGTATGTGTGAAATAATGTATGATTGCTTGTGACTTGGTTGCATCTGAAATAAATCTTTTGAAACTGTATTTTGTTGCAGCTTGTGCCATTCGTTTTGTTTTTGCTGCTTTTACTGTGTGCGATTCAGTTTGACTCTAATTTTTTAAAGATAAACCTGTTCAGAATATAACTGGAAGTGTGCATGCATATTAACATCTGAGGAACGTTGAAAAGCTAAATAATCAGAAGGACAAGCTTCTGTCTGAGAAAAATAAGTATGAACAGACATTTGAGAGTTCTAATTCTTTTAGAATGAGAATCTGTTGCTGTTTTCCCCCTAAGAATAGGTGTAAGCTTTAAAAAAAAAATGTATGTACATGAAAGATTTTCAAAGATGTCAACTGGATGTGTTTTTGGCATTTTTCATCATGTATTTCCCAGCATGATATAAAACAAAGCTGCAAACTCTACCATCCGTGGTGATGCAGTAGTTAACGCTTTAGATTTCTGGCTTGAATGTTATGGGTTTGAACCCCACCAGAGGCAAAGGATTCTTTGTGAGAGAGGGAGGACTCTAACCAGAGTGAGTTTGTTGTGAACTTAATGGGAAGACTGAGACCACAGTCAGAATATTTATGTCATACCCTTTCCAGGTGTGATTTTAAGTGTCTCTCAAATTATTTGACCAGTGACCTGTTCTGCAGGTGTCTGTGTCTCTCAGGCCTGGTTGAGGCCAGCATATTTTATAACCGGAAGCCAAGAGTAAAGCATTGTCAAGTTGCCTTACTAAAAGATGCTTTTCCCCATTGTCAGCGATCATGATGTAAAAATAAATTTGTCTGAATCATAGTGACCCAATTAGTTTTCTCGCTTCTGTCCATA
>CM054140.1:28332916-28384714 GCA_028751875.1 Rapana venosa
CAACACCAAACTGAAGCAACCAGCTGTGTTTGTGTCTACGCTCCTGTACGGTTCTGAGTGCTGGAGGATGACGGAAGTGGATCTTACCAAACTCGACCCTTTTCACACCATATGCCTGCGAAGAATTCTCCGATCTTTTGGCCAGAGAAGATCTCCAAGAAAGACCTACTACGGAGATGCGGGCAAGAAGACATGGGAACCATCATCACAGACGACGGTGAAGTGGATTGGGCACATCCTCCGAAGAACCCACAGTCAATCGCAAGAACAGCATTGCACTGGACCCCAAAGGGAAAGGGAGAAAGAAAGGAAAACAAAAGCAACGTGGAGAAGAACTGAGAAAGTGAGATGAAGGCCATGCAGCACTCTTGGGATCAGTGACTATTGCCCAAATACAGAGTGAACGCTTGTTGCTGCCCTACACACCGTGGTGTAATGGCAAGGGAGTGATGAGATGTTTGTTGGCAGCGTGTTAGTAAACTGGCTGGGAGGGCAAGGGCTATGTTTGATAAGTGTGTGTGGTGAATGGTGCTTTGTGTGGGTATGTGTGTTGTGTATGTGTGCATTTGTGTATGGTGTGTGTAGTGGGCGTTGTGGGCGTGGTTATTGCGTGTTGTGTGTGGAAAGTGTGTGTGTGTATGTGTGTCATTTGTTGTGTTGTGTGTGTGTGCGTGTGTGTGCGGGGTGTATGTGTGCGTGTGTGTTGCGTGTGTGTGTGTGTGTAGTGTGCGGTGTGTGTGTGTATGTGTGCGTGGGGGTTTTGTGGGGCGTGTGAAAGTGTGCGCGTGTGTGTGCGGTGTGTGTGCGTGGTGTGCGTGTGGTGTGCTTGTGTGTGTGTGCGTGGTGTGTGTGCGTGCGTGCGTATGTGTGTGTGCGTGTGTGTGTGTGTGTGTGCGTGCGCGCGCGTGCGTGTGGGCGCGTGGGTGTGATATCTACACCATACGATACACCAGCTTGACTTTTTCTCTCTCTGGTTTCTCTCCTGCAGAAATGGAACATGATTTTCCTGCGCTACTTCAACCCTGTGGGAGCCCACGAGTCTGGCATTGTGGGGGAGGACCCCATGGGGGTGCCCTACAACATCATGCCCTTCGTGGCCCAGGTGGCTGTGGGCCGCAGGAAGGAGGTGGAGGTGTTCGGCAACGACTTCGACACCCCTGATGGCACAGGTCAGAGACACAGACACACACAGTGTGTCAGTTATCCCTCTTACTAACTCAGCCTTCTCTTCTTCTCGTGTTCGCTTTTTACACCGTCAGGTGTGTTTGGGAGAAAGTGGCAAGTCCTTTCCAGCTCCTCTCTCGTGGGCTGTATAGCTTAGTTTGCAGGGTTATTATCTCCGTCGGCCACACAATCTTCCTCAGGTCGCTGAAGAGTGTGCATCTTTTAAAGGATGTACTCGCCAGTTTGGTTTTCTTTGCCACAGGCACACAGGGGAGAGGGAAGGAGTTTCAGCTTTGTGGACATGTGGGGATTTAGCCTGTTGTGCCCAGTGCAGAGAATGATGACTTGTTCTTCTATTTTGAGATGGTGGTCCTCGTCCTTCTCAACTGTGGGTCGGGCCATTGATTTGATGATTGTCTTCTTTTCGTGGAAGGTGAGGCTGCTTTCGCAGTCTAGCTCAGCTGATGACAAGGCTGTTAACTGATTATTCCTCTCTCACTGTCTCGCCACAGTTCCTAGGCTAGTAATAAGCGTGTTGGCAAAAATGGGCAGTCATAATCAATGAAAAACTGTTAGAAACATAATTCCCCAAGAAGTAGGAAGCAATGTCATGTGCAGTGACTTGTTTCTTTTCGCATCACCCAGTTAGGCTCACCCTGTCCAAACCCCAGCAAACACAGGGTGGTGCCCTGAAGTGTTCACGGCAGTGTCTCAGAATAGCATACATCCAAGTGTTTGCAAGGAGCAGCTACGGTCACTCTGTCAAACTATGTTTACAAAATAATTAAAATATACACACTAACCCCATCCCCCCAAAAAGAAAAAAACAAAAAAAGAGAAGTTAATTCTGATTGTTTATGAAAGCATAAGAGCATTTTCAGGGAAGGCATTTAAAACTAGCAAGGCTATTGTTTTCGTCAGGAGTTTATCACTTTACAGGCTGTGTTTTGCATGCAGATATTATTATATTCCAACTTTATAAAAAAAAAAAAAGGCACAAAAACCATAGCCGTTGAAATGTAGCAGCAAGTCAGGGTTTACTGTGGTTGGTGGCCTGGTTGAGGCTGCACATGGATAGGTCCCTGTGGCTTAGTTACTGGTACTGGGGACGGGATAGCTCAGTGGTCGGAGCACTCGCTTCTCCCCAGCCAAGTTAAGCAGCGTCGAGCGTGGTTACCAGTTGGATGGGTGACCGTTTGCGTGCCTTGGCTTCAGTACAGTTCCCCCAGTTCACCCAGCTGTAAATGGGTACCTGCCCTCTTTAGGGTCAGGGAAGGTAAAGCAGCGAGGGAGAGGAGATGGGCGCCGCCCTCAATATGCTGGCCCTAGAGAAGTGAGGTCTCTGACGCCTCGCTCCCCTACGACCTTATAGGTTATGGAACACCTTTACCTTTTCCCCTTTTTTTACTGGGGAGAAGACAGCACGGTGGCTGGGAATGGTGTATTCCCGACACCAGATGAGAATAGCAGCACTGGGGTGTTACTAAAAAGAGGCAGCCGAAACGAAACCCAAAAGCCATATTGGAAACTACATTGAATATTATACGGTTGGTCTACGGACATTAAGTAGAACTTACTGGAATGTATCCATTTAGTCTGAATAAGGTCAATGGAATGGAATGCCTGTAGAGAAATACGATGTGTAGATTGCCCAAAATAATAAAAATTGGCCATGTTTGTTTCACTATGGTTTTTTGGTCTGTGGCTAACAGGAGTCCGTGACTATGTCCACGTGGTTGACCTTGCTAAAGGTCACCTGGCGGCCATGAAGAAGATCGATGAGAAGAGCGCTGAACAGGTAGGTTGGGTTGAAGGATAAATCACCAGTGTACTTTTCTTCTCCAATGTTCCCAGTAATGTACCTTATGCACTTAGTTGTCTCCCATATAGTTTTGACAAGTGATAGGCTAATGTGTGCATGTGCGTGTGCGCCTGACCCGCTATTCTCTTGCCACTTATTCCTATCTCTGCACCCTCAGATGATCACGGGGAGCTTGTCAATGTTAGGCTGTTGTGGGGCCACTCACCAGAGGGGCCATGCACTGTTACTGGGTCACTCTGGTGGTGTTCATGGGTTCCTGTTCCGAGCTGACCTATACAGGACACCACCTACTGAGCCCCCTGCTGACAATAATAGCTTAGTCGAGGAGCCAGACTAGAGTGAGAGATCCTCCATGTGGGACGAAGATCGCCACATCGTCCGTCCTACGACCTTCTCCCTTGAGCCTCCGACCCCTCAGGCCTTAATGCCAACTCACCACATACGTGGAAGTGTGTGTGTGTGTGTGTTGTGTGTGTGTGTGTGTGTGTGTGTGTGTGTGCACTTGTACTTGTGCTTGTGCACGTATGCGCATGTGAACGCGTGCCTGCTTACGTGTTTTGCCTGTCTGTGGGCTGTATTTTTAGAGTAGGGTTTACAGATGCCCTTCAGTATTATACATGTTATGCCATTAGGCCTAAAGGTTTCTCACGTAGTCCAAAAAACACATGGTTAGTACTTCACAGTCAAGTTATTCTGAGGCGCCTGTTGAATTGTCTTGATGGAACTGATAAAGCAATGCTAATGATGATGTAGTCACCCACTCCAGAAATGACCCATCATCAAGACACGTGGTCCTAGGCCTGGCTGTCTACTGTAAGTCCTGCCAGAGTCAAGTGTTGGTTAAAAAAAAGTAGTTATTGAACAAAAAATGGACATGTTGGGATTTCTCTCTCTCTCTCTCTCTCTCTCTCTCTCTCTCTCTCTCTCTCTCTCTCTCTCTCTCTCTCTCACTCACTCACACACACACATAGCCTGGAATGGAATCAATGGTATATATATATTTTTCTGTAACAAGCAATTCTCTCGTATCAAAACACATACATAACAGCAGAAAATAATGGTATCACAGGTTTTGGTGAAGAAAATCGCACACTGACAAACCAAAATACAATCGCACATTGTAAAGCCATCATAAATCTAACCTGAACAAAACAATGCAGATTAACATACATTTGGACAACTGTCGTTATATCACGATGTTCAAAAGTAACTGAGGAAATGTCGCCATGTTGTGTGGTGTGTGTGGACAGCCCAAGATCTACAACCTGGGCACGGGGAAGGGCATCTCTGTCCTGGAGATCATCAACGCCTTTGAGAAACACACAGGCCAGAAGGTCAGTCCAGACACGCCATATACTGACCCACGAGGTTTGGTCCAGCATGCTGGGAAAAGTAGAGTGGTTAGTGTCTAGTTCCTGACTTAGGGTGCAGGTTCCAATCTTCAGCTGAGATGTCTGTTGGATGGGATTCTTACCCCAGTGTTGATATTGGTACAACTCTGTCCCCCCGTACAGTTATATGGTTGAGGCTATAGCCTGAAGTCGTGTGTGAGAACGCACTCAAAACGTCTTGCTTATACGTTAAAAATCCATTCAGTGTATGTAGTAGAGTTGGCCAGGTATGACCTGAGAGATAAATGACACAAACATACCCAGCATGCAGCCTGGACAGGCATAGACTCTGCAGGACATGCTACCTGGGGGAAAATCAGGTCAGGGCTCAAGGAAGAAGTCCTGTTGGACATGTAGGGGTACGATGACAACGACATCCTTTGCCTCCAGGAGTTGAAAGATGAAACCAGTGTACTGTTCATTTCCTTCACATAGGTCATGAGATAAGAGCGAAGTGTGTGAATTGTGGCTTAATGAAAGTTTAGCATCTAAGCGTATAATTACGATTGTTTTTAAGAAGCCAGGGAGCAGATTTAAGGAATAGATTACTGAGTGAAATAAGAGCGTTGCCACAATCTTTTGTCCACATCTAGATCTTAACTGAAAAGAACTAGAGTTAAAGAATGATGGTCTATTTGTAGGTTCTTTCGTAGAAAATACTTTGATACTAAAATGCTGTCTAAATTAACTCAAAATGGTTACAAAAGTATTCTTGTACAAGATTTTCCTTGTGGAAAACAATTTGAAAGTGATTTTAAGTGTAGTCCCTAAGAGTACTGCGTCTCTTTACTTCAAGCGAGGTGCAGCCTTGTTACAGACTGTTAGTGCACTACAACAATATTGCACACGATTATTTCTCTGTGAACTTTTAGCATGATATTAGGCTACATACAGTCGTCTGTTTCTTTTGTGCTATAAACATACTTCAGTATTACTTCTCTGTGAACTTTTAGCATGATGTTAGGCTACATACAGTCGTCCTTTTGTGCTATAAACATACTTCAGTATACTTCATCAGACTGTATCTGCCTTTTTTCGTCCTCCTCAGATTCCCTACAAGATTGTGGGTCGTCGGGAAGGCGACGTGGACACGATGATCGCTGACGCCTCCAAGGCAGGCAGGGAGCTGGGCTGGAAGACGGAGAGAGGACTGAAGGAGATGTGTAAGTGGACCAGTTACAGGGAGCATTGCAAAGGGTAGTGACGTCCTAGGGGAGGGAAAAGGGACTATCGTTCTTCAAAACGCCTTGCTGGTTTCAGAGGTGTTTGCAGAGGAAAAAGTACAGACGCTGTAACTACATGTTAGAGGGAATTACGACAGCTTGAAAAAAAATGAAGGGGAAAGTTGTCATAGGATGCAGTTAGAGGGAAAACAGGGCATCAGATAAAGAGTTCCTTCCGTCGGACAGGGAGAGAAAGGATAGCCGTCAACCGAGTAGAGTTATGCAGAGAAGAGAAGTCAAATAATTGGATCAGATAATTCTATGGAGGGGGGGGGGGGGAGAGAAAATGGAATAAAGACTTCTGTAAGAGAGGGGGGGGGGGGGGGGGCGCAGAGAATATCTGCTAGAGTCCCAGAGAATCTATTCCCAACTTGCAATTTTCACCGTTGTCTAAAATTCCTATATTCCGCTTTCAGGTTTGACACTGTGGAACTTCCAGTCCAAAAACCCTACGGTTACCAGGGAAAGCCAGCCAACGAGTGACGACCAGCACTTAACAGGGGAGGGAACCGTTCCTTGGTCATGTTCTTTCTTACCACGTCAAGTCACTAGGGGCGCGTTGTTGATGTTGATGTCCATTAAATGTCGGTGATGGGAGACGAGCTGGACGTGTCCTGGTCAGCTTTTGAGTGTTTGGGGGTGGTGGGAGTAGTGGTGGGGGTGGGGGGGGTGGGGGTAGGAGAAGGGGAGTTGGTGTTGACACAGCAATTATGGCAGTGTGACATCTCTGCTTGTAAACTTCAGAACTTGGTGCTGTTGTTGTCTAAGACAGCGGGTGTCTCCGCAGGGGTGCCTATGCTTTCGTAGCTCATCGTGGCTTGCGATGCCGTCAGTTGGGACTGGGTTCGTTCCCTGTGTACACACACACACACACACACACACACGGCATAAAATAAGTTAGGTTTCTTTGTGTTTTGTTTTTTGGCAGAGGTCCATTTACTTAAAACGTTTTTCTTTTACGATTATTGCATGATGAGCGGTGAGAACGATGTCATTTATGATGCTGCTATGGAAGCGCATGTATTTTGTGACTACTTGACAGAGCTGAACTCAATATGTCCCTGAAATGTGTCAACCAGGCCCGAGAGATACAGACACTTGCAGTGCTGGTCAGTGTTGGCGTTAGGTGTGAAGGGGAAGGGGGTAGTGTTTAGGTGTGAGGGAAGGGGTTATTGTTAGTGTGGAGGGAAGGGGTAGTGTTTAGGTGTGGAGGAAGGGGGATGTTTAGGTGTGGAGGGGAGGGGGTGTTTAGGTGTGGAGGGGAAGGGGGTAGTGTTTTAGGTGTGGAGGGAAGGGGGTAGTGTTTAGGTGTGGAAGAGGAGTAGTGTTTTAGGTGTGGATGGGGGAGGGGTAGTGTTAAGGTGTGGAGGGGAAGGGGGTAGTGTTTAGGTGTGGAAGAGGAGTAGTGTTTAGGTGGTGGAGGGGAGGGGTAGTGTTAAGGTGTGGAGGAAGGGGGTAGTGTTTAGGTGTGGAGGGAAGGGTAGTGTTTAGGTGTGGAGGGGAAGGGGTAGTGTTTAGTGTGTGGGGAAGGGGGTATGTTTAGGTGTGAAGGAGTAGTGTTTAGGTGGTGGAGGGGGAGGTGGTAGTGTTAGTGTGTGGAGGGGAGGGGGTGTGTTAGGTGTGGAGGGGGGTAGTGTTAGGTGTGGAGGGGAGGGTAGGTTGAGGTAAGGGGTTTAGGTGGAGGGAGGGGGTAGTGTTTAGGTGTGGAGGGGAGGGGGTAGTTTAGGTGTGGAGGGGAGGGGTAGTGTTTAGGTGTGGAGGGGAAGGGGGTAGTGTTTAGGTGTGGAGGGGAGGGGGTATGTTTAGGTGTGGAGGGAGGGGTAGTGTTTAGGTGTGAGGGAGGGGTAGTGTAGTGTGAAGGTGTGAGGGGTGGAGGGGGGTAGGTTGGAGGTGGGAGGGAGGGGGAGTGTTTAGGTGTGGAGGGGAAGGGGGTATGTTTAGGGTGGTAGGGGAGGGGGTAGTGTTAGGGTGGAGTGGAGGGGTAGTGTTTAGGTGTGAGGGGAGGGGTATGTTTAGTGTGAGGGAGGGTAAGGTTAGGTGTGGAGGAGGAGGGGTGTGTTTAGTGTGAGAGGGGA
Organism: Rapana venosa; assembly: GCA_028751875.1. Taxonomy (NCBI): domain Eukaryota; kingdom Metazoa; phylum Mollusca; class Gastropoda; order Neogastropoda; family Muricidae; genus Rapana; species Rapana venosa. The sequence continues at coordinate 28,340,592 of CM054140.1, forward strand.
GGGCTAGGTTTTAGTTAGATATTTTAAAATAAATTTAGTTAAATATTAGGTAATATTTTAAGGTTAATAGTTTTATTAATATGTTTTTAAATAAAATACTTAAATTTTATCCTAAAATTTTTATTAAATATTTAATTTAATTTATATAAATATTTTATTAAACAATTATCCACTCCCCCCATATCCCCTACACCTTTTCACCCCCCTATCCCTCCTAAACACTACCCACCCCCTCCCCCTTAACCTAAAACTACCCCCCTCCCCCCACACAAAACACTCCCCCCCCTCCCCCCCACACAAACACTACTCCCCTCCCTCCCCTAACCTAACACTACTCCCCCCCCCCTACACAAAACCTACCCCCCTCCCCCCTCTAACCAAAACCCTCCCCCCCCACCCCCCTCCCCCTAAAACCAAACACTCCCCCCCTCCCTACCAAAACCTACTCCCCCCCCCCTCCCCAAACCCCTAAACACTTTCCCCCCCCTCCCCTCCCTTAACCAAAAACACACTCCCCTCCCCTCCCCCCCCTCCCCCCCCCCTCTCTCCCAAAAACACTACTCCCCCCCCCCTTACACCTAAACACTACTCCCCCCCCCCCCCCCTCCCCCTAAACACTACTCCCCCCCCCCCTAACCTAAACACTACTCCCCCCCCCCAACTAAAACTACCCCCCCTCCCCCCCCCTCTAACCCTAAACACTACCCCCCCCCTCCCCCAAAACACACTCCCCCTCCCTCCCTCACACCTAAAAACTACCCCCCCTCCCCCCACCCTCACTTCCCCCCTCCTAAACCTAAAACATATTTCCCCCCCCCCCTCCCCCAAACCTAAACACCCCCCCCCCTTTCCCCCCCCACACCTAAACACACCCCCTCCCCCTCCCCCTCCCCCTCCCCCCCCCCTAACACACTCCCCCTCCCCCAAACACCTAAACCTACTCCCCCTCCCTCCCCCTCCCCCTTCCCCACACCTAAACACTACTCCCCCCCTCCCCCCCTTCCCCCCTTACACCTAAACACCCCCCCCTTCCCTACAAAAACTTTTCCCCCTTTCCCCCCACAAAACACCCCCCCCCCCCACACCTAAACACTACCTCCCCCCCCCCCAAACCCTAAAAAAAAAATTTCCCCTCCCCCCCCAAACCCCCTAAAACATACTCCCCCTCCCCCCCCTCCCCTAAACATACTCCCCCCCCCCTCCCCTTAAACACACCCCCCCCCCCTCCCCCTAAACACTACTCCCCCTCCCCCCCCCCCCCCCTAAAAACCAAACCAACTCCCCCCCCCCCCCACCCAAACACTTTCCCCCCCCCCCCCCTACACCAAACACTACTCCCCCTTCCCTCCCCAAAAAAACCCTCTCCCCCTCCCCCTTACACCTAAACATACTCCCCTCCCCCCTACACCAAACACTATTTCCCCCCCCTCCCTCCCTAAACCTACCCCTCCCCCCCCCAAACCTTCCCCCCCTCCCAAAAAACATTCCCCCCCCCCCCCCCAAAAAACCCTAAACCCCCCCCTTCCCCCTACCCTTTAAACACTCCCCTCCCCCCCCCCCTCCCTCCTCCCCCCCCCCCTCCCCCCTCCCCCCCCCCCTTTCCCCTTCCCTCTCCCCCTTCCCCCTCCTTATACCCCCTCCCCTCCCCCCCCCCCACCCCCTTCCTCCCCCTCCCCCCCCTCCCTAAAAATACTCCCCCCCCCCCCCCCCTTCCCCCAAACCTTCCCCCCCCCCTTTCTCCCCCCTCCCCACTCCCCCCCCTCCTCCCCCCCCCCCCCCCCCCCCCCCCCAAAACACCTAAACCCCATCCCTCCCCCTAACCTAAACATACTCTCTCCCACCCTTCCCCCCCCTAAAAAACCCCAACCCCCCCCCCTAAAACCAAACACTTATTTCCCCCCTTTACCACCTAACCCCCTCTCCCCCTACACTAAAACCTTTTAAAACCCCTTTCCCTTTTCCCCCCACCCCTAAACACTACTCCCCTCTCCCCCTAAAACCTAAACATACTCCCCTCCCCCCCACACCTAAACACAACCCCCCCCCCCCTCCCCACACCTAAACACTACTCCCCCCTCCCCACCCTAAAACCCACTCCCCCACTCCCCCCTACATCAAAACACACTCCCCCTACACCTAACACTACCCCCTCCCATCCCCCTAAACACACTCCCCCCCCCCCCCCAAAACCCCTAAACACTTCTCTCCATCTACCTAGGGTCACACGCTCTCTCACCCCCCACCCCCACACTAACCCCATCCTTACTGCTTCCCCTTCGCATCTATAGCCACATTACCCCCTCAACATCCCCCCCCCCCCCCCCCCTCCCCCCCCCCAACCTGACCACACAATTCGCGATCGGTAACCCCGGTTTGGACCCAAACAGTCTTTTTTCCTCCTGGATTAAACATATGCCGACCCACTCCCCCCAAAAAGGCCCAGATAGACACAAACCCGGGTCCCATTGCAAACCAGCAGAACGTTTTTGGGCACATTTAAAATTTTTTCCCTTTTCGGAAGAGAAACGATTGTGTGCTGGTAAACGGATACAAAACGGGAAAAAAATACAAACACAAAAGGGCTATGGAAAAAACCAAAAGTCTAATCCTTTACCCGAAAAAAAGAAAAAAAATAAACTCCCACCTCCACTGAAAAACAACATCAAAACCAGGTTCTAAGCAAATAACACACAGAACAGGACAGGAGAACTCACGGTAAAGAAATGCCCTTTTTTTATCTGCTCCCGCTTCTTCGTTAGGGGGTAAACCAAAACCAACCGGCAGGGAAATGAAGCCACGGGCCCCCGGGGTCAGCAGCAGGCGCACTCACCCCACCTTCTCCGACTGTTCACAACCCCTGTCTTTACCCCCCACTCGAAACCACTCACCAAAAGAACATCAAACACGTCCAAAATCACAAAAATCACACAAACCCAAATAAAATCAAGACAGTATGAAAATTCGCAAAAGGTGGGGGAGAACGTCCAAAGGTTAAGCATTGGGGTTTTTTGATCGATGACCCAAAAACGAGCCACCATTGCCCACCCTTTGGGGGATTTTTCCTCAAATTTTAACTTAACCTACCCCCCCCCCCGAAAACCTTCGATAGACTTAAACCGATCCTGGTTTCAAATGCACACAGAACATTTAAAAAAACCCACTCAAACTTTCGGAAGAGAATCCATTGCATGCAAGCCATTTAAAAAGGGGTACATTTTAAAAACCATCACCGGGTTTATACATCCCCCCAAGGGGGAAAAACACAACACAAGACTGGCCCTGGCCATGGCAAAAAAATGCACACTTAAACTATGATGTACAACCATACGACACACCCCAAAAACAAAGACAAAAACTACTCACGCCAAGGCGACTGTGAGTTCAAACCATTGCCACTTTCACTATATTACAAAACCCATGCACACGACAAAACTCAGGCAGAGAGGACTCACCCAAGGCCCCTGGACAGTCCTAGCCAAGCCCCCACGCCTTTGTTGAAGAAACGAAAAGGGATAGAAAATGGGGCCTTCCTCATCTTCTTCTCCCATGAAAAATCCCGCACGTCTGGCAGACTGACCTGCACAATTTAATCAACACAAACAATAACACGCACCGCGGCGCGCACAACACACAAACCACAAACGCACACACACACACACAGCTGACTTTACTTCACTATCATTAATTTTGCCTGAGGACTAGCCAGGAACTTGGCCCAAGCCAAAAGCATTGGCAATTGTTGATGGAAGCTCACTACCAATTTACTACTACTTTCTTTTCTCTGTCTGTTTTGCAAACAAAAGTAGATATAATCTATTTTGATACTTTCTCCATTTCCATTGTATGTTCCCCTTTTCCCCTACTCCCGTGTCTAACAAACATAATGATAAAAGCTACTTTTGAATTCAGCAGTCAAATTCCCAACACCGGCAAATTTCAGTTTCCTGAATGTAATATTCAACTCGCGCATTAAAAACACTATTCTTCCCCACTCAGAGCAATATTGCAAGGCACAAAAAGCCCAGAAATTCATGACTGATACAAGGGGTGGTAGAAAGGGACTGAATGACACTATAAACAGAGGTCCCGTGTGCAAACGCACGCAGAATATCTTGCGCACAAGTTAAAACCTGTTCCGCTTTTTAGAAGAGTAGGCCATTGTATGCCGGTGGGTACAGATGACACAATTTACAAAACTGCATACACACGGGGACAGAATCTTTAAAAAAAAGCACATGAGTGCTTATTCCACTATTCTCGAAATAAAATAATAACGGAAAAGAACAAGACATAATATTATGTGTTAACACATGTGATGGCCTTGTGGCCAGGTTCTTATCAATATAATAAGCAATTTACAAAACTGTGAGGTGAAGAGAATATGCAGAGAAAAATGAAATACATAAGCATGTTGATCAGCACACGAGGAATGACTTGGTCCCTGAAATCACAAACGCTTCAGAAGCTGGCCTTTACTTCTCATCACGGCTTTTATCTATGAAGATCAGCCTGGTTTCTTTTTTTGGGGGGGAGGGGCGGGGAAGGGGAGCAAAGTGATAATTATCTTCCAGCACGGGGGGGTGGGGGGAATTACTCGTACCGTCACGTGGAAAACTGTCTGTACTTTAACATGGAAAATGACCTATAGAAAATAACCTTAATCTGTGGGGGAAAATACCTATACTCATTTACCTTAATGGAAAAATGTCTATACTCTCCCTTTAAACAATCACAACTTCCTGTTTCTCACTAACAATCCCTGTTAGTATAGCTTCCCTGCCACGCTGATCATCACTAAACATCAACACTGTCAAAGAAATCAGCGGTTTACTTCTAAAAGCTGGGACCATCGATTTTCGCGTGACAAAACCACCACAGAGAGAGGAAACCCCCCCCCACCCCCCACCCTGCCTCACCAGGGCAGCAGCAGAGAGACAGAGATGCCCAGGCCGGCACAGAAGGTGACCACGATGAAGACAGGCACGTTGTTCTCCGGCAGGTACATCAGGGACATGAATGTGGGCACCAACAGCTGCACAACGGAAACACAACACAACCCACACTGGCATCTACAGAAGTCACATTCTCTCACCATGTCCATGATTCTTCCAGCAATAGGCTTACATGTTTATCCTGCCTATATTATGCATGTGCAGGAATATTTCGTTCACACGCACACTTATACTACTGAGGGTTTTTTTACATGTTATTTTTTATTTCTTTCGTTTGTTTTGCGATTTAGAAAGAAAATGAGAAAAATGAAGCACAGAAAAAAACAGAAATGACCAAAAAAATAAGAAAAAAGATTAATAGACAAATTGAATGCTCAAGTTATAGTGGGCTCTCTCTCTCTCTCTCTCTCTCTCTCTCTCTCTCTCTCTCTCTCTCTCTCTCTCTCTCTCTCTCCTCTCTCTCCCTCCCCTCCGCTCCTCTCTGCTCCTCTCCTCTTCTCTTCTCTTCCACTACATACCAACTATACACCCCCACTCAAGCAGCCCACATGCACTGCATGCACGCAAGTACAATATGCATAAGCACAGGCACACATACACATATGCTGCACACACACACACACACACACACCACACACACACACACACACACACACACACACGGCAGTTATAAAAAAACAACCCCAAAACCCCACTTACCACCAGTCCAGCTGCATATGCTGTCTTTTTGCCGAAGCGTAGTGCAACAAACTGCCATGCAGGCATGAACAGTATGGAGACAGACTGCAACACATGGGGCCACTTAACAGTTGAGGACTACTTAAAATAAGGCTTTCATTTATTATAATCTTTTTATTTCATTTTTATCTAGAGATGCTCATAAGCTTTTTGTCACCTAGCTTTGTGTCACCTAGCTGAAAGACTCAACGATCGACAGGACAAAATGATGAGCCATTTAGTTTTAGTAAAAGAAAAGAGATTAACTTAGATACTTTTTTGCACAAAACTTCTTGGATGGAGAATACTATTTATGCTGAAAAGGTCACTTCAATGATGATCATAAGAAATCAATGGTCAAAATCTCAAGTTCAGTTGAATTTCATGTAAAAAACAACAACAAAGTGATCATTGAATGCAGATAAAAAATTTTTAACTCAACACACAAAGTATCAAGACTTTTATGGAAAAATTCTTCTTCTTTATATCATTTTATTACCATTATCATTACGATGATGATGTTGTTTATGATGATGATCATACACATCACTACCATGACCATCACCAAAATCATCATCAGCATTGCATGATTAGTTTCACCCAACCACAAACAAAACTATGCTTACCAACAAAATGATGAGGAATATGGAAAACTTGTCGCCCATCTTCAGCGAATGTGTACAGTATAACAACACGTTTCCTTGAACTATCTGCACAGCAGTCAACAACAAAGACATTTTGGGAGCATTTTCAACACACGATCACTGCATCAGCTTTTTCTCTAAACTAACTGGACATTGCAAACTTATCGGCTAGTTTTTTCTTCTATATCTGTTACATGGATCTATGTATAGGCATATGTGTGCGCATACATTTATGTGCACGCATATTTGTGGATGGCGATTGTGTGGCTTGAATGTGGGAGCAAAGTTTAATTATGGGCTAGTTTTTCTGATATGTGCATCTGTGTTTAGACAAATGTATGTGTATACAAGACACATATCCGTGGGTGGTGTTTGTGTGAGTTGAATGCGTGTGTAATTTTGCCCCTGCCACCCAAGAAGCACTGATGCTAATGTCCTCGAGATGTTCCCTGAGAGCAATCTTTTCTTAATATTATACAGAAAAAAAATCGTAAAATACTGTCTGCTTTACCTGTTAAGAATGTTATGATCAGAACAAACAACTGTTTTTGGTGAGGGAAGGGGGGGGGGGGGGGGGAGCTCAGCTTTGTCAGTTATTGGTGTTTTGCAATATACCAAGGCCTACTTAAAAATGTTATACTTTTAAGTATGTCGAGATTTGTTTCATCCATGAAAAACTCTCAGCGTAACAACCTTATGTCTCTGTTAAAGGATAAAAGTCCTTTGAAGTCAGAGCAAGGCTGCTATATATGGCGAGGAACTTGAAATCAGCCATAATCATACGCGAACTTCTTATCCAGTGTGTGTTCTTAATGGTCTCACAATTACTCCTATGTATTATGCGTGAAACAGTGTATATTCTGAATGAAACCCAGGGTGTCAAGCTGGGAGTTACCACCACCACCACCACCAACAAAAACAAATGACTGATTCTGCCAGCGACTTAAGTTTTCAAATACAATATTAAAAAAAATTAAACACAGATGCATCCTCTGTGTGTGTGTGTGTGTGTGTGTGTGTGTGTGTGTGTGTGTGTGTGTGTGAGTGTGTGTGTGTGTGTGTGTGTGAGTGTGTGTGTGTGTGGTGTGTGGTGTGGTGCGTGTGGAGCATTGCAGTGCAGAGCAGTCATGATGGTGTGTGGTGTGGTGTGGTGTAGCGTAGGGTAGTGTATTGTAGTTTAGTGTAGAGCTGTGCAGTGGAGTGCTGTGGAGTGCAGTGCATTGCAGTGCAGTGTATGTGTAGTGCGGGTGTGTGTAGTGTGTGTGTATGTGTGTAGTGTGTGTGTATAGTGCAGTGCAGTGCAGTGTGGGCACTGACCCCCACGGCCAGCCAGAGGAAGAGGAAGGTCATGGCGGCCTTCAGGTAGGGGCCATAGGTGAACACCTGCTTCAGCCCTGAGAAAAACCCAACCCCGTCCACATGCTCCGGCTCGCTCTCTGCAACAACCACACCCGGCTCTTTTTTTGTTGTTTTTGGTTCTTTGGCTAGAGCTCCGAGGTTCACCAATGGTGATATTTTTGCGTATGCGACCGTCCTCCACCCCACCCCACCCCCATTTAGGTAGCCGCATTCCGACTTCAGGGATGGTGTCTAAACACGACACCTGTGTGCACGCGTTTTGTCATCCGTTCCTACAGGCACATAATGGCCTACTCTTCTAAAAGGCGAAACAGGTTTTTAACGTGTGCACAAAATGTTCTGCGTGCGTTCGTACACGGGGCCTCGTTTTATAGTCTCATCCGAAGGACTTCGAGATTCATTTCGATTTTTTCGTCAACCTAGGAAGAAGGAGCGAAGCTGAGAATCGAACCCAGAACTTCACGATTTAGCCTACTTGTTGGTAGGCGAATATCTTAACCGTCCTGCCACCCTCTATCTTGCCCATGCTCTATTAAAGGGATACTGGTTAAGGAAAAACAAACAAGCAAACAAACCAAACAAACACACACACTAACATACATATAAGCATCATTTTCACTGACAATGACGTTATTCAGAAGATAAATATGCTGGTTCTTCCTTCTGTGACAGTCAAACCAGCTTTTTTTCCCTTTTTGTTTTAATCAAAACCATGTTGAGATTATATACGCCACTTAGATGCTTTAGACCAACAGTTGAGTAAACTGGGAATTTTAAGTGAAGACTGTGCAAACTGACCTCCATGTATAATGGGGCAGCCATGCTAGAAGTAAATAGGTCTAATGCACCTACGTACCTAGGAGTTCTGTCACTTAATTTTGATGGCTGAACTATATCGCTTTGGTTTGGTGGTTGTGTTTGCGTTGGTTTTGTTGTTTTGTTGTTTGGTTGGTTGGTTGTTTTTGTTGTTGTTTGGGTTTTTGGGTGGGTTTTTTTGTTTTTTGGGGGGTGGGGGTGGTGGCAAATAATGTCACAAAATGTCATTGCATTCATAGCCTGAACGTTTTGTTGAGCTACCATGTACATTTTCACGATATGACTGGCTCAGATGTCAACCAGTATGGACATCTCCAAATCTGATTGGCTCAATTGTCCACCAAACATTTCTTCCCTTGCTGTCTGACCAACAATCTACATCCTGTGCTCAGCCGAATGCCAACCGACGGCTTCAATTTGTTATCATTGATACATGTCATTTTGACACAACTGCTCATACACGTTCTACGTTTAATTTTGAACAAAATGACCCACCTGCTTTTTCCTTGACTCCGAAAAAAACTGTGAGAGAGCACGCCATGTACACCCCGATCACGATTATCGACCCGGTGCGGTAAGACATTTCCTGTCAACACAGTCCAAAATCTTGCTCATGCAAACAGACAGATTTTTTTTTCGTTCCTCGTCTAGAGCTCCAAGGTGAGGTTTTGCGTATGCGACCGTTTTTTCCCACCATGAAGGTGGCCGCATACCGACTTCGGAGAATACAGACAGATAACAAGATCGTAAAGAAGTCATGGGACAGAGAACACGGGTGAGGTTCTAATGTGGGAGATCATGTAAAAGTTGGCTGTTTCTTCTCCCTTGACTCCCAGAGGAGTCGCTGGGGAAACTGCACTGAAGTTTTCAGGCTGTCTCTCTTGGGTAAGTTGAACCTGGTGGAGCCCATCCCTCTCCAGGTAAAGAGTGCATGCTGGGTATGTTCGCGTTTCCGTTACCCATCAAACTGCTGATAGAGATTACAGGATCTTTAATCTGCATGCTTATATACACGAAGGGAATAAAGGCACTGGCAGGTCTGCACATTTAAGCTGACCTTGATGAAATACCTACTAACGAAGATGAGAAAGCCAAAGCAAAGTGAAAGAAGTGAGCGGGCTTGACCTCGCTGATCTACAGTAAAGAGGAAGGTAGAGGACACACAAAAGGAAGGAAGACATCAGAAGCCCTCTTATCACCTGACTGACAGACTAAATGCCTGAACTGATTGATTGGTTGATTGATTGATTGATTGGTTGATTGATTGATTGATTGATTGACTGATTTCTCAAACAGAGAAATTCATGCAGGTTACAAGCCATTCTTTTTTTTCTTTTATTAAAAACAACAACAACGGTATAACAAGAAAACATTCATCACAGGAAACAGCACAACTCAATCCTCAATATCAACAGAATCGGTTTTCCTGTTCCCTTAACATTAAAAAAAAAATTACTGCCCACCCGTATCTACAGCACCCGCGATCTTCAACTATGTATTAAGTCAAGTCAAGTCAAGTCAAGTCAAAAACACTTTTAATCAACTCGATGAAGGGCAATTACATAATTATCAGCCCTGATATGCGCCTCTGTGGTTGGTGGAGCTATAAAACAATGTGACTGGAATAGATCAGATCCTCAAAACCATCCTCCATCAGACCTTCATAAGAAATGTGCACCCCACATCGTGCCCCCCCTCCCCTTCACCCTCACCATCCCCCCCCCCCCCCCCCCCCCCCATGGCCGGGAGGGTCCCCCACCTGGCTCCTCATGTCGTCAGCGGTCAGGTTCCTGCTGCTGTCCTCCCCCTCCTCGCCGTTGCAACGTGTCTGCGCCACCAGCTGGCCCTGAATCACCACCGCCGCCATCACCCCCACCGCCTCGAAGGCCATCCCTGCACAGGCAGGAGGCTTTAGGTAGGCAGGCAGCAGGTGCATAGACTGGTGGGTAGGTCAGTAGACGGTGTGGGGAGATGGGTGGGTGGGTGGGTGGGTCGGTAGGTAGGTAGGTAGGTACATTGAGAGATGGGTATATGAGTGAGTTGGTAGGTACAGTGAGAGAGGTTGGTAGGTGCATAGAGATAGGTGGGTAGGTAGGTTTGTAGGTACATAGAGATAGGTGGGTAGGTAGGTTGGTAGGCTATATAAATTCCATATATTATTATTATTACATAGAGAGAGGGGTAGGTAGGTTGGTAGGTGCATAGAGGTAGGTGGGTAGGTAGGTACATGGAGGTAGGTGGGTAGGTAGGTTGGTAGGTACATAGAGATAGGTGGGTAGGTAGGTTGAAAGGTACATAGAGATAGGTAGGTTGGTAGGTACACAGAGGTAGGTGGTAGGTAGGTTGGTAGGTACATAGAAGTAGGTGGGTAGGTAGGTTGGTAGGTACATAGAGGTAGGTGGGTAGGTAGGTTGGAAGGTACAGAGGTAGGTGGGTAGGTAGGAAGGCAGACAGGTAGGTAGGTAGGCAGACAGACAGGTAAGTAGGTAGGTAGATAGGAAGATAGATAGGTATGTATGTAGGTAGTTAGGTAGGTGAGTAAGTAATAAACATGTCAATAGACAGACATCTGTGGCTTTTTTTTGGTTGTTGTTGTTGTTGTTTTTATATCGAGGATAATAGAATAAGCACTCACGTGCTTTTTTACATCCAGTCCCCGCGTGTATGCGGTTTTTGTAAATTCTGTCATCTGTTCCCACCGGCACACAATGGCCTACTCTTACGGAAAGCAACAAAGTGTGTGTGTGTATATATATATGTGTGTGTGTGTGTGTGTGTGTGTGTGTGTGTGTGTGTGTGTGTGTTAAGATGGCGGCCTGCAGACCGTGTATGTTCCAATTATTCCGGTAAATTGTAATACACCCGTTTAGAAAGAGAGTGGTGGCGAGGTCGATCCCTGTTTGAGCCAGAACTGTTCATGAGTGGTGGTCTGGGTGCAAGCCTTTCGGATGAGATAATAAGCCGGTGTTCCATGTGCAACACATATCTAGCACATATAAAAGAACCCACGGCAACAAAATAGTTGTACCTAGCATTTCTGTAGAAAAAAGCCACTCTCTTAGAGAAACCAAAGCATATTCAGACAGGAAAAAATACAAAACAAAAATGGGTGGCGCTGCTCTTGTGGCGACTCGCTCCTCCCGAGGAGAGTACCCGGAATTTCAAGCAGGGCGATCTTCTGTGACTGAAAATTGTATACAACACTAAAACAATGCAATACAACCCAACACAACACAGTACACGATGCTTGTCTGCAGGAATTTCTTTGCCCATGTCATCTGAAATCACATCTCCACAGCTCTCAGAGGTATCAACCCTTGGCAGACGATTCAGGCTTAAACGGAAACGTTTTTGATTGACGCCTGATGGAGAGGCCAAAGCAGAGCATGATGACTTACTGTAGGCTGTGATGGAGTCCCTCTCCTTCTGCTTGGTGGTCACGTACATGGTGAGGGCAGTGTAGGGAACGTGCAGTCCCTGCACACACACACACACACACACACACGTACACACACACACACACACACACACACACACGCACGTACACACACACACGCGCGCGCGCGCACACACACACACACACACACACATAACACAGCACATAACACACACACACACATATACACACACACACACACACACACACACACACACACCAAACAGAGCCTCAAAAAACAGTTGTTGCCTCATATCAAAGTAATCCAGAACAAAACAACACGGTAACAACCTATTACTCCACATGTGGATTACTGTATAGAGCGGGGGGGGGGGGGGGGGGGGAGGGGGGGGACAGAGCACACTCCATGAAACACCTGACGCCTGTAATACCCTCACGTGGCCCAGACCACCCACAGCTTGGTCAGGTACTGATGTCAGCCAAGTGCTAAAGCCTTCATCAAAATGGTGTTGTCGTTTGAATTGCTATATTGAGATTGCCTTCAGCCATGACAAGGTCTTGGCTGTACTTTCCTTTAAAGGAGGAAAAAAAATCATCTCAAATCGGAAAATGGCTGCTTATATGGCGAGGTGCTTGAAAACCGTAGTGCACGCAAACTTCTTACCTGGTGTATATTTATGATCTCTAAATTATTCCCAGGTGGGATGAGAGAGAGAGTGCACATTTTGGGAGACTCCACTGGGTGTCAAGCCTGAAAATGTGCAACACCAACAACATATTGTTTATACTGTCATATGCCTACACGTTTCACAGCCACCGTGAAAAGTTGAGACAATGACTTACAGAGATGAGTAGGTTCCAAAACCTTTTGTCTCGTGACAAACCAAACGCAAGGCTTAGCCCAGCTCTGTGTATAAATGTTTGCATCAACGTATATGATCTGAGAGAACCTGTGCACTGAAAAAGACGGAAAGGTTTCCAGGACAAAACCATCAGAACAGTAATTATAGCCTAACCAACGCCCAAATAGCCTCTGTAGATTTTCGTACACAGCCCCAGCCTTCCCCTGTGTGTGTGTGTGTGTGTGTGTGTGTGTGTGTGTGTGTGTGTGTGTTGTGTATGTGTGTATGTATGTGTGTGTGTGTGTGTGTGTGTATGTGTGTGTATGTGTGTGTGTGTGTGTATGTGTGTATGTGTGTGTGTGTGTGTGTGTGTGTGTGTATGTGTGTGTGTGTGTATGTGTGTATGTGTGTGTGTGTGTGTGTGTGTGTGTGGTGTGGTGTGATATGTGTGCTGTAAATGTGAATGAAAGGCCAAAGACAAACATAAAGAAATCAAAATGGTGAGAGACAGACAGACAGGCACAGGCAGAGAGACAGAGATTGATTGATTGAGTGAGTGATTGACTGATTGATTGATAATCTGTATTCCCAAGGGTTACAGATAACTATTGACATACTTTTTTTCACAGAGAGAGAGAGAGGGGGGGGGGGGGAGTCTCCTTAGATATTATTTTATGCTCTGTTGTCTTCACTGCTCACTCACAGACAGCAGGCCCTCAAAAGCACAGAAAACGACGACATAGTATCCCAGCTTTCCTTCCATGCTCATTTCCGTTTCCGCTTTTTTCCCCACAATGGTGTCACTGAAGCCCCCAGGCACGTGGAACAGGAGAAAGTACACAGCGCATGCGAAGGGAGCCGTGAACAAAATCCTGAAACACACACACACTGACAACATTTTATGCTTCTCTCCAGTACAGTCCAAATGTTTTACATAGCACAATCAGTCATGTTTCGTTATGCTCGGTCCAATATAGGCCTATATGTTATCTGATTTTAGTTATGTTGTTCTAATCTAATAGTGATCTTTCTATTAAAAACAAAACAAAAATCATACATACAGCTGTGTGGGAAAATGCGAATATCCTGTCAGCTACACATTTATAGATGAAGTTGGATTTTTTTTGGTGTTTTCAGTCTGTCTTCTTTTGGAGGGGGATAGCAAACATAGTACACGTATAGTGTGATTAACTGATTATTCCATAGATGTTTATTATTTTCATAACAGATATTAGTTCACTTTGAGCACAAATTTGGAAAAAAATTCAAATTCTGGGGTTTCATGGCAAGATGGTTGTGTCATCACAAAACTACTGTAACGGTAACTTTTAAAAAACAAAATGTAGCTTTCTGATTTTTGGGGTCAAGCTTTTGAATGACATTTCTGGTCCTTTGTAGCGTTCATTTTCTACTTTAAAAAAATCTGTGGTAGACGCTCATGATGTTTAAATCATTTACCCCTTCCTAAAAACGTAAACTGAGATTTCTCTCTCCCCTCTCTCTCTCTCTCTCTCTCTCTCTCGATCTCTCAAATTGTATTTGTATTGTGAAATCATTGTTCTCTTCCATTGTATACCCCCCTCCCACCCCGCCATCACTCCCTTTTGTTGTATTGTGGCCTAAGGCCGATGTACTATTAAACTAGTTCAGAGTTCAGAGTTCTCTCTCTCCCAATACAATAAAAAGAAAATTCAGCAATGACTTCATAGCTTGTCTCATCCAGCCATCCCTCACCAGGGCCTCATTTTCCCCCAGCGTGTGCGCGTGCGCTGCACCAGGTAACCACAGGTGGGGTCCGTCACAGCATCCCAGGCCTTGCCCGTGAACAGCACCACAGCCACGTAGCTCGGCTTCAGCTGGGGAGCACAGGCTAGGCATGAAGTCAGTCAGCCAGTCAGTCAGCCAGTCAGTCAGTCAGTCAGTCATACAATCATTCATTTATCCATTCATACAATCGTTCATTCATACAATCATTCATACATACAATCATTCATTCATTCATACAATCATTCATTCATACAATCATTCATTCATACAATCATTAATTCATTCATACAATCATTCATTCATACAATCGTTCATTCATTCATACAATCGTTCATTCATACATTCATTCATTTATACAATCATTCATTCATTCATACAATCAATCATTCATACAATCATTCATACAATCGTTCATTCATACAATCATTCATTTATTCATTCATACAATCATTCATTCACTCATACAATCATTCATTCATTCATTATGTACACTTAAGGAAAGTCTTAAACAGGAAATGTGTTTACCGTGACATCATACTTTGGCTGGCCTTTCTTCTGGTTTTATCATTATTGAATTTATTTATTTATTTATTTAGCATTTATTTATTCATTTATGTGGCCGAGTAACATACTGAAGAAAGAGTCCTATCATGTGCTCTTCCCAACAGATCTGCTTTGTGGTACTCGTAGAAACCCTGGGCAGTACAGACATGATGTTCACAACATACAGATAGCCGATTCTTTCCTTTCCAACAAACACACAAAGACTACCCTACCCACCCACCCCCTACCCCCAAATATGAAACAAACAAAACCCCACAAAAACCAAACCAAACAAGCAGCAACAGCAGCAGCAACAACAAATACAACAACAACAACAACAACAACAACAACCAAACACGAAAACCCCCACTTTCGGTATCCATTGATCTGGCAAAACCCATACCAGTACCGTCACACTGACAACTGCAAGACCCCAACTCACACAAAAGATATAAACTTTTTTTAAAAATCCAAACCAATTTCAGGACCACTCAGCAGAGGGACTAGTCTGGTACAGACAAGACACTACATTCCAGACCCTGTCCTCACAGGTGTGTGTCACCTACCTGCGCCACTTCCAGCAGGTAGATGTTGAGGAAGAAGCCGATGACATTGGAGGTCATCTGGTAAGGTATGCCGCCCACCGCGAAACAAAGCTTGCGCCACAGGGGCATGTAGGGCTCCTCCCATTCTGGGCAAGTGTCGTGCACCTTCATGTACTGCACACCACCACCACCACTCAGGTTAGTGTGCTGTGTATAGAGGAGGAACACAAGTGGATGAACTGAAGATCCCCTCCCTCCCTGCCCCCCCCCCTCCTTCCTTGGGGATGTCGGAGGCTGTCAGTATAAATGGCATCCCCACTTTCTGGATATTCTGTGCAAGACACTCCCTCTTTTCTATCCCTCAATTTATTTCTGTCTTGTTCCTTTTCCTCCTTTCACCTCCTTCTTGTCTATTTTCTGCCCTCTTGGTCCATTCTCCTGCCTTTTTTTTTCTAGAAAGACTTACAATGATAATTTTCTTTCATATTTATAAACTGTTTTCAGACAAAGATGCCTTATGGCTGGGTGAGATTTGTGTACCAAGGACACTGATCATTCGTGGGCAATCTTTATTTGTGGACTATGGAAGGATTTGTGGATTTAGACTGAAAGAAGAACACCGGTAAACAAATGGAGAATAACCACGTGTAGCTGATGATCATCATGAGATGGGAGAAAGTCGGGGTTATGCCACAGGCCTGCAAGCTGGGATTCAGCAAAAGCATTATAGAGACTGCGTTATTTGTCTGACTGGATCTTGATGCAAACAACTAGTACTTGTGAGTCGTGTGTGTGTGTGTGTGTGTGTGTGTGTGTGTGTGTGTGTGTGTGTGTGTGTGTGTGTGGTGTGTGTGTGTTGTGTGTGTATGTGTGTGTGTGTGTGTGTGTGTGTGTGTGCGTGCGTGTGTGTGAGTGTGTGTGTGTGTGTGTTGTGTAAAACACATGTATAAATGCTTTTCCCTCATCCTTACACACTCTCACACGCGTGTAGCCTGCACCACACACACACACACACACCACACACACACACACACACCACACACACTACCACACACACACACACACACACACACCACACACACACCACACACACACACACACACACACACTTTGTAAAACGGCAGCAGTAAACAGAGATCAGGATGAACCAGGCACTAGTGACCAGAGGAATTCCAAAAAACCTGAAGATTGTTGAGGTTACACTAGGATCCCAGCGGAGATTTCTGGTTTAGGGACTAAACCTCAATTACAAGGTAATGTTTCCAACTATCTCACCAAGGTGGGACCTGCAGGAAGGAAAAATAGGTACCAGAAATGTCGACTCCGAGGAAAAAATTCCTTAGAGAGGAGACTGGACCCGGCAGCTTCAGTGACCGTCACTTTTCTAGTTTGCCACTCTAACCACCAGGCCCAGTCAGTCCCCATACATTTGGTTGGGCTTTGATTGATCATCGGATCCACTGGTCGACCCTCTGTGTGTGTGTGTGTGTGTGTGTGTGGTTGTGTGTGTGGTGTGTGTGTGTGTGTGTGTGTGGTGTGTTGTGTGGTTGTATGGTGCGGTGTGTTGTGTGGTGTGAGTGAGTGTGTGTGGTTTGGTTGTGTGTTGTGGGGTGTTGTGTGCGTTGTGGTGTGGTGTGTTGTGGTGTGGTGTGGTGTGGTGTGTGGTGTGGTGTGGTGTGTGTTGTGGTGTGGTGTGGTGTGTGTGTGTGTGTGTGTGTGTGCAGGATACACGCGTGTGAGAGTGTGTAAGGATGAGGAAAAGGTATTTATACCTTTGTTTGTGCATACACACGCAACACACACCATTTTATTTTCTATTTTTCTCTTGTTGGTTACGGTTTTAAAATATCGTTTTATTGTTTATTAGATTCTGTTATAAATGTGATTTTAATGTTCTGTACTTAGGAGTTACTTTAGATTCGCATTTTCTTACTTGTTTATTGTAGATTTAGTAAATTGCCCTCCCCCCCCCCCCCCCTCCCCTTACTAACTCCCAGATCCCCCATCCCCTCACGCCTAGCCCTTTTGTGTCTAATATCACATTTAGTGAAGAGACGTCAAACGAAATCGAACACACACACACACACACACACACACACACCACACACACACACACACACACACACATACACACACATACACACACACACACATACACACACATAACACATCACACACAACACACATCACACAACACACACACACACACACACACACACACACACACACACACACACACACACGACTCTCAAGTACCAGCTGTTTGCATCAAGATCTAGTCAGACAGATAACGCAGTCTCTATAATGCTTTTGCGGAACTACAGCTTGCAGGCCTGTGACATAACCCCCCACTTGTGTAGCTAGGACAAGTTAACGCTGTACTGAGGCTCACCCACACACATCCTATAAAGTCTCTTCTTCTTCTTCTTCCTCTTGGTTTTTCGTTCCTGGGCTAGAGCTCCGGGGTTCACCAATGTTAAGATTTTGGGTATGTTAGCAGTTTTTGTACAACTTCAAAGCAACTGCGGTCTGACTTGGGCTATGATGTCTAAACATGACACCAGTGTGCATACGGTTTTGTTGTTGCTGTTGTTTTTGCGGTGGCCTACTCTTTTGAAAAGCGGAACGGGTTTTAAATGTACGCAAGATGTTCTGCCTGCGTTCGCATAAGGGACCTCGGTTTATAGTTTCATCCGTAGGACTTTTGGGGAAGTGGAGTCGGCACTGACGTGAATTCCAGGGAGAAATTCCCTTCAACTGGCCTCTCGGTGGTAGTTCAAACCTGGGTTCGTTCCCGGGCCGTTCGATCGCGAGCGGAACGTTCTAACCACCTGGCTACCCCGTCCATCCTGTAACCTGTATTCATAGATCAGTGGGCTGACAGGCCAGTCCCCTCACTTTATACTATTGGTCACTGTGATGTCAGGAAAAGTGGACTATACTACAGGGTCTGCCATAAAAACAGTTGTTCTAACTACCAGATCACATTTCAGCCAAGCAGAGACTAATTTTGACCGAATCGATAGGGAAATAATGCCAAATGAACCTGAACCCGAAGCAAAACAGAAACACGGGGACAGAAACAATGCACAGCACAGAAATGTTTTTGGAAGATGCGTGCACGCACATACACACTGTTATCTATAGTGAACACCACCTTGACTTCTCTCTTCAATTCCCCCACAAATCGTCAGGGCATCATGATGCAACTCGTTTCACGCAGTGTGTCTCTTGGCCAAGTTGAACCTGGTGGAGCCCATCCCTCTTCAGTCACCGATTGCATGCTGGGTACGTGTGTTCAATGTCATCCATGCCACAGACATAGCTAGCTTGCTCTTCTTCGAAGGATGGACGGATTTTTAACAGGTATGTATATAATAGCATACGCGTGTTCACACATACAGAAGCCTGCATTATCTCATGCAAGGGATTTGAGGTGAATGGAGTGATAACTAACTGCAGGCCAGGGGGGAGTCCCTCACACTGTTCATCAGAACTTGAACCCTTACCCTCAGAATACTCTAAATCTTAAGATTCACGCTCTAACCCCTGAGCTACTCGCCCACATGTCAATGGAGAATCCATGCAAGTTAAAACACAAGGTGTTCACTAGCCAAACTGTGAACAAAGCGGACCCTCTGCTGTGTTAATACTCTTTCTCAGCTGCTAGCATGCCCTCTGGATCATTATTTTGTGGCTGATATCGGAGATCTTAGCCCACAGTGGAAAAAAATGTTCTCAAACACCAACTGCGAAAAAAATGATGGTATTCAGAAATCGCTTTGTGTTTGTGTGTAGCTATGTCAGTTCTTTAGCCTGTCTCTTTGCCGAAGGGATATAAACAAGTTTTGTTCTCGTAGAAATCATTACTAAATGTGTCCACACCCATGTAATACGTGAACATAGGCCCACTGCGCACATACAGTACACAAAAGACAGATGCAGAAATGAGAGAGAGAGAGAGAGGGGGGGGGGGGGGGGCGGTAGTCATTTCTGCCTGCTTACTTTGTGGTTTCTTCCTCCCATGGATCAAACAGAATGATGTCGTGTCCAATCAGAAGAACCACTCGCCAGTTCCCTTTCTTTCCTAAGAACGCCTGTAAACACAAGTAAGGTTATGATTATGTCAAAACAAAGCCCTGGCGTCACAGTAAAGCAGTTACATACCAAACAGAAGTTGAACTCACTCCCATATTATGGGAAAAATCTCAGCTCCTCAGTTTCTAGAAACGTAGGCTGCCTTTGTAGATGTTTGCCTAGAAACAGTCCAAATCTGGTCGATGTGCATTTAACACGTAAAATGTTTAGTTTAAACACAGAAAACATATAAAACTAATCTTATAAAGAAAAGATTGCTTTTCTTTAGAAGAGCATCACTGTTTATTTGATGAAAATCAGGTATATGTGTATTATTAAGACACACTCTTGCCACTGAAAGTGGCAGAAGTGACAATAACAGAACAGAATAATTAATTTCATGCCTTGTACTGATATACTACACTGCCGCCACGTTGAGTTCAGTCCCTTGTCTGAATACACCCCAAATCTATATCCGTGATGACTATTGACACTGGATATTATCGGTGGCTTTTGTGGTGATACTGATTCTTCCTTCATCTGTGACTTTCCAAAGCTTTCATTTCTCCCACTTCGCTCATCCTGAATTCTGTATCGCACGTCACCAAACCCAGGTTCGTTTCTCTTGCAGCCCTTGAGTTAGAATGTGGGCATTGTTGGGCCAGTGTTAACCACCTTTGTTATGTGGTTTCCGCCAGAAGGACCTAGCGGGCTGGATTGCTGTGTAATGATCCGCTTGGCAGAATCCCCTCACAGTACACATTCCCCTTTGGGCCCCAGCCAAAAGCTTTGTCATTTGTGATGTCAGCTGGAACGAGATGTGCATTCAATGTTATGTTGTAAAATGCTATGTTGTGATAGTCATCAGCCATGGAACTTAGCCTATATCTTTTGCCAGAAGATTTTTTTAAAGCAGGAAAAATCTTCTGAAGTTGGAAGTTTGGCTGCCCAAGTGGCGAGGTACTTGTAAAAGTGTCATGCACGCAAACTTCTCATCCAGTGTGTACTTTCAATTTCTCAGGGATTTCCAGGTGGGATGAGTGAGTCAAGAGTGCATATTTTCTATCCTGGACGACCTTCAAGGTGTTAAAACTCTTTTGCACTTGCATTGTCTAAGGCAAAATTCCCCCCTTTTTTCGAATTCTTTTCGCTACGTGTGAATAAGTGTGAATGGAAGTGGGGCCAGCATATCAACATAGTGAGGGGAAGATTATTGAACTATGGTAACACATCCCCACCAGCTTCTCCAGCCCGTTGCATTGCATGACATGGAAAAATCCCTGCCATCACATGCACCCACCCCCCCCTGCTGGACACTAGCTGCTGTCGGGTACTGTCGTGCCCTTACGACCCCACCCGCAAGGGAGAACCCCCCCAACAGACATCATCACTCTCCCTCTCCCGTCTATACATTCAATCTATGGCAGCTGAAAAAACCCAGTATCCCCCCCCCCCCCCCCCCCCCCCCCCCCCGGACCCTCCCCCAAACCACAGACGATAGCGTCAGCTTAGTCAGCCAGAGCAAAGGTAGAAACAGCACCGGTTTTGTTGTTGTTGGGTTTTTGGGGGGTTTGTTTTGAGCAAGATTGAATTCAACTGAATGAGAAGTCTACCTACCCCTCCCTCCAAACGCATGTCCTCTTTCTGCAGTAAGGGAGAGACCCTAGACTAATACAGACTCACAAGCATTAAAGTAGAGGGAAGGAAATTACTACTGAGACTAGATCAGAATCCGAGAGAATATTTCTGAAATTATAATGTTTACTGTGCGCTTATGATGCAGACCCAACCCCCTCCAGTCCTATTGTTGGTACCCCTGGTAACCACAGAAGCCAATTCGGAACAGTGCCCTAAGTGCAAAAAGTCAGGAAAAAAACCCTGTGCCTCTGTGATACTTAAAGATCAAGAATTAAAACCAAATCAGTTTTAGTACTCGTGTTACGCCCTAGTAAAACATAAGAGTGGGCCCCAATGTGGTTTGGCCGGTTGGGAAACAGATGACAGAATTGACAAAACGAAATACACACGTGACGGAGTAAAAACACTTGGTGCTATTCCAGTATCCTCGTATAAAAAGAATTTAAAATTTTTATTAAAAATAGGCATCTAGGTGGTCCCGCCGGGTTGGAAGATTACCACATAAACCCATAATCTTTTATTAGAATTATGACACCACTGAAATGCCAGTTTTGGCCTAGATTGAGTCTGTGAAGAAAACTTGTATTTTTGTACTTCCTTCCAAAAATTATATTTTAATTACGTTGACGTCAGCAGAAACCAGGTTTGAGAAATAGCCTTCTAGGCTAACTGTACTTTGGACTGATAATTTCTCTTCAAGCCAAATGAAGTGAAAGATTAGCAACTGGCCTACGTGGCCCTGAGCAGCCGGTTTGAGCAAGGACAAGATTTGTAAAATTATAAGGTATGTGCATCTGATGGGACTAAAACTGTCCAATATTATAGCCTTTGTTGATTGGGCAAACATATCCAAACATTCCGGGTTGTAAGGACTCTTTTGCTTTCCACTTTTCAGTCTAAGTATCTGTGCTTCAAATGGGTTTTTTTGTGTGTAGACCCCCCAAGACATCTGCTGAGTTTGGCCCCTTCGTTAATGTCCACATAGGCTATTACGAATAAAGAAAATTAAGCTGTTGCAAAGAAACAGAACAGAATAAATGAAATGGGCTTTTTCTCCCCAGCACAAGTTCGCTGTCTGTATCAGAAAAATATGGCTTCCCAAAAAATCAATTTGATCGTCGGAGGCACTGCCTAATGTTTCAGCACAGTGCCCCTTAGTAAAAAGAACCAAGACTGTAAAGTTGTACCCACATGAAGAATTTGTCCCAAAAGAATGTGACTAAAAAGTTGCAGCAAACACCAGTACTGAACCTGCACTTCTCAGATAAAGCAATGGTGTGGGGGTTTTCTGTAACGTTGTGCAAGTCCAGATAGAATTTCCCACTACGTCAGCCTCAGAAGTCACCTGGAGCTTCGATAAAACTGGAAAAGTAAAAACTTTTCTGCACCGTTACAGTCACCTGTACAAGTAGCCATACCGAAATGCATCATATGAGAAGAAACTTTGACAGAGAAAGTGTTGTTATCAAATCCTGCGGGAATTTTGGGGGATTTAAACAGCTTGAAACAATAAAGTCTATATCACTCTGAATTACTGATCTTTTAGATAGGCTTCTTTAGTTTCCCAAACCGTTTTACATGCACAGAAAAAAAAAATACTCAGTTTAGCAAGAATATGGTAGAACTGAATAGATGTTTAGAACTAGTAACAAACGATAATGATTAGCTGTTGTTTTTATTGGAACTGAACAAGACTATAAGAAAGAGTGTTTGGGAGGGACAGGGGGCAAAAATTTAAAAAGTAACAGTAGAAGCTTGTAAGCTTTTGCCGTGACTGGTCCTCCGTTTCCAGAGATGTCTGCAGAGAGGAAATGGGCCTACAGGGCCTCTGTTTTATCTCATGCGGCAGTCATCGATAGCCTATCCTCCAAGCAATGCGTCATGATAGGATGTCTAGCGAGGAACAAAAATTAACTGTACAAGAGCGAAAAAAACCCTACGGGGCCTGACTGTTCTTTCCAGATTTTGTTTATAAAGTCAATCTTGTAATTTGCTGCAACTTTGAAATTCCCAACAAAAGACGCTTTCATGTACTTGTGTCCAAACAACTCAGGCTCCATTCTATTCCATATTGTTTATAGCCCTACAGCCACGAAAACCATATCAGGGCTGTCACCTCATTCAGATTCAGTGGCCCCAGTAACTTTCACTTTAAGTTATAATCCAACATCTAATATCTTCAAATATCTAACACCGTCCATCTTAAAATTAAAAAAAAACACAAAAAACAACAAAACAATGATACAATACTAAATCATTTAACTTTTTCAGACTAATATACCAGGCTCTGATGAGGACGCCAGCCATACTGCTTAATTTGTGATCCCCAGGTTATAAAAAAGTTTTTAAAAATAATAATAAAAAAAGACAGCAAACATTTTAAAGTACAAAATATCCATTAAAAAATGCCACATGGGCAAATACCACTGCAGAATGGACATCCTGTGTCCATCCCAGTGTTGTAAATGTCACTACCTGGTCTCCAGAACAAAAGAAGCACTGGCTGATTTACTCTTTATTTTCAAAACAATAATGGGCAGTGACTTTAAAGCTTTCACTGTTCACTGTTCACTGGTCCCGTAACCCGCCAGGGTCGTGGGGGCGCTGCATGGTGGACGAACGGTGGACCAGCTGGCTCCACTTAGCGCGGTCGTGGGCAAGTGCCTGGGTGACACTGAAGTCCTCCCCTGTCCAATCACGGATGTCGTCGGCCCACTTTCTCCTCTGTCTGCCCCGTCTTCTCTTCCCCTGGACTGTTCCTTGCAGGATGGTCTTTGCAAGTCCTTCTGAGCGTGTTACGTGCCCATACCATCTGAGTTTCCTCTTTTTTCGCCGTGGTCAGTAGGTCTTCATAAGTCCCGCACCTGTTGAGTGATCATTTCTGCGGGACTTCATTGTTGGTGACATGGTCCTTGTAATGAGATGCCAAGGAGCCTTCTGAGGCATCGCATTTCTACTGCTTGGATCCTCCTTTGTAGGTCTGCGTTTAATGTCCATGCCCCCACATGCGTAAAGCATGATTGAGGTGACTAGCGCGTTTAGTAAACTTTCCTTGGTTCCGAGAGGGATGTTTCTGTCTCTCCATATGGTCTTCAGTCTTGCCATTGCTGCTGCTGTTTGTGCCGCTCTTACTAGGATTTCGGTCTTCGATCCCTCCTCACTTATGATGGCTCCAAGGTACTTGAAATGGTCAACTGTCTCCAGTTCTTTTCCGTTGAGAGTGATCTTGGTGGTGATTGGCTGGGCACTGTTTGTCATGAGCTTTAAAGCTTTACTGAATCTAAAAACCACAACACTGTCGTGATCCATACGAGTATCACACAACTGTGGAAAAAGTACAAGTATCACACAACTGTGGAAAAAGTACAAGTATCACACAATAGTGGAAAAAAGTACAAGTATTGCACAACAGTGGAAAAAAGTACAAGTATTGCACAACAATGAAAAAAGTACAAGTATCACACAACAGTGGAAAAAGTACAAGTATCACACAACAATGGACAAAAGTGCAAGTATCACACAACAATGGACAAAAGTGCAAGTATCACACAACAATGGACAAAAGTACAAGTATCACACAACAGTGGAAAAAGTACAAGTATCACACAACAGTGGAAAAAGTACAAGTATCACACAACAGTGGAAAAAGTACAAGTATCACACAACAGTGGAAAAAGTACAAGTATCACACAACAGTGGGGGGAAAGTACAAGTATCATACAACAGTGGAAAAAGTACAAGTATCACACAACAATAGAAAAAAGTACAAGTATCACACAACAGTAGAAAAAAGTACAAGTATCACACAACAGCGGAAAAAGTACAAGTATCATACAACAGTGGAAAAAGTACAAGTATCACACAACAATAGAAAAAAGTACAAGTATCACACAACAGTGGAAAAAGTACAAGTATCACACAACAGCGGAAAAAGTACAAGTATTACACAACTGTGGAAAAAGTACAAGTATCACACAACAATAGAAAAAAGTACAAGTATCACACAACAGTGGGAAAAGTACAAGTATCACACAACAGTGGGAAAAGTACAAGTATTTCACAACAGTGGGCAAAAAGTACAAGTATCACACAACAGTAGAAAAAAGTACAAGTATCACACAACAATAGAAAAAAGTACAAGTATTACACAACAGTGGGGAAAGTACAAGTATCATACAACAGTAGAAAAAAGTACAAGTATCACACAACAGTAGGAAAAAGTACAAGTATCACACAACAGTGGGGAAAGTACTGATGATTATACAGACCTACCTACTCTGTCCATACACATCCACTTCCAGTACTCCCAAACAAAACAGTCACATGTCACATGTCACCATCTGTTTTGGGTACACTTGTTGGGCCAAGTGTCACTCTCACACTCTTCCTGTTGTGTCTGCAGTGATTTGGATCTCACCACCTTCATTCACGTGGCACAAGGCTAATCTATGGCACTCCCTCCGCTGACATGAACTGATAAACCACAACGTGGGCTACATAGCCTACACTGTATCCTGCCGACCTGAGAGATAAACGCTGTATGTTCCTGGACGTTATATCATCAAGTCTTTTTTTGTACTGTGTAAATCAAGCTGTGTACTGCATACTATCATGAGCTGAACAGGAAAAACGTATGAAAGCCCTATGTTCATTACCATGTTTGTAACTGTGTGTGTGTGTTTGTGTGTGTGTCCATATGAAAAAAAAAGATATCTCACTCGCCTGTTACCAGCCTATGGATCACTCAGCACTTTGGAAAACACTGACAACTCCTGTCTACATCTGTATAATTATCTCTTTGCTATAACATGCGCTGCGTGTAGGCCTACATTATACGTTAATTGTAACACGTTCGTCATGTATTTCCAGTCAGTGACCTAGAAACTGACAGCCATTCACACAACTGTTGGTGGCCAAGTGTACTGGAGAACAGTTTGCACAAATGAGATTTGAACTCTAGGGTTTTACACAAACTAGACTCCCTCTGCTACTGGTAACCATGTAACCCAGTACCACCTGCCACATGTGGGGAGTAAACCCAATCAAAAAATCCGACCTGGAGAGGGATGGGCTCCGCCAGGTTTGATTTCCAAGACCACCATGAAAAGACAGCAGATTCACCGGGGTTACCAAAAGGACCGCGCCTTCTGTTGCTCATCAGGGAAAGGGTCGAAAGTATGTACTGATGTAAAAAAACAGCAAAATCCTGCCAGAAACAAACACATATGGAATATACCGAACTAAGAGTGCAGGCAAAGTGGAGAATGACACATGAGATGACCAGATATAATGGCACATCTTGGGCTCTGCAAGTAAGGGGGAAAAACGTGGAGAAACAAGACCAAGGAAGACCCAAAAATTTTACTACAGTGGAAAAAGATAAACTGAATACGGTGGGTTTCTCGTTCACAAAGAAACCTGGGAAAACCGTAAAGAGCTGCCAGCCTGTGTCCAGCAGACTTATCCCATCCCCATGAAGCAACCCCTTTAACATAACTGGTTTGTAAGGCATACGCCCTACATTGACATGCAACAATGAAGCCATGAAGAATTTCATGACAGCTTAAAAAGGTTCTGAATTTAAACTCCCAAGAAAGAAAAATCCTTGTTGTGCAAGGTGACTGGAACGCCAGGTGGAAAAATGCATGGAAAGATTGGAGAGGCGTTTGTGGGCCACATGTAATAACCAATCAATGAAGAGGCTGAGATCCTGGAGGTTTGCCAGT
This sequence comes from Rapana venosa, assembly GCA_028751875.1. Classification (NCBI taxonomy): domain Eukaryota; kingdom Metazoa; phylum Mollusca; class Gastropoda; order Neogastropoda; family Muricidae; genus Rapana; species Rapana venosa. Next base: position 28,367,615 of record CM054140.1, read on the forward strand.
AACAACCACCTCAGTAGTGATACACTTGGCCCACACAGAAATCCAGAAAATGGACTGGCTAGCCAATGGAGAACACCACAACCAAAAAAACTATCATGGTGAAAAAACGGTTTCAGTTGCATTAACATGCACAGACACGAAGTTTTCCGGCAGACATGGAGTGATCATGTCTTGTATGAGACTTCCGACTACGTCTAAGAAATCCCCAAGCGGAACACTTCGGATCAATGACCTTGGAAGTGAAGACCCAGAGTAGTAAAATATTTCAAAGGGTAGGTGGAAAGTTTGCAAGCACTACTGTGATGACTCAGAATAGATACACTGAGAAGTTTCAATACAGCAGTGATGAAACAGCAAGCGAGTTCTTTCAAACACCCGACCAGTCAAAAACCCTGGTCACCCTAACATCCTAAACTATGCGACAAGCGTGGGGGTTGAAGAAAAGAAAATGAAACAAAAGAAGAGCAGAACAATACGGGCAGCAACAAAAGTCAGAAGTCATGACGGGGCAAAGAAGAAATGGATCGGTGAAAGTGCCAGACATTGAAGAGATATCAAGAAAAACAATACCAAAGATATCAGCTGTGAAAGACCGACTAGCACAAAACAGGGAAAAGGTTTAACAATCCAAGACAAAAATGGGAAGTGTCCTCACTGACACCAGGATATTCTGAACGATGGGACAGAATCTGCTCCGCCTGTATAACTATGAACCCAGGAACCAGAAGTCCTTAAGTACCGCAGCAAGACACAGCAGTCACCCTATCCTCGAGAAGAAATTGGAAACAGCAGTCAGATCGCTGAAAAGGGGAAAATCAGCAAAGGGGTGACAACATTCCGTGAGTTGGTCAGCTGGAGGGAAGCCCTGATAGCGCCCTATAAGAATCTGCAACAAGATTGGCAGAAAGGGAAAAAAAAAAAATGGCCAACCCCCATGGTCACAGTCACTCATCTTCACCCTCCCCAAGGAAAGGAAATTCTAAACAATGCCAAAAAATTTACCCACAATCAGCCTTCAAAACCCCCACACCAAGCAAGGTCCATGCTGCGATAATAATTGAATAGGACTGAAGCCCCAAGCAGAGACCTTTATTGCTGAGGAAACAAGCAGGTTTCAGAGCAGGGCGCAGACAACAGAAAAGATATTCAACCTCAGAATACTATGTGAGCGGTACCTTCAACATCAACAAGACCTTTACCATGTATTTATCGATTTTAAAAAGGCATTTGACAGGGTGTGGCATGCAGCTTTGTGGGCAACCATGAATTTGTACAGCATCAATGCAAACCTGATCAGAGTCATCAAACAGCTGTACAGCGAGGCACAAGTGCAGTGTACTACAACACAACATTGGAGAATGGTTTCGAAACATCGTTGGAGTAAGGCAGGGCTGTCTACTTCACCCACTCTTTTCAACATCTTCCTTGAGAGAATCATGGCTGATGCACTGGAACATTCATGAAGGATCAGTCAGCATTGGTGGCAGAACGATACAAACCTCCGCTTCGCAGATGACATTGATGGAATAGCGGATTCAGAAAAAGAGCTTGCCAGCCTAACAGAACACCTGAATAAGGCCTCCAAAACATACGGCATGGAAATCAGTGCAGAGAAGACCAAACTGATGACTAATAACAAACCCCGGCATAGCACTGATTCAGGGTTAATGACCAGAAATGGAAACAGTTCAAAGCTTCAAGTACCTGGGAGCCATTGTATCAGACCAGGGATCCAAGCCAGAAATAGTACAGTGTATGCAGGACTGCACAGACAATAACAGCACTGTCAAAACTAAACACCATCTGGAGAGATAAAAATATCTCACTTATCTCCAAGATCAGACTAATGGGCTCCCTTGTCATATCCATATTTCTGTATGCCCGTGAATCATGGACCCCGACTGCAGATTTGGAGGGGAAAGTACAGGCGGTGGAGATGAAAATGCTTTTCGGAGACTCCTTGGCATCTCCTACAAAGACGACATAAGCAACGAAAGCGTGCATAAAAGAATCCAGCAAACCATTGGACCCTATGAGAACCTTCTAACGATCGTGAAAAAAACGTAAACTTAATGGTAAAGGGCATGTCACAAAAATCCCAAAAGGGCTTGCCCAAAAACAGTTTTACAAGGCACTGTCCAAGGAGGAAGAAGAGGCAGACCAAGGAAGAGCTGGGAGGATAACATCAGCGAATGGACAAGCCTAGAACTCAACAAAACCCTGAGAAAGGCAGAACAGAGAGAGGAACGGAGGGAACTGGTTGTTGAGTCTTTGAGGGTGCCCCCACGGTCGTCAGACTACTGGACAGATAGATAGATAGATAGATAGATAATAAAAAAGAGATCACATCACTAATGAGAAAGTGAAGGCCAGAATCAAAAACGTCATCTGACTACACAGAGAGCTCCTGACTTCAGTGAAAAGACCCAAACTAAAGTGGTTCGGACACGAACATCTGGACTGGCCAAGATAGGGACAGTACAAGGAGGCAGACAGAGAAAACAATGGGAAGACAACATCAGAGAGTGAACTGGCCTTGAGTGGAATGAATTGCTAGAAAAGCAGAGGACTGCGGGGAGTGGAGGAAGCTGGTTGGAAAATCGCATTAGTGCCACCACGGTCCAAGGGACTACGGGATAGGTGAGGTGAGGTGAGGATAGGAGAAATAATACTACTTCAGAACTATCAAATGATTGTGCGCTTGTAGTCGTGTACCTATGTGTGTATGAATAATAATAATAATAATTAATAATAATGATAATAATGATAATGATGATGATAATAATGATAATAATGATAATAATAATAATAATAATAATAATAATAATAATAATAAAAATGGAACTTATATGCGCTATATCTTGCAAAGACAATCAATTTGCATGCATTCAACCCAATCTTACACAGTCATGCAATCAATGATAAATAATTCAAAAGTTTTAAAAAAACAGTATTTACAAAAATGGTGCCCCGCAGACAAATTATTAAATAAAATTTTAATAGTCAAGTGTTTTTCAAAAGCACACACACACTCACACAGGTCGTATACTTTCGCAGGGTGATAGGACATGGGTTAGTGAAGGTGGGATAGCTCTGATATGAAACAGGAGGGAAGGGGAGGGGGTGGGGGGGAATCTTAGGTTTGAAATAAATATGTCTTGAGGCTGGATTTTAAAGTGTCATAACTAGGTTTCTGGCAAAGAGAGAGAGAGGGAGCTCATTCCAGGTCGATGGACCCGAAATAGAGTGGATTGGTTGAATCTATGTATTTGAAGGCACAAGGTATCTGCAGCAGAGCGAGGGAACGTGAAGGAGTGTACATGTGAAGACATTCATAGAGGTAGGAGGGTGCAGTTTTGTGGAAACATTTGCAACAGAGGGTACTGATCTTATAATTTACTCTCTGTGGCACAGGTAGCCAGTGGAGAGATCGCAAGAGAGGGGTAATGTGCTCAGATTTTTTCTTTCTGAGAACTAGTCGAGCTGGGGAGTTTTGTATACGTTGAAGGAAGTGGATAGATGATGCTGGCAGACCAGACAAAAGAGAATTGCAATAGTCCAGACGTGAAAGAATGAGAGAAGTGACAAGTTTGGCTGTTGCATTGGTGGACAGGTACTTTCGAATTGCACTAATACGCCGTAATTGATAGTAGCACGACTGACAGGTCTGGGTGATGAATTTTTGCATAGAGAGTGTGTTGTCGATAACAACACCTATGAGTGTGTGTGTTGTTTCTATTTGTGATGTTCTGTTTCATAGGCTGCTGGAGCCATGTGCAATAAGAAACCATTTAACACCTCCTCTGACGGAGATATCCACCACAAAGCAGAAGTTCGACAAACTGACCAGCACTACTCTGTGGGGGATACCTGGGGTTTGCAACAGGTCCTGTTTTTGTAGCGTTGTTACGCTCACAGCTTTACTTCTATTGTTGTTAATGTTGTTGTTGTTGTTTGTCCCTGGGCTTATTCTTTCTTCTCAGCTTTGTATGCACAGGCCCTTAAAGGGTAATGTACAGATTTTGGAGATAAAAAGTAGTGAAAAGTAGGAGTCATTTACCACTCCAAACAGACAGTTAGGTTGACAACCTCCATTAATTTATGTCAAAGATCATCTATCATCCATTTTTCCAAATTTCTGTCAGAAATGTTACCCCCCACCTCTACTCTTCTTACAACCCCTTTTACTCAAAGAAACCACACACACAAATCAAACTGTTGATTTGGCCAGTGGCCACACAGAACACAGCAGAAAAGGAACCGAGGAGGCAAAGGACGGGGAACGCCCACAAAAAGAGAACTACGTAATCTATAAGCATAGCTGGTCTTTTGCATGTGTGTTCACACGAAAGGAAATGGACCACAGCAGAACTACTACATGAATGCTCCACCAAGGTTTGAACTGGCACCCAGGATATCCAAACTATGAGCAATGGAGCCCATCGTCCTACCCAGCCGGTTCAATGTGCACCATCTAAAGGAAGTTCAATACATCTAAAATCTAAAAACCAATACCCCCCAACCCCCTCCCCAAACAAAACAGCAAAAACCAACAACAAAACATACACACACAACAATGACAAAAACAACAACCAACCACAAAAACCTAAAACAAAAACAACAACAACACACACACACACCAAAACAAAAAAGATTTGGCCATTTCAAATGATCCGTTTGGAAATAATAGAAACATTCTATCAGCATTTTCCCAACAACTCGGTCGTTTGGTAAAGGAACTGCCGATGTGTTCTTAAACTTAGCCTACCTGGCCTGTTCTTGTCATGGGCTGCCTGCAGCAGGCCTATTGTTGCTGGATGCATGCACACTCGGCTGAAAAGTTGCCTTGTCGCTGCCATCATTCATTTCCATCGTTTAGGCCTAATAGGAGTGCCCCGACTTTAAACAGTGAGCCCATTGAGTTATTTACCCTTTATGCACATGCAACTTGTGGCAAGTGAAGGAAACGAAATGCAAAAAGAGATCATCACATTTTCCATCTAAGCCAGCTCTCCTGATGGTATCACATCAAGTACATCATCCAAATAAACAAAACAATAAACCTTGAAAGCAAAACATGAGGTCAATGTATATAAGATAATTAAAAGAAGGGCATATCAACCAGTCACAAGACTTATAATGGAAACAAGGAGTACAAACAACAGCACAGTTACAAAATGCTTTTCTTTGGTCTGTTGATAGCATGAAAAACATACCTGGGGAGATTGTGACTGTGATTTTCATTTGTTCCTTTCAGCACTCTGGATAGTCATGCATTTTGATTCTTTAAGAAATTGAGGGAGAGAGAGAGAGAGAGAGAGAGAGAGAGAGAGAGAGGAGAGAGAGAGAGAGATTCTGGGATTTAACCACACCTCCAGGGGTGTGTTTGGTTGTGTCTGTGTGTTTGTATTTGTGCGAATACATACATATATATATACACACACACACACACGTGTGTGTGTGTGTGTGTGTGTGTGTGATCATCATACCTGAACCAGAATGAAAGAGCGTTGATTCAATTGAAATGTCAGTTTGCTTGTGGGATGTGCATCTTTATCTTGCCATGTCCATTTACATTGTTCCCCACTTAAGTGTTGCATACCATACATCCTTCACTCATCAAGACATGGTTAGAATTGTGTGTGTGTGTGTGCTTGCGATATGTCATATGTTGGGCTACCTTACATGTAACATACATTATTTTGTTTCTCCCTCAGCTAGGGGTCCACAGTTCACCAATGATGAGATTTTGCAAGTGTGACTTTTCTTCTTCTTCTTAGTCCTTATAGCTCCTAGCGGAGCATAGGGCCTCAACAGCGTCCCTCCACCTTCTCCTGTCTCTGGCAAGGGTCTTGGCCTCTTCCCATGTCAGGCTGGAGTCTCTCAGCTCACTATGCAGGCTTCCCCTCCAGGTCTGTTTGGGGCACCCTCTCTTCCTATTCCCCTGCGGGTTCCACTCGAGCGCTTGTCTGGTGATGTTGCAAGGCTCCTTCCGTAGGGTGTGGCCGACCCAACGCCACTTTCGCCGCCTTACTTGGACATCCATAGACTGTTGGTTCGCCCTCATCCACAGGTCGGTACTTGGCACTCTGTCGAACCATCTGAGATGAAGGATCTGCCGGAGACATCTGATGATGAAGGCCTGGATCTTGGAGGAGCTGGTGTTGATGACCCGCCAAGTTTCTGACCCGTAGAGAAGCACAAACTTCACGTTGGAGTTGAAGATCCTGAGCTTGGTGGTGACTTTTCTACCCCCCATAAATGTAGCCACCTTCTGACTTCAGGGATAGTGTCTTAACACGTCTGTGTGCATGCGTTTTGTACATTTGGTCATCCATCAAAAGGCCGCATGGGTTTTTAATGTGTGCACAAGATGTTCTGCATGCATTTGCACGTGGGATCTCGGTTTATATTCTCATCCAAAGGACTTTCAGGAGAGAGGAGTCAGTACTGATGTTAACTCCTGGGAAAAAGCCTCAAAAGGGTGTCTCAGAGGTGGTTTGATCCAGAGCCATCAGATCACGAGCGCTATGCTCTAACCACTAGGCTATGCTATCCCCCATGTGACCGCGTTTGGTTTCAACAGATTTTATTGAGTGGAGCAACACCCATACATTATTTTCAAAACATTTACAGCATATCAGCAACTATCTTGAAGGTGACACTGAGCTTGAAAGCTTTAAAAAATAAAATCATTATGAAGCATTATTTCTGAAAACTCAGTTATCACTTGATTTTAATCAATTGCTTACCAACTTGGTGAATGTCTGGAGGCAAAATCGTCAAACTTCAGCATGGATATTAGTGCCGATAAAAACAACTTAAGTTGATGACCAACTGTGAAAGTCCAGTCTCACCCAAGATCACAGTCAGTGGACAAAAAGTTCTGACAATGGACATGTCAGGTACCTTAAATTCCATCATCTGCAAGAAGGGGGGATTTCAAAAAGCTGCACACATGTCATCAGCCATGGAAAAGCTCAAAGCAGTCTGAAAAGGTAGAAAACATCAGTCTGTGGACCAATCTAAAAATCATTGTACACACAGATTCTCTCCATCTTGGTGTACACATGCAAGTCCTGGACTACAAGAGTGGACCTACACTACAGGGAAGAATTCAAGCAGTTAAAATGCCATCAACACTACCAGAGAACAGTCGCATACACAAAATCTCACAATCTGTAAACCTTGGAGTTTTAGTGAAGGAACAAACAAAAAAAAAGTATCAGTTTTTGTTGTGGATGACACTGCCATGAAATTAGAATAAGCGGAAACAAAGATTTAAGCATAACTGAAAATTAGTTCATTGAAAATGTGAAAAAAGTTGGTGGAAGTTTATTGCTCCCTGACAGTGTCAGTTTTATTGTACACACACACACACACACATACACACAAAGACCATACAATCATTTATATTTCTTTGGGTTTTTTTTTTTATTTCCTCAGACAAAGAATCACTCACACTCGGCTATCATAAAACACATGTATGGTTCACTAGGAACTCACTTCAAGCTACACAACTGAAAGCACAAGGTCCCTGGCTGATCAACGTCATTGCCAACAGAATTCCAAATCCACATAATTCATCACCTTGAATTTTTTACTATCACTTTTTTTCCTCTGGAAAAAAAAAAAGCTACATGGTTCTGCCTAGGCAATAATAGTCTTCAAAACTGTCTCATTTTTTTCTTCCTTTCTGACCAACTTCTTTCTTGTTTATCTGCTGATTTACCAGCACTGATGCTTCAACACAAAAAGACCTTGTACTTCACTGCAGCAAAACTTAAAATACACAAAACAAATCTGTGACATGAAGCATTTACAGGTTCTGATCTCCCTCAGGATTGGGCCGTGATGTGAAATAGCTACGTTCGCAAGATCCCAAGGTCCTTTCTCGCCGGAACTCTCCCAGCTTAAAGTTAGCAAAGCCCTCCATCTTCCCTGCCTTCAGGATCATGGCAAAGAGGGCAAAGGTGAAGCCCAGACCCCAACCAAGCTTCTGGCTTTTGACTGTAAAACACACAAGAACAGAAATAAAAACAAACTGTATACTTTGATTTAACACACATATTATCAAGACAAAGTAAAAGAAAGGGACTTTTTCACTGTCCTCCAAACAAAGGGGGTTTTTTTCTTAAAATTTTTTTTTTTAAACTGCTATCCAGTTAAATTTATTACAAAGAAAAAAAACCCACCTCATATACTGATACAGAGACAAAATTTGGCTACAGCAACAACTAATACAGATTGTGATTCTGTAACTGGTAAGAATACTGGTACTACAAGCTTTGACACTACCAGTGTAACTTAGATTTGTTGCACTCGCAGTAATCAGTCCCATCTATTTCAAATTTGAAAGCAATACTATGAAAAATACAACTCTCACTTGCAAGTGTTGACTGTTTTTGTTCATGAACACACCAAGTTCTGATCCCTGTCAATGGATCCTTCTGTAGCAGTAAGGAAAAGTGGCTAGCAATCAAATGTTTTACAAGTCTTGCTATATAAATTCCATATATTATTATTATCATTATTATTAAGTCTCCATTGCCTGACAGATGCTTGAAACTCACACCTCATCTTTGGTAGGTGCTTGGAAGGTCACTTCCTGTCTAAACATAGGGTGTGAGCTTAAAAGCATCTTTTGAGCAATACTCATGTCACAAGAAACAGGAGACCGGTCGAGATATATATGCTATCTACCACAATGCCCAAGAAAGATCCTATAACAGAAAGGGAGCAGCTCAGCGCTAAACCAAATATTTTCAATCCGATGCCAGTGTCCCATAACTGTCTTTTCATTCAGGCAACACTTGCCTTAAAATTCTGACCTTGCTGTCTTCTACTAGTTCTAGTCAGCTGCGCACTGCGAATGACAAAAGCAATGCTAGCACCTTCTGCACTGTGCTCCCTACAACTATCCTCTTTGAGTGAGATTCATTTAAGAATAAGACTGACTGCTAACATACACAGCAAAGCATGGGACTATCAAAAAAACAACAACAAAAACCGTACAAAAACAAAACACATGCAGACACAAATGCTTGCATGCGAGCACGCGTGCGCATGTGCGTGCATGCATGCATGCACACGTGCACACATACACAAGAAATCCACCACTTACATGCAGTTCCAAAGACACTGCCAGTCGCCAGGCCTCCGAAGAAGTGGTTGAAGGGGTCGTCTTTGCCCCGCACATTGGCAATCACGCAGGTGGAGGCAGCAAACATCCCTCCCGCAGCAACTGCACACCATCACAACAAAAAATTTTACCATTGCTACATAGCAGCAAATTAAAATGTATTATGCATTAATAAGTTATAATGAGATTGTCTACAGCCATGGCAAACTCTTTTCATAACAACCTACTCTCTCCTTTACTGGAGCATTCTCTTTTAAACAAGACAGAAGTTCTCTGAAGTTAGAATATGGCTTCCTCAGTTCCGCTATGGAAAGGTACTTCAAAAGTGTCATACATGCAAACTTCTCATCTGGTGTGTACAAGATGAAGGTCTCACACTGATTTCTAGGCATGATGAGCGAGTCTAGGTGACCCCCAGACTGATAAGCTGGGGAACACACAACAACAAAGCCAATCATAAATATGCAGGAGTTGAGGCAGAAAAAGAATGAAATAAGAAAAAGCAAGGAAAGTCACTGAAAGGATGAACAGGACTTATACATCATTACATGATTGGCTTAAGCCAAAAGCTTTCTTCATCACTGATGTAAAACTAAGAGCAAGGGGCCAATTTAGAATGTTGAACATTATGCCTTAAAATGCTATAACATTTCTTGATATTGTCTTCAGCCACAACAAGCTCTACAGTCTTAGCATAACAACAGGTCTGCACTCTCCTTAAAAGGTGAGATGCTTGAAAAGAGTCATACACAAACTTCTCATTTACTGTGTAACTTTGTCCTCACAGTGATTCCCAAACTTGCGTGATGAGTGAGTCAGAGTACATTATAATTTATATTCTAAGTAACCCCCACAATGGTAAGCTAGGCAAAACGCAACAAGAAGTTCAAGCATGACGACAACTTACACATGGGCAATCCATATCTTGTCAATCTGATCAGGATATTAGAGCCCAGAGCAGGGTTGTCTGCTGTAGTTGATGTCAGGCCTGAGATCAAGGCAAAAGTGGTACCTGTGAACACACACACACAAAACCTGCATGACTTCATTTCAGCACATTTCTGTGATAATATTAATGATATCAACACCACCACCACTGCAATGCACTAAGATGTAGAAAGGGGAAAAAGAAAAGGAAAAAAGAAGACTTTGGGGGGGGGGGGATAATTATCTATAAAACCTAGAAGTTCTGTAAATCTCTTGTCTGGATCATTTTGTGACTTGTCACCATTTGGGTCTTTAAGTTTAACACATACACACACAGTGACACACACATGTTTACACACACACACTGTTACACACACCCACACAAAAACACAGACTATAAAGTATAAACTGAGGCCCTGTGTGCAAACACACGCAGAAGATCTTGTGCACATGTTAAATCCTGTTCCGCTCTTTTTAAGAGTAGGCCATTGTGGGCCGGTGGGAACAGATAACAGAATTTATAAAACAGCATATACACAGGGACTGGATGTAAAAAAGCACATAACTCACATAAGATGATAAGACCATAAGTGCTTATTCCATTATCCTCGATCTAAAAGAATGAAATAAAAACATTTTTAAAAACACACACACATCACACACACACACAGTACACACACACACACACACATGCACATACAGTGATACACATGCGTGCATGCACAAGCATGCATACACACATGCATGCGTGCATGCACACACAAAAGTGACACACACACACTACTAATCTTCTTTGAACCTCAGACAGCATCACACTACTATTATTGTACTTAGTTCTAATCAAATAACACAAAACAAAGTAAAAATCACAATATCAGTCTATTCTTAAAAATAATACACACACACACGCACGCACGCACGCGCGCGCACACACACACACACAGTGACACACACACAGGGAACCCCTGAATTTGATAAACCAGGCTTAAAGTTAAATGCAGATACTGAGATTGGCCCGCAGGGTCTTAGTCTTGCTCTTGTGACCAACACACAGGGAGGCTGTATTTCCTAATAATCCAGGTTTCAATGCATGATTAATAGACAACAGGGGCTAACTGAACCCACTATTTATGGATGTATTATTGTTGTTAATCCCCGAGGCCCATGTGTGAAGGGACTGTGGGGATCACTGGATGACAGCAAGTGACACTGAATGGAATGCCTGACGATTCGATTCACGTACTCACCCGCGCCTCCACTATATGCCGACAACATCAGGGTCTTCCTCAAGCAGCCATCTCCATCTTTACTTGAATAGTATCCAAAGGAAATGGGAGGCTTGGGAGTTCCGAAGTACTTCTTACGCTCTTCTGACATGTTTAGTTTTTACAGCAACCGCTGTGAAGGGCACCGGAAGATACTGATTTGTCTCGGTAAACATTGTGGTTTGAGTCTCCGAGATTCAAGATGATTTAATTCCTTTCACCCCTTTTGGGGTATGGAGGATTACAAACAAATTGAACAGGAGAATAAACCTAACAGCAATATACCCCAAAATAACATGAATACTAATAGTAACTGAAAAGCAAGAGTTCATCGCATAATGATAAGCAAACAGTATTAATGACTCAATATTATTTTTAAGTACACACATTTCTTTAAAAGACAATCTACACATATAATAATTATAATAATAATAATAATGCATGGAATTATTATTTATTTACATATGAAAGACAATTGAGATTTCAAGAAATATCTGCAAATGAATTTTGAGAGCGACAGGAGAACTTTTCGAGATTTGTATTTCATTAGCCTACAAAAATTATAACTGGACATGGGTTGAAGAAAATGTCGGGGAATAAAATCTTGTAAATGTTTGAAGTGGTGACATACCATGATAAAACGAAATTCATCCCCTAAAACAGACATATTGCATTTTGAACATATTCTTTCTTCCCTTGGTATATTATGGAGACATAGCCTAAAATCATCCATCTCCACTTCTCTGACGTCCTATCCTGGTCTTGGACGTTTGATACTCGATCAAATAATTATGGGGTTGAATCCCGGTCATGGCTGTCAAGTTGGAAGAAACTTAACTCCAAGCCAAATGTTTTGCAGACTTCAGTTTCTTTCCTGTTCTCTGAAACTTTCCCCAATAATTACACATCGTATCTGTTCCTACTTTCAATAAGTATCCATCTCCATCACCCTACCAATGCGCTTTGTGTGAGTGTGCACGCATGCACGGGTGAATTTAAAATCTGTTAATCTTTTGTGAACATTTGCATGCGTATAAATGTTTTGAATGCACATAGCTTTGCAAGATTCAGGGTTATACTAATTATTATTATTTATTATTATGAGACCTAGTATATCCTACTGTCCGAAATCCCATGCATGAAGATACCAAAATAACTGAATAATAATACGATGAAGTAACCAACAGAGAGTGACAAGTAACTGAGATACCCACTATAGCTAGCATTCCACCTTTCGACGAATCGGCCAGAGTTGGGGGATGATTGACAAAAACAGTGATATGCACTGAGAAGTCATACTTGTCTACACATCATCTTCATAAAAGGTATATTGTGGCCTTAATGGTGGGGGAAAAAAGTGGTAGCAAAAATAAAACCAAACAAGAGCCTTGGAGAGAAGCAAAGATCCTGACTCTTACATAAAAAGGACAATATCCATTATCAGTGGGATGAGGACAGCACAAAAAGTGTGGCAGCCACAATATTTTTTATTTTATTATCTATTTGTAGCAAAAACTACAGTAAAAAGCTGTTGATGCCTTCAATGTTTGCCTCTTGTCAGCCCCAGTTACACTACTGTGATGCAACACCTATAGATTATTTGTCAAAACGAAACAAAAATAAAGACAAAGGAGATGAGAAGACTTTACTTCTTCTTCTTCCTTTTTTGTCATGTTTCTCACAGGGGAGGTTTGACATTGATGAGCCTTCTCCATCTCTCTCTGTTTTGAGCTTCCTCCTTATTAATGCCCCTTTCTCTAAGATATCTGCAATACAGGTAGCCCAGGTTTTGCTAGGTCTTTCCTTTGGTCTCTTTCCATCCACTACTAAGTTCTTTGCTCTTTTTATGATGTGGTGGTCTACTTTCCATTGAACGTGCTCAAACCAGCCCAGGCTATTGCTACTAGCTACAGACTTCAGATCATCAACTTTGCACATTCTCCATATGAGAAGACTTTACTGTTGAGATTAAAAGGTAAAGTGATTTGAATTCCTTCTATGACAGCAATTGGTTGCCTTGTTCAAGAGGGTAGAACTCAAAACTGCTGTGCATCAGGTCTGTTGAGCTACAGGTCTGTTATGCAAGATCATTGTTTGCATGAACCCTGATTTGAGGTTGAATGCATGTTGTGAATCATGAGATTGGTGCGTTGGTGGTGGTAATGTATCATGGCGCCATTGTTGTCCACATATCTCCGGTATACTTCAGGCCTGTGTAGTGTCATTAGTGGTTTGAGATGACCTATTGTAGAATGTGGTGGTCCATCAATAGAGAGATGATTAAATTTCTGGTGCATGTTCAGGATATAACATTATTTGGCATTTAACTTCAGATCCCACATTACAAAGTTCTTTATTTCTTTACATTTAGCTCTTGGCCCAGGCCATAAACTGTCAGTTTTCGATGTAAGCAAAGTATTAAGATCAACAATAACATGCTGTTATGCTTTGAAATGTTGAGATTGTCTTCATCATTGATAAGCTCCCAACATGAACACCTCTATTGTCCATTACCAAAAAACCCCAACATTCTCAAGTCAAGAGTACAGCTACTTATATGCAAAGGTAATGAATTTCTATGTTTGAGATAATACAGTATTTAAATTGAATTGTGCTTTTTCCCCAGCAAGAGGACCGAGGCTCACCAATGAAAAGATGTATACGTATGCGACCACTTTTGCCCACCAGCTGCATTCCAACTTTGGGAGTGATGTCTAAACATGACATCAGGATAAAAAAAAAATCATTTGTCATCTGTTCTTATCTCCACAAATGGCCTACTCTTCTGAAAGGTAGAACAGATTTGAATGAGGGTGCGACTGTAAGATGTTCCTCATGTGTTTGCAAACTAGGCCTCAGTTTATAGTCTCATCTGAAAGGCTTTCCTATTGATGTAAACTCCAGAGGAAAATTCCTTTGAACGGGCGTCTCAGTGATGGCTCGAACATGGGCTTGAACCCGGGCCATCAAATCGAGAGTGCAATGCTCTAACCCCTAGGCTACCCCCCCACCCCAAAAAAAAATTGTTTGTGGAGGTACTTGAAAACAGCCACGCACACAAATTTCTCATCCAGCCTGCACTTAGGTTTCAGAGTGATCCACAGATGTGATGAGAGAGTGCTGGATGACCCCCAGAGTGCTTACTTGGGGAATGCTCAGCAACATTAAGTTCATGTCATTCTAAATGATGGAAAGACATTGTAGAGTTCTGAGTTCTCTGTAGAGGAGGCAGTCGTCTACAAAATGTGGGGCTTGGTTGTGGCCGGAGAACTGTACAGAACTGTACTTAAGGGTACACTCAAGTCCACAAACACTACAACAGAGGATTGGCCCTCTATCACAATCTTTACATGTTGTTGGGTGAGGAAGGTGGTGAACCACTGATGGAGTGGTACGGCCCTTTGAACTGATTGCCCTAGCAGCCCAGCTTCTTAAAATGTTTGGAGTGTGGCTCAAGTGTTCAAATATCTGTATAAAATTAAATTAGCCTCTTTAGGGACAGTTCACCATTTTAGTACCAAACTTCTTTCTCCTGCCTCATTCTTTTTCAGTGATCTGAAATACCCATGCTTTTATAGCACAACCACAGGTTTTTGATTCTACGTCCAGTCTCAGAATTGTCAAATATCAATTGCTCATATCCAGAGATTATGATGCCACAGGTCTTGTCTCTTGTTTTACATGATGTACATATTGTCCACATATTGTCAGGTCAGAGACTCCCTCTGCTACTGGTAACCATGTAACCCAGTACCACCTGCCACATGTGGGGAGTAAACCCAATCAAAAAATCCGACCTGGAGAGGGATGGGCTCCGCCAGGTTTGATTTGCCCAAGACACACCCATGATAAAGACAGCCAGAATTTCCATACCGGATCGGTCGTCGCCCGGGTTACCAAGGACCGCGCCTTCTGTTGCTCATCAGGACAGAGGTCGAAAGTATGCTACTGATGTAAAACACAGCAAAATTCGTGCCAGAAACAACACCATCATTGGCACATGGAATGTACGGACACTAAGAGCTGCAGGCAAAGTGGAAGAACTGACACATGAGATGTCCAGATATCAATGGCACATCCTTGGGCTCTGCGAAGTAAGGTGGAAAAACATGGGAGAAACAACGACTCAGGAAGACCACAAATTATACTACAGTGGAAAACAGGATAAACATGAACACGGCGTGGGGTTTCTCGTTCACAAAGACACCGTGAACACCGTCATGAGCTGTCAGCCTGTGTCCAGCAGACTTATTACCATCCGCCTGAGAGCAACCCCCTTTAACATAACCGTAGTACAGGCATACACCCCTACATCAGACTGCACAGATGAAGCCATAGAAGAATTTTATGACCAGCTACAAGAGGTTCTGAATCAAACTCCCAAGAAAGACATCCTCGTTGTGCAAGGTGACTGGAACGCCAAGGTAGGAGAAGATGCATGGAAAGATTGGGAGGGCGTTTGTGGGACACATTGTAATAACCAATCAAATGAAAGAGGCTTGAGACTCCTGGAGTTTGCCAGTAACAACCACCTCCAGCTAGTGAATACACTTGGCCCACACAAGAAATCCAGAAAATGGACATGGCATAGCCCAAATGGAGAACACCACAACCAAATAGATTACATCATGGTGAAAAGACGGTTTCAGTCTAGCGTTAACATCGCACAGACACGAAGTTTTCCAGGAGCAGACATAGGGAGTGATCATGATCTTGTGATGACTTTCCGACTACGTCTAAAGAAAATCCACAAGCGGAACAACATCAGGATCAAATTTGACCTTGAGAAGCTGAAGGACCCAGAGGTATTTGAAATTTTTCAAGCAAGGATAGGTGGAAAGTTTGCAGCACTCACTGTGATAGACTCAGACATAGATACACTGACGAATAGTTTCAATACAGCAGTGACTGAAACAGCAAGCGAGCTTCTTGGCAAACACCGACCAGTCAAAAAACCATGGGTCACACCTAACATCCTACAACTATGCAACAAGCGTAGAGAGTTGAAGAAAAAGAAAAATGAAACAAAGAAAGAGCAGAACAATATAGGGCAGTCAACAAAAGAATCAGGAAGTCCATGACGGAGGCAAAAGAGAAATGGATCGGTGAACAGTGCCAAGACATTGAAGAGAACATCAAGAAAAACAATAGCAAGAAAGCATATCAGCTCTGCTATAAGATAAAAAGAAAAAAGAGTTGCTCCTCTGCATCCCGTGTTGCGAACGACTGTCAGATGAATTCTGCTATTTCCTATTTTTTTGTGTTTGTTGTGTGTGTGATTGGGTGTGAAAGTGTGGACAATGTTGGTTTCATTGTCCTTGTTTGTCTTACATATTTCTGTGAAAAAGCCATGCTGTGGGACGTTTTTTTCACGAACAACTTTTGGATAGAATTATATACATTTGTGAGTTTTTTGCCCATGATCGAATTGTTGTGCAAATGTTTTTCAACCATGTACTTTGTAAAGCATAGATAATATAATTATGTCAGTAATGGACACCTTACGAATTGCATCACTTAACTGTCAAGGACTAGGGGATACACGTAAACGTAGAGATGTTTTTCATTATCTAAGACAAAGAAGTACTCTCTATATTGCCTGCAAGATACACATTTTGATCATAAGCTGGAAAGGTATGTACATTCAGAATGGGGTTACAAATGTTTTTTTCCTCGTTCGGTCGAATGTAGAGGGGTTGCTGTTTTGTTTGCAAATGATTTTGAATTTAAGGTAAACAAATGTAGACAAAGATGCAAATGGTAATT
>CM054140.1:28385214-28425598 GCA_028751875.1 Rapana venosa
TCCTAAGTGCATAAAAGTCAGGAAAAAACCCTGTGCCTCTGTGATACATTAAAGCATCCAGATTAAAACCAAATCAGTATTAGTTACTCGTGATTACGCCCTAGTCAACATAAGAGTAGGCCATTGTGTGCCGGTGGGAACAGATGACAGAATTGACAAAACCGCATACACACGTGACTGGATGTAAAATAGCACATGAGTGCTTATTCCAGTATCCTCGATATAAAAGAATTTAAAAATTTTTATTTAAAAATAGGCATCTAGGATGGTCACCGCCGGGTTGGAAGATTACCACATAAACCATAATCTTTTAATTAGAATATGACACCACTGAAATGCAGTTTGGCCTCAGATTGAGTCTGTGAAGAAACACTGTACTTTGTACTTCCTTCCATAATTATATATAATACGTTGACGTCAGCAGCAACCAGGCTTGAGAAATAGCCTTCATAGGCTAGCTGTACTGTGACTGATAATTTCTCTCAATTTGCCCTACATGAAGTGAAAGATTAGCAACTAGGCCTACGTGGCCCTGATGCAGCCGGTTTGAGCAAAGGACAAGATTTCGTAAATTATATAGGTATGTGCATCTGATGGGACTAAACTGTCCACATAATTATAGCCTTTGTTGATTGGGCTAACCACTACTCCAAAACATTCCTGGTGTAGACTCTTTTGCTTTCTCACTTTTCAGTCTAAGTATCTGTGCTCAAATGGGTTTTTTGTGTGTAGACCTCCCACAGACATCTGGCTGAGATGGGACCCTTCGTTAATGTCCACATAGGCCTATCTACGATAAAGAAACTTATAGCTGTTGGCAAAGAACAAAGAACAGAATGAAATGAAATGGGGCTTTTCTCCCCAGCAGCAAGTTTCGCTGTCTGTATCGATGGAAAGATATTGGCTTCCCAAAAAATCAATTTGACTCGTCGGAGGCACTGCCTAATGTTTCAGCACAGTGCCCCTTTGAGTGAAGGAAGAAGTCAAGACTGGTAAGTCTGTATCAGTCACATGACAGAATTTGTCACCCTAAAGAATGTGACTGAAAGTTGCAGCAATACACCAGTACTGACCCTGCACTTCTCAGATAAAGCAATGGTGTGGTGGCTTTCTGTAACGTTGTGCAAGGTCCAGCATAGAATTTCCCATCTACGTCAGCCTCAGATAGTCACCTGGAGCTTCGATAAACTGGAAAAGTATAACTGTTCTGCACCGTTATCAGTCAGCCGTGGTACAAGTAGGCCATACCGAAATGCATCATATGAGGAAGAAACTTTGACAGAGAAAAGTGTGTTATGCAAATGATCTGCTGGGAGAATTTGGGGGGATTTAACAGCTTGAAACAATAAAGTCTATATCACTCTGAATACTGATCTTTTAGATAGGCTTTCTTTAGATTCCAAACCGTTTTACATGCACAGAAACAAAAAATACTCAGTTTAGCAAGAATATGGTAGAACTGAATAGATGTTTAGAACTAGTAACAACGATAATGATTAGCTGTTGTTTTTATTGGAACTGAACAAGACTATAAGGAAAGAGTGATTGGAGGGACAGGGGGCAACAATTAAAAGTAACAGTAGCAGCTTGTAAGCTTTTGCCGTGACTGCGTCCTCCGTTTCCAGAGATGTCTGCAGAGAGGAAATGGGCCTACAGGGCCTCTGTTTTATCTCATGCGGCAGTCATCAGATAGCCTATCCTCCAACGCAATGCTGTCATGATAGGATGTCTAGACGAGGAACAAAAATTAACATGTACAAGAGCGAAAACAACCTACGGGGCCTGACTGTTCTTTCCAGATTTTGTTTATAAAGTCAATCTTGTAATTCTGCTGCAACTTTGAAAATCCCAACAAAAAGACCGCTATCATGTACTTGTGTCCAAACAACTCAGGCTCCATTCTATTCCATATTGTTTATAGCCCTACCAGCCACGAAAACCATATCAGGGCTGTCACCTCATTCAGATTCAGTGGCCCCAGTAACTTTCACTTTAAGTTATAATCCAACATCTAATATCTTCAAATATCTAACACCGTCCATCTTAAAATTAAAAAAAAACACAAAAAACAACAAAACAATGATACAATACTAAATCATTTAACTTGAATAGTATCCAAAGGAAATGGGGAGGCTTAGGGAGTTCCGAAGTACTTCTTACGCTTTTCTGACATGTTTAATTTTTTACAGCAAACGCTGTGAAGGGCACCGGAAAAGATACTGATTTGTCTCGTAAACATTGTGGTTTGAGTCTCGAGATACAAGATGATTTAAATTCCTTTCACCCTTTTGGGTATGGAGGAATTACAAAACAATTGAAACAGGAGAATAAAACTAACAGCAATATACCCAAAATAACATGAATACTAATAGTAATACTGAAAAGCAAGTGTTCATCGCATAATGTAAGCAAACAGTATTAATGACTCATATTATTTTTAAGTACACACATTTATTTAAAAGACAATTTACACATATTAATAATTATAATAATAATAATATTGCATGGAATTATTATTTATTTACATATGAAAGACATTGAGATTTCAAGAAATATCTGCAATGAATTTTGAGGAGAGACAGGGAGAACTTTTCGAGATTTGTATTTCATTAGCTACAAAAAAGTATAACTGGAATGGTTGAAGAAAATGTCGGGGAAATAAAATTTCTTGTAAATGTTTTGAAGTGGTGACATACTGATAAAACGAAATTCTCCCCTAAAACAGAATATTGCCATTTTGATCCATATTCATTTCTTCCGTTACTTGGTTATTATGGAGGAGCATAGGCCTAAAATCATCCCATCTTCACTTCTCTGACGTCCTAATCTGGTCTTGGACGTTTGATACTCGATCAAAAAATTATGGGGTTGATCAAGGTCATGGCTGTCAGTTGGAAAGAAAATTAACTCCAGCCAAATGTTTTTGCAGACTTCTGTTTCTTTCCTGTTCTCTTTTTTTGAAAATTCCCAATAATTTCAATCGTATCTGGTTTACTTTCAATAAGTATCATACTCCTTCACCCTACCAATTTTTTTTTTTGGGGCGCTTTGTGTGAGTGTGCACGCATGACGGGTGAATTTTAAAATCTTGTTAATCTTTTGTGAACATTTGCTGGTATAATTGTTTTGAATGCACATAGCTTTGCAGATTAGGGTTATACTTAATTATTATATTTATTATTATGAGACTAGTATATCCTACTGTCCGAAATCATGCATGTAGATACCAAAAGAACTGAATAATAATCGATGACGTAACCAACAGAGGAGTGAACAAAGTAACTGAGATACCACTATAAGTAGCATTCCACCTTTCGACGAATCGGCCAGAGTTGGGGATGATTGACAAAAACAGTGATATGCACTGAGAAGTATTACTTGTCTAACTTCATCTTCATAAAAGGATATTATTGTGGCCTTAATGGTGGGGGAAAAAAAGTTGGGCGTAGCAAACATAAAACCAAACAAGAGCCTTGGAGAGAAGCAAAGATCCTGACTCTTACTAAAAAGGACAATATCCATTATCATGGGATGAGGACAGGACAAAAAGTGTGGCAGCAACAATATTTATTTATTTATTATCCATTTGTAGCAAAATACAGTAAAAAGCTGTTGATGCCTTCAATGTTTGCCTCTGTCAGCCCAGTTACACTACTGTGATGCAACACATATGATTATTTGTCAAAAAGAACAAAAATAAAGACAAAGGAGATGAGAAGACTTTACTTCTTCTTTCTTCATTTTTGTCATGTTTCTCACAGGGGAGGTGACATAGTTGAGCCTTCTCCATCTCCTCTCTGTTTTGAGCTTCCTCCTTATAATGCCCTTTTCTAATAATTGCAGTAAGGTAGCATGTTTTTGCTAGTCTTTCCTTTGGTCTCTTTCCATCCACCTACTAAGTTCTTTCTCTTTTTATGATGTGTTGTCTACTTTCCATTGAACGTGCTCAAACAGCTCAGGCTATTGCTACTAGCTACAGACTTCAGATCATCAACTTTGCACATTCTCCCAGATAACAGGAGAAGACTTTTCTGTTGAGATTAAAAAGGTAAAGTGATTTGAAAATCCCCCTTATGACAGCAATTGGTTGCCTTGTTCAAGAGGGTTGAACTCAAAACTGTGTGCATCAGGTCTGTAGAGCTACTTGGTCTGTTATTTTATGCATAGATATTGTTGCATGAACCCTGATCTTGAGGTTGAATGACATGTTGTGATCATGAGATTGGATGCGTTGGTGGTGGTAATGTATCATGGCGCCATTGTTGTCCACATATCTCGGTTATTCTTCAGGCCTTGTTCTCGTGGGTTGTAGTGTCATTAGTGGTATGAGATGACTATTGTAGAAGTGGTGGTCATCAATAGAGTGATGATTAAATTTTGGTGCATGTTCAGGATATAACATTATTGGATTTAACTTCAGATCCCACATTACAAAGTTCTTTATTTCTTTACATTTAGATCTTGGCCCAGGCCATAAAACTGTCAGTTTTCGATGTAAGCTACGTATTAGATCAACAATAACATGTGTTATGCCTTTGAAATGTTGAGATTGTCTTCCTCATTGATAAGCTCCCAACATGAAACACTCTATTGGTCCATTACCAAAAACCCCACCATTCTTTCAAGTCAAGTGTACAGCTACTTATAGCAAAGGTAATGAATTTCTATGTTTGAGATAATAACAGTATTTAAATTGAATTGTTTGCTTTTTCCCCAGCAAGTGGGACCGAGGCTCTCACAATGAAAAGACGTATCCGTATGCGACACTTTTGCCACCTGCTGCATTCCAAACTTGGAGTGATGACTAAAAATGACATAGGATAAAAAAAATTAAATATTGTCATCTGTTTCTTATCTCACAAAATGGCCTACTCTTCTGAAGGTCGAACAGATTTTGATGAGCGGTGCGACTGTAAAGATGTTCCTCATGTGTTGCAAAATAGGCCTCAGTTTATAGTCTCATCTGAAAGGCTTCTATTGATGAAAACTCCAGAGGAAAATTCCTTGAACGGGCGTCTCAGTGATGGCTCGAATCAATGGGCTTGACACCGGGCCATCAAATCGAGAGTGCATTATGTCTTACCCCTTGGCTACCCCCCACCCTAAAAAAAAGTGTTTTTGGATGGTACTTGAAACAGCCACGGCACACAAATTTTCTCATCCAGCTGCATTAGGTTTCAGAGTGTGATCCAAGATGTGATGACGAGAGTGCTGGATGACCCCGGAGTGCTTACTTGGGGAATGCTCGAGCAACATTGTTCATGTCATTCTAAAGATGGAAGACATTGTTAGAGTTCTGAAGTTCTTGTAGAGGAGGCTGTCGACTACAAAATGTGGGGCTTGGTTGTGGCCGGAGAATGTACAGAAAAATGTACTTAAGGGTTCACTCCTAGTCCACAACACTGACTACCAGCAGGATTGGCCCTCTATCACAATTTTACCATGTTGTTGGGTGAGGAAGGGAAGGTGGTGAACCCACTGATGGTGCGTGGTTAGGCCCCTTTGAATGATTGCCTAGCAGCCAGCTTCTTAAAGTTAGGAGTGTGGGCTCAAGTGTTCAAATATCTGTATAAATTAAATTTGCCTCTTTAGGACAGTTCACATTTTAGTACCAAACTTCTTTCTCCTGCCTCATTCTTTTTCAGTGATCGGGAAATACCATGCTTTTTTTAGCACAACCAAGGTTTTTGATTCTAGTCCAGTCTCAGAATTGTCAAATATCAAGTTGCTCATATCCAGAGATTATGATGTGCCACCAGGTCTTGTCTCTTGTTTTTCATGATTACATATTGTCACATATTGTCAGGGTCAGAGAGACTCCCTCTGCTACTGGTAACATGTAACCAGTACCACCTGCACATGTGGGGAAGTAAACCAATCAAAAAATCCGACCTGGAGAGGGGATGGGCTCCGCCAGCAGTTGATTTGCCAAGACACACATGATTAAAGAAAGACAGCCAGAATTTCCATACGGATCCGGTCGTCGCCCGGGTTACACGGAACCGCGCCTTCTGTTGCTCATCAGGACAGAGGTCGATAAGTATGCAACTGAAGTAAAACACAGCAATATTTCGTGCCGGTAACAACACATCATTGGCACATGGAATGTACCGGACACTAAGAGCTGCAGGCATAGTGGAAGAAGAACTGACACATTGAGATGTCCAGATATTCAATGGACATCCTTGGTGCTCTGCGAAGTAAGGTGGAAAAACATGGGAGAAAACAACGAATCAGGAAAGACCACAAAAAGTATAATACCAGTGGAAAACAGGTTAAACCTGGAACACGGCGTGGGGTTTTCGTCACAAAGACTCCGTGAAACCGTATGAGCTGTCAGCTGTGTCCGAGAATTATTACATCCGCCTGAGAGCCTACCCCCTTTCAAAAATAACCGTGTACAGGATACACCCCAATCAGACTGCCAGGATGAAGCCATAGAAGAATTGTATGACCAGGCTACAAGAGGTTTGAATCTAAACTCCCAAAGAAAGACATCCTCGTTGTTGCTGCAAGGTGACTGAACGCCAAGGTAGGAGAGATGCATGGAAAGAATTGGAGGCGTTTGTGGGACACATTGTAATAACCAATCCAAATGATAGAGGCTTGAGACTCCTGGAGTTTGCCTAGTAACAACCACCTCAGCTAGGATTACACTTGGCCCACACAAGAAATCCATGGAAATGGACATGGCTAGCCCAAATGGTGTACTCCACAACAAATAGATTACTTCATGGTGCAATAAGACGGTTTCAGTCTAGCGTTAACTCATCGCCACGACCACTAAGTTTTCCATGAGCAGAATAGGGAGTGATCATGTTTTGTGATGATTCTTTCGACTACGTTCTAAAGAAAATCCACAAGCGGAACAACATCAGGATCAATTTGACCTTGAGAAGTGAAGGACCCAGAGGTATTTGAAAATTTTTCAAGCAAGGATAGGTGAAAGTTTGCAGCACTCAATTGTGATGATCAGAACATAGATTTCACTGAGTATAGTTTCAATACTAGCAGTGACTGAAACAGCAAGCGAGCTTTTGGCAACACCGACAGTCAAAAACCATGGGTCACACCTAACATCCTACAACTATGCACAAGCGTAGCAGAGTTGAGAAAAAGAAAAAATGAGAACAAAGATAAGAGCACAGAACAATATAGGGCAGTCACAAAAAAAAAAAAAAAAAGATTCAGGAAGACCATGGACGGAGGCAAAAGGGAAAATGGATCGGAGAGAACAGTGCAAGACATTGATGGAGAACATCAAGAAACAATAGCACGAAAGATATCAGCTCTGCTATAAGATAAAAAGAAAAAAAAAGAGTGCTCCTCTGCATCCCGTGTTGCGAAGATGTCAGATACGGAATTCTGTATTTCTATCGTTTTGTGTGTGTTGTGTGTGTGATTGGGTGTGAAAGTTGTGGACATTGTTGGTTTCATTGTCCTTGTTTTGTCTTACAAATTTCCTGTGAAAAAGCCATGTGTGGGGGCCCCCCCCCCCCCCCCCCGAGACGTTTTTTTTCATACGAACAACATTTTGGATAGAATTATATACATTTGTGAGTTTTTTGCCCATGATCGAAATTGGTGTGCAATGTTTTTCAACCATGTAGCTTTGTAAGATAGATAATATAATTATGTCATATATGGACACCTTACGAATTGATCACTAACTGTCAAGGGACTAGGGGATACAGTAAACGTAGAGATGTTTTCATTATCTAAGACAAAAGAACACTAGTCTCTCCTTTATTGCCTGCAAGATACACATTTTGATCATATCTGGAAAGGGATGTACATTCAGACTGGGTTACAAATGTTTTTTCTGCCTCGTTTCGGTCGAATTGTAGAGGGGTTTGCTGTTTTGTTTGCAAACATGATTTTTGAATTTAGGTAACAAATGTAGACAAAGATGCAAATGGTAATTTCATATTGATTTCTTTTCTGCTTTTGGGAAGACTTTCTTTTGGTGAATGTGTATGGTCCAAACAGAGATGACCCTGCATTTTATGTACTTTAAAGGAAAAGATAAAACGTTAAATAACAATAAATCATTTGCAGTGTGGGTGATTGGATGTTGCATTAGATCTGATATTGTTGTAATCTATATTCATGACAGTAATCACGAGCGAGAAAGGAAATTGATGGGCTAGTAGAAGAATTTGCGTTTAGCAGACGATTGGAGAGAGAACAATCTGGGAAAGTAGGCGTTACATCATGGCGTAAACCCAACGCCCCTGAAGCAAGGCCGGCTTGATTTCTTTTTGGTGTCAGATTCACCTATATCTGGTATTTTAAAGACGCTGATATTGTTCGGCTATTCGCTCAGTCACTCATTGGTTACTTAACATTAAAAGTTTGGTAAAAAATGAAAAGATCATACATTTGGGAAGTTTAATTATCCTTACTTAAGAGATACAGTACGTGAAGGAAGATTAATAAAGAGATCACCAATGTGGATACTTAGAATATGACAGCGATTTTATTAGGAAATATAGATGAAATTGAAAAGGGCTGATATTGAATTAAAGATTTCAGACAGGAGAGTTTTTGGATTTCTTGCTAATGAAATACGGTGGGTAAAACTATTGATATGCCTCAATGAAGAAGAAAAATGACTTTAGCAGCCGAACATAAAATTATCACGAGATATAGGGAGACATTAGAAAAAATGAAAAGAAAACAGTACCAAAAACATTCAGCAGATTCGGAAAAGAGCCAGGAATTCAAGAGCAATCAGAGACAAAAGAATGGAAAGGAGGTTTATTAAGATCCAGGCAAGATGGATTGCTGAAGAGGTGAAAAAAATTTCAAAGTTTAACTTTTGCAATTTAGAAAACGGAACCTATGTTAGCAAGCAAATGACAAAGTTGATAATTAGTGACGGGGATGGTAATAGAAGCCCCCACAGAATAGGCAAGGGGGAAGTGAAAGCATTCTATGAAACATTTGTAAAGAAAAGATATGTGAAGACTGTGAAATAATCGTCTTGTCAAAAAACTATACCTAGATTATCCCTGAGCAAAATTAATTTAATGGAAGGAAATACACTTCTTGAATGAAGCAACTCGGATTGTAAAACATGAAAAATGGTAAAGTCTCAGGCACTGATGGGTTTTTACTGTCGAATTCTGTAATTTTTTGGGACACGTTTTTAGGACCCTTTGTTGTCAGATCTTTAAAGAATGAAGCCATACAAGCATGGGTGAACTGTCTGCAACACAAAAAGAGGTGTTCTTCACTTGTATTCCCAAAGGTGTAAATCCAAAAGAATATATAAGAGACAACTGGCGACCTATTCTCTATAATGTTGTATACAACATAGGATCTTCTTCTATTGCCCAACAGAATAATACAGATATGCCAATCCTTATCAATGAAGACCAAACTGGGTTTATCAGTAACAGATATATGGGGATAATTGTAAAGATTTTTATATGTATATGATTAACATATCTTAAATGTTAAAAGTTGCCAGGTTGCTACTCTGTATTTGATTTGAAAAAGCCTTTGATTCCTTAAATTGGTGTTTTATGATGAAAGTTTTGAAAGCATATGGCTTTGGCCAATAGTATTTGTCGTTGGGATTGAACACATCTCATATTAGGATATAAAATCAAACAGTGGTTGTGAATGGACAGATGTGGGCAAGCGTTTAAATTGACAGAGGCTGCCGACAGGGAGATCAGTTTCACCTATTTATTTATCTCTGTGCAGAAATTTTAGGTACAATGATAAGAGAAGATAAATAATTAAGGAGAATTAAGATAAATGGTAGAGAACATTAGGATTCTACAGTTTGCTGATGACACCCAACTGTTTTAATATGGTTTGATTTGGGTTTCTTTTGACAATATATTTATTTGACAGATTTAGTAGAGTGTCAGGTTTATCAAGGAATTGTGATAAAACAAAGTTGTATGCTGGGACATAAAAGATCTAGAAGATATTAGGTCACTCATTTAAAAATGTATGGAACCATCTAAATTTAAAAATATAGGGATTTGGTTTTATGTTAATTTTAGTTGACTAGTGAAAATATCAAAAACTATAAGATAAGTCAGCGGAAGTAAAAGTGAGTAAAAGTGATGTTTATGAATCTGGGGCAAACGAACCCAATCATCCATTGGAAGAGTTGCTGTATAAAATCTCTTATTTGTCAAAGTTAATCCATTCTGGATTCTGCTACCAGATCACTGACAGTTAATACAGAAGCTCCCAAGTTTATGCTTTCAGTTTGTTTGGACACGGAAAAAAAAAAAAACGATAGAATTACCAGGAAACAGCAGTTTAAAACGATATTTTTAACAGGTGGACTTAACTTTTAGATATTAGAAATTACATTTTTGCTTTGAAATTTTCTGGATAAGAAAAAGTAAAATAACCCGACTCACAAGTGGAAAAAATATTCGCTATAGAAAACTAACCCATTTCTTGAAAACCTAGAATGCTATGGGGCCAAATATACTTCAAAATATACAAGTATAACTTGTTTTGGGTCATGTATTTAGAGCATATAGAATTTTTTTGTACTCAAGTCTTACCATACCAGTAACCAGTACGAGCTTCTTGAGGAGCAATTTCTATATGAAAATATTTAAAGTGTAGGAATGTACCAGTTAAACAAGATAAAATGATAAGAAAGGGGTTATATTCTATTAAAACATTTTTTAAGAAATGGAGAATTTGTGAAATACCACGAATTTTTAAATGATACAAGCTTTGGTATTGACTTTATCACTACAATGGATGGATATCATGCATAAAAAAATATGTTAAAAAAACGGGGAATTATATAGATGATAAACTACTCAAACATAGAGGTATGTTTTGTCAATAAAGTGTATATTGAGCGTACATAAAGGAGCAAAAAAAGTACTATGAATCTAACATCCGAAACAATAAACCAAAATGTTGTTTAAATTGGTCAGAAAAAATATAGCATGTATACCATGGGACAAAATTTTCAGCAAAATACACAGAACCAGAGATGTACAATTTAATCATGGTACCAATTAGAAATCGTACATTAGAGTAATTCTTACTACTGTGATTTTCTATGTTTATGGTGTGTAACTGGATTACTGCACAATGTTCACTTTTGTCAGAAGGATGGAACGAGACTCTATTGAACAGTTTTTTATGGAACCACCTGTGACTATGTACGTTCTTTTTGGAATGATGATGGTACACTTGTTTGATCGAAAATGTCATAATAATCACTTCTCTTAAGATGTCACGAGAACTTGTCCATTTTTGGAGTGATCAGTATCTAGAAACAAATGATATATTGGATTTTATTTTTAATGTTTGGTAACTATATATATTTAAGTGTTAAACTGACTAGCAAAATCCCAAATTTGTTTTGTATTTCAACAAACCAACTAAAAGCTAGATATGCAATAGAAAATTTTAAAGCAAGAAAATTAAGTGGCAAATTGACAGACTTTCTCAAAGCTTTTGGATTGCATTTGGAAACCCCAATTGTACTGAAACGGATCAGACGTACGTTTAGAAATCTGACAAATTGTGAGAATATTGCAACTGTTAGAGTATTTTTCATTGCTATGTTTACTGAAAGTGTTTTGTTTACATCTTTAGCATAGTTGTGACTGGTTGAATGTTATCATGGCTTTAATGTTCCTTTGGGTGGTATGTTGTATTCTATATGTAAAATGTTTGTATAAAAAGATTTAAACAAAAAAAAATAAGTTATGAGTCAAAAAACACGCAAAAAATAAAAAAAAAAAAAAAAACATATCAAGCTGGTGAAAGGACCTTGACTAGCACAAAAACAGAGAAGAAGGTTTTTAACAATCCAAGTCAAAATGGGAAGTGTCTCACTGATGACAGGGATATTTGAAAAGAAGGACAGAATACTGCTCAGACCTGTATAACTATGAACCGCAGGAGATCCAGAAGTCCTTAATGTACCCAAAAGCAAAGACAAGCACAGGTCACCTATCCTCGAGAAGAAGAAGTGGAAAACAGCAGTCAGATCGCTGAAAAAGGGGAAGTCCGCAGGGTGACAACATCTCCAGCTGAGTTGGTCCAAGTGGAGGGTAAGCCTTGATCAGCGCCCTATAGAATCTGCCAACAAAGATTGGCAGACAGGAAATGGCCAAACACCATGGACACAGTCACTCATCATCACCCTCCCAAGAAAGGAAATCTACAAACAATGCCTAATTACCGCACAATCAGCCTCATATGGCCCACACTCCAAGCAATGTATGCATGCAGATAATATTGAATAGACTGAAGCCACAAGAAAGAGCCATCATTGTCCGAGGACCAAGCAGGTTTCAGAGCAGGGCGCAGGCACAACAGAACTGAATTCAACCTCAGAAATACTATGTGAGCGGTACCTTCAAAACATCAACAAGACCTTTACCAGTATTTTCGATTTTAAAGGCATTGGACAGGGTGTGGCATGCAGCCATTGTGGGCAACCCATGAATTTGTACAGCATCATGAACTTGATCAGTGTCATCAAACATGTACAGTGAGGCACCAGTGCAGTGTTACTACAACTACATGGAGAATGGTTTCGAACAACAGTTGGAGTAAGGCAGGGCTGTCTACTTCTCCCACTCTTTTCAAACATTTCCTTGAGAGAATCATGGGCTGTCATGCACTGGAACATCATGAAGGATCAGTCACATTCGGTGGTCGAACGATCACAAACTTCCGCTTCGCAGAGATGACATTGATGGGAAATAGCAGGCTCACAAAAGAGCTTGCCAGCCTACAGAACACTTATGAATAAGGCCTCCAAAAACATACGGCATTGGAAATCAGTGCGAGAAGACCAAACTGATGACTATAACACCAATGGCATTTGCACTGATATCAGGGTTAATGACCAGAAGTGGACACAGTTCCCAAAGCTTCAAGTACGGGCGCATTGTATCAGACCAGGGATCCTAGCCAAAGTAGTTGCAGGGATCTGCACAGACAATAAACAGCTTTGTCAAATACTTAACCCCCATCTGGAGAGAGTTAAAAAAATATTCACTTTATCTCCAAGATCAGACTATGCGCTCCCTTGTCAATCCATATTTTGTATGCCTGTGAATCATGGACCTCTGACTGCAGATTTGGAGGAGGAAGAGTACAGGCAGTAGTGGAAATGAGTGCTTTCGGGAGACTCCTTTGATCTCTACAATAGACCACATAAGCAACGAAAGCGTGCATAACAGATCCAGCAAACCATTGGACCCTTATGAGAACCTTTCTAAACGATCGTGAAAAAAGCAGTAAAACTTAAATTGGTATGGGCATGGTAATCAAGATCCAATGGACTTGCAAAGAAGTTTTGCATGGCACTGTCCAGGAGAAGAAGAAGAGCAGATAAGGAAGCGCTGGCGAGGATAACATTCAGCGAAATGGTCAGGCCTCTAGAAACCTCAACAAAACCCTGAGAAAGGCAGAACAAGAGAGAGAAAATGGAGGGAACTGGTTGTTGATGTCTTTGAGGGTGCACCCTCAGTCGGCTGGACTAACGGGACAGGGACAGATTTAGATAGATAAGATCGATATATTGTCTTTGGTGTGTGTTTGGAAGCAATTATAGCTAATTTCTCTACTTTAAAGATTCATCATTGCTCGCTTCAAAGATGAAATGTTAAATTAACAATTATTATCAAGTTAGTTAACAATCAGTGTTTAAAGCAGTGTGGGACAAAGACAAGAGGCGCACTGCTTTATGTCTACTATGAAGTGGATGTTTTGATCCAATTACACAGGAATACCCACTATACTCATCTTATAGTAACAAAGCTGTTCATAAAGGAGCCCAGCTGAGGACACCTATACTGATGACTTACCACATCTGTTGGTAAACCTCCAACATACGGTAACACTTTAGACCCAAACTCACTAGTGGTACAGAAGCTGATGAGAAACTAACTTGAGGTCACTATGATTCAGACAAATTTATTTTTACATCATGATCGCTGACAATGATGACAATGGGGAAAAGCATCTTTTAGTAAGGCAACTTGACAATGCTTTACTCTTGGCTTCCGGTTATAAAATATGCTGGCCTCAACAGGCCTGAGAGGACACAGGCCACCTGCAGAACAGGGTCACGGTCAAAAATTTGAGGGACACTTAAATCACACCTGGAAAGGGTATGACATAAATATTCTGACTTGGTTCAGTCTTCCCTTTAAGTTCCACAAACAAACTCATCTGGTTTAGAGTCTCCCTCTCTCACAAAGATCTTTCTCTGGTCGGGGTTCAAACATAACATTCAAGCGAGAATTAATAGCTTTAACTACTGCATTTTTTTTCAAAAAACCCAACGGATGGTAAGTGTTTGCAGCTATGTTTTATAATCTTTGCTGGGAAAGACATGATGAAATGCCAAACAAAATCCAGTTGACATCTTTGAAAATCTTTCATGTACATACATTTTTTTTTTAAAGGCTTACACCTTTCTTAGGGGAACAACAGCAACAGATTTCACCTTTTTCTAAAAGACATTAGAACTATCAAATGTCTGTTCATACTTTTTTTATCAGACAGAAGGCTTGTCTTACTGAATTATTTAGCTTTTCATCGTTCCTCAGATGTTAATATGCATTGCACACTTCCAGTTTTATTCTGCACTGGTTTATCTTTAAAAAATTAGCAGTCAAAACTGATCGCACACAGTAAAAGCAGCTCAAAACAAAACGAATGGACAAGCTGCAACAAAATACAGTTTCAAAAGATTTATTTTGATGCAACCAAGGTCACAAGCAAATAATAACATTATTTCAACACCATACACACAAAGCACACACCACACGTACACACAAACCACGCATACACATCACACACATATTAGTAAGAGTGAAAACATTTTTGACTTGCCTTCAGTATCCACAATAAGAATGAGTGACAATCCATATGCTTCAGTATCTTATAAAAGATAACTGCATCTTATAAATATCAAACCACATGCTTTTTATGTGTATATAGTGAATACTGAATTAGTCTTCCATTAAGTCTGTATTGTAAGACTAAGAACAATATTGATCAAAAGCTTATTCATGTGTCAGTATTATCTTGCCCATTGTTTTGTGTGCTGTTATTCTTGTTAGATGTACTTCGATTGGCCTGACACTGACTCACTCCATTCTATACCAGACATATTGCACGACCTTTCAGACTCATTGAGTAGAATGCTATGGATATGTTCCCACATTAAACCCAGCTAACCCCACCCTCCCTTATTCCTAACCCCAAAAACATGTCAAACTATACATCCCCAGAACCCATATTCCCAACAAAACTCCAAATTATCAATGCTACAAAATCTGCATTTGAGGAAGATTCAAACTGACCCGTTAGACACCACATCTGAGCCTCAACACACACCCATAACCCCCTATCCCCACCCTACATTCACACTTCCTACTAAATCCATCCCTATTGCAAGTGTTGACGTTTTTGTTCATGAACACACCAGGTTCTGATCCCTGTAAATGTAGATCCTTCTGTAGCAGTAAGGGAAAGTGGCTAGCAATCAAATGTTTTACAAGTTTGCTATTTAAATTCCTATATTATGTATTATCATTATTATTTAAGTCTCCATTGCCTGACAGATGCTTGAAACCTCAAACGAGACTTCATTGTGGTAGGTGCTTGGAAGGGCACTTCCTGTCTTAAACATAGGGTAGTGAGCTTAAAAAAGCATCTTTTGGAGCCAAATACTATGGCACAAGAAACAGCGAGACGGTTCACCGGATATATATTGCATTCTCACAATGCCCAAGAAAAGATCTTATAACAGAAAAGGGGAGCAGTCTCAGCGCAAACCAAATATTTTCAATCGATGCCAGTGTCCACATAACTGTCTTTTCATACAGGCAAACACTTGCCTTAAAATTCTGACCTTGCTTGTCTTTTCTATAGTTCTAGTAGCTGGCCACTGCGATTGACAAATGCAATGCTGCACCTTCTGCACTGTGCTCCCTAACAACTATCCTCTTTGAGTGAGCATTCATATAAGAATACGACTGGATCAGCTAACATACACAGCAAAGCATGGGATATCCAAAAAAAAAACAACAAAAACGTACCAAAACAAACACATGCAGACACAAAATGCTTGCCATTGCGAGCACGCGG
This sequence comes from Rapana venosa, assembly GCA_028751875.1. NCBI lineage: Eukaryota > Metazoa > Mollusca > Gastropoda > Neogastropoda > Muricidae > Rapana > Rapana venosa. Next base: position 28,401,334 of record CM054140.1, read on the forward strand.
ATGTGCGCATGTGCGTGTATGCATGATGCACACGGTGCAAACATACACAAGAAATCCACCACTACATGCAGTTCCAAGACTTGCCAGTCGCCAGGTCGAAGAGGGTTGAAGGGGTTCTTATGAAGGGGTGGCTTTGCCCCGCACATTGGCAAGCAGCAGGTTGAGGCAGCAAAATCCTCCCGCAGCAAAACTGCACACCATCACAAAAAAAAAATTTTTCCATTGCTACATAGCAGCAATTAAAATGTATTATGCATTAATAGTTAAATGAGATTGTCTACAGCCATGGCAAACTCTTTTCATAACAACCTACTCTCTCTTTATGGCGCATTCTTTTTAAACAAGACAGAAGTTCTCTGAAGTTAGAATATGGCTTCCTCAGTTCCGATATGGAACGGTTACTTCAAGAAGTGTCATACATGCAAAAATTCTCATTGGTGTGTTACTAGATGAAGGTCTCACACTGATTTCTAGGCATTGATGAGCGAGTCTAGGTGACCCCCAGACTGATAAGCTGTGGGAACCCACAACAACAAAGCAATCATAAATATGCGGGATGAGGCGAAAAAGAATGAAATAAGAAAAAGCAAGGAAAGTCACTGAAAAGGTATGATCGGACTTATTACATTTTTTTTTTCATTACAGGATGGCATAGCCAAAAACAAAAGCTTTTTTCATCATGATGTAAAAAACTAAGAGCAAGGGGCCAATTTAGAATGTTGAAAATTATGCCTTAAAATGTATAAACATTTCGTGATATTGTCTTCAGCCAATACAAAGCTCTACCAGTCTTAGCATATCAACGGTCTGCACTTCCTTATAAAGGTGAGTTGCTTGGAAAGAGTCATACACAAACTTCTCATTTATGTGTAACTTTGTCCTCACAGTGATTCCACAAACTTGCATGATGGAGTGATAGTCAGAGTTACATTATAATTTTTATATTCTAAGTAACCCCACAAATTGGTAAGCTGGCAAAACGCCAACAAGAAGTTCAAGCCATGACGACAACTTACACATGGGCAAGTCCGTATCTTGTCATCTGATCTGGTATTAGAGCCAGAGCAGGGTTGTCTGCTGTAGGTTGGATGTCAGGCTGAGATCAAGTCAAAATGTTGGTACCGGTGACCAACACACACTCAAAAACTGCATGACTTCATTTCAGCACCATTTCTGTGGATAATATTTAATGATATCAACACCACCACCACTGCATGCACTAAGATGTTGAAAGGGGGAAAAGAAAAGGAAAAAAAGAATAAGCTTTGGGGGGGGGGGTGTGGGGGGATAATTTATCTATAATACTAGAAGTTCTGTAATTCTCTTGTCTGGATCATTTGTGGCTTTCGTCAACCATTTGGGTCTTTAAGTATAAACATACCACACACAGTGACAACCACTTGTTTACCACACACACACTGGTTACACACACCCACACAAAAAACAGACTGATAATAGTATAAAACTGAGGCCCTGTGTGCAAAACACAGCAGAAGATCTTGTGCACATGTTAAATCCTGTTCCGACTCTTTTTAAGAGTAGGCCATTTGTGGGCGGTGGGAAAAGATAACAGAATTTATAAAACCAGGCATTATAACAGGGACTGGATGTAAAAGCACATTACTCACATAAGATGTTAGACCTTAAGTGCTTATTCCCATTATCTGATCTAAAAGAATGAATAAAAAACATTTTTAAAAACACACACACATTCAACACACACACAGTTCACACACAACACACACATGCACATTACTGTGATCACATGCGTGCATGCACATGCTTGATCACCACATGCATGCGTGCATGCACACCACAAAGTGGACACCACACACTACAAATCTTCTTTGAACCTCAGACTAGCATCAACTACTATTATTGTACTTAGTTCTAATCAAATAAACACAAAACAAAGTAAAAAAAGCACAATATCAGTTATTCTTAAAAAATAATACACACACACACGCAGCAACGCACGCGGCGGCACACCACACACACACAGTGACACACACACAGGGAACCCCTGAATTTGATAAACCTGGCTATAGTATAATGCAGATACTGATAGATTGGCCCGCAGCGTTCTTAGTCTTGCTCTTGTGACCAACACACAGGAGGCTGTATTTCCTAATTAATCAGGTTTTCAATGCCTGATTAATAGACAACAGGGGCTAACTGAACCCTACTATTTTTGGATGTTATTATTGTTGTTAATCCCCGAGGCCCATGTGTAGAAGGGACTGTCGGGGATCACTGGATGGACAGCAAGTGTCATGAATGGAATGACTTGACGATTTCGATTCACGTACTCACCCGCGCTCCATATATGACGACAACTCAGGCGTCTTCCTAAGCAGCCATCTCATCATTTACTTGAATAGTATCCAAAGGAAATGGGGAGGCTTAGGGAGTTCCGAAGTACTTCTTACGCTTTTCTGACATGTTTAATTTTTTACAGCAAACGCTGTGAAGGGCACCGGAAAAGATACTGATTTGTCTCGTAAACATTGTGGTTTGAGTCTCGAGATACAAGATGATTTAAATTCCTTTCACCCTTTTGGGTATGGAGGAATTACAAAACAATTGAAACAGGAGAATAAAACTAACAGCAATATACCCAAAATAACATGAATACTAATAGTAATACTGAAAAGCAAGTGTTCATCGCATAATGTAAGCAAACAGTATTAATGACTCATATTATTTTTAAGTACACACATTTATTTAAAAGACAATTTACACATATTAATAATTATAATAATAATAATATTGCATGGAATTATTATTTATTTACATATGAAAGACATTGAGATTTCAAGAAATATCTGCAATGAATTTTGAGGAGAGACAGGGAGAACTTTTCGAGATTTGTATTTCATTAGCTACAAAAAAGTATAACTGGAATGGTTGAAGAAAATGTCGGGGAAATAAAATTTCTTGTAAATGTTTTGAAGTGGTGACATACTGATAAAACGAAATTCTCCCCTAAAACAGAATATTGCCATTTTGATCCATATTCATTTCTTCCGTTACTTGGTTATTATGGAGGAGCATAGGCCTAAAATCATCCCATCTTCACTTCTCTGACGTCCTAATCTGGTCTTGGACGTTTGATACTCGATCAAAAAATTATGGGGTTGATCAAGGTCATGGCTGTCAGTTGGAAAGAAAATTAACTCCAGCCAAATGTTTTTGCAGACTTCTGTTTCTTTCCTGTTCTCTTTTTTTGAAAATTCCCAATAATTTCAATCGTATCTGGTTTACTTTCAATAAGTATCATACTCCTTCACCCTACCAATTTTTTTTTTTGGGGCGCTTTGTGTGAGTGTGCACGCATGACGGGTGAATTTTAAAATCTTGTTAATCTTTTGTGAACATTTGCTGGTATAATTGTTTTGAATGCACATAGCTTTGCAGATTAGGGTTATACTTAATTATTATATTTATTATTATGAGACTAGTATATCCTACTGTCCGAAATCATGCATGTAGATACCAAAAGAACTGAATAATAATCGATGACGTAACCAACAGAGGAGTGAACAAAGTAACTGAGATACCACTATAAGTAGCATTCCACCTTTCGACGAATCGGCCAGAGTTGGGGATGATTGACAAAAACAGTGATATGCACTGAGAAGTATTACTTGTCTAACTTCATCTTCATAAAAGGATATTATTGTGGCCTTAATGGTGGGGGAAAAAAAGTTGGGCGTAGCAAACATAAAACCAAACAAGAGCCTTGGAGAGAAGCAAAGATCCTGACTCTTACTAAAAAGGACAATATCCATTATCATGGGATGAGGACAGGACAAAAAGTGTGGCAGCAACAATATTTATTTATTTATTATCCATTTGTAGCAAAATACAGTAAAAAGCTGTTGATGCCTTCAATGTTTGCCTCTGTCAGCCCAGTTACACTACTGTGATGCAACACATATGATTATTTGTCAAAAAGAACAAAAATAAAGACAAAGGAGATGAGAAGACTTTACTTCTTCTTTCTTCATTTTTGTCATGTTTCTCACAGGGGAGGTGACATAGTTGAGCCTTCTCCATCTCCTCTCTGTTTTGAGCTTCCTCCTTATAATGCCCTTTTCTAATAATTGCAGTAAGGTAGCATGTTTTTGCTAGTCTTTCCTTTGGTCTCTTTCCATCCACCTACTAAGTTCTTTCTCTTTTTATGATGTGTTGTCTACTTTCCATTGAACGTGCTCAAACAGCTCAGGCTATTGCTACTAGCTACAGACTTCAGATCATCAACTTTGCACATTCTCCCAGATAACAGGAGAAGACTTTTCTGTTGAGATTAAAAAGGTAAAGTGATTTGAAAATCCCCCTTATGACAGCAATTGGTTGCCTTGTTCAAGAGGGTTGAACTCAAAACTGTGTGCATCAGGTCTGTAGAGCTACTTGGTCTGTTATTTTATGCATAGATATTGTTGCATGAACCCTGATCTTGAGGTTGAATGACATGTTGTGATCATGAGATTGGATGCGTTGGTGGTGGTAATGTATCATGGCGCCATTGTTGTCCACATATCTCGGTTATTCTTCAGGCCTTGTTCTCGTGGGTTGTAGTGTCATTAGTGGTATGAGATGACTATTGTAGAAGTGGTGGTCATCAATAGAGTGATGATTAAATTTTGGTGCATGTTCAGGATATAACATTATTGGATTTAACTTCAGATCCCACATTACAAAGTTCTTTATTTCTTTACATTTAGATCTTGGCCCAGGCCATAAAACTGTCAGTTTTCGATGTAAGCTACGTATTAGATCAACAATAACATGTGTTATGCCTTTGAAATGTTGAGATTGTCTTCCTCATTGATAAGCTCCCAACATGAAACACTCTATTGGTCCATTACCAAAAACCCCACCATTCTTTCAAGTCAAGTGTACAGCTACTTATAGCAAAGGTAATGAATTTCTATGTTTGAGATAATAACAGTATTTAAATTGAATTGTTTGCTTTTTCCCCAGCAAGTGGGACCGAGGCTCTCACAATGAAAAGACGTATCCGTATGCGACACTTTTGCCACCTGCTGCATTCCAAACTTGGAGTGATGACTAAAAATGACATAGGATAAAAAAAATTAAATATTGTCATCTGTTTCTTATCTCACAAAATGGCCTACTCTTCTGAAGGTCGAACAGATTTTGATGAGCGGTGCGACTGTAAAGATGTTCCTCATGTGTTGCAAAATAGGCCTCAGTTTATAGTCTCATCTGAAAGGCTTCTATTGATGAAAACTCCAGAGGAAAATTCCTTGAACGGGCGTCTCAGTGATGGCTCGAATCAATGGGCTTGACACCGGGCCATCAAATCGAGAGTGCATTATGTCTTACCCCTTGGCTACCCCCCACCCTAAAAAAAAGTGTTTTTGGATGGTACTTGAAACAGCCACGGCACACAAATTTTCTCATCCAGCTGCATTAGGTTTCAGAGTGTGATCCAAGATGTGATGACGAGAGTGCTGGATGACCCCGGAGTGCTTACTTGGGGAATGCTCGAGCAACATTGTTCATGTCATTCTAAAGATGGAAGACATTGTTAGAGTTCTGAAGTTCTTGTAGAGGAGGCTGTCGACTACAAAATGTGGGGCTTGGTTGTGGCCGGAGAATGTACAGAAAAATGTACTTAAGGGTTCACTCCTAGTCCACAACACTGACTACCAGCAGGATTGGCCCTCTATCACAATTTTACCATGTTGTTGGGTGAGGAAGGGAAGGTGGTGAACCCACTGATGGTGCGTGGTTAGGCCCCTTTGAATGATTGCCTAGCAGCCAGCTTCTTAAAGTTAGGAGTGTGGGCTCAAGTGTTCAAATATCTGTATAAATTAAATTTGCCTCTTTAGGACAGTTCACATTTTAGTACCAAACTTCTTTCTCCTGCCTCATTCTTTTTCAGTGATCGGGAAATACCATGCTTTTTTTAGCACAACCAAGGTTTTTGATTCTAGTCCAGTCTCAGAATTGTCAAATATCAAGTTGCTCATATCCAGAGATTATGATGTGCCACCAGGTCTTGTCTCTTGTTTTTCATGATTACATATTGTCACATATTGTCAGGGTCAGAGAGACTCCCTCTGCTACTGGTAACATGTAACCAGTACCACCTGCACATGTGGGGAAGTAAACCAATCAAAAAATCCGACCTGGAGAGGGGATGGGCTCCGCCAGCAGTTGATTTGCCAAGACACACATGATTAAAGAAAGACAGCCAGAATTTCCATACGGATCCGGTCGTCGCCCGGGTTACACGGAACCGCGCCTTCTGTTGCTCATCAGGACAGAGGTCGATAAGTATGCAACTGAAGTAAAACACAGCAATATTTCGTGCCGGTAACAACACATCATTGGCACATGGAATGTACCGGACACTAAGAGCTGCAGGCATAGTGGAAGAAGAACTGACACATTGAGATGTCCAGATATTCAATGGACATCCTTGGTGCTCTGCGAAGTAAGGTGGAAAAACATGGGAGAAAACAACGAATCAGGAAAGACCACAAAAAGTATAATACCAGTGGAAAACAGGTTAAACCTGGAACACGGCGTGGGGTTTTCGTCACAAAGACTCCGTGAAACCGTATGAGCTGTCAGCTGTGTCCGAGAATTATTACATCCGCCTGAGAGCCTACCCCCTTTCAAAAATAACCGTGTACAGGATACACCCCAATCAGACTGCCAGGATGAAGCCATAGAAGAATTGTATGACCAGGCTACAAGAGGTTTGAATCTAAACTCCCAAAGAAAGACATCCTCGTTGTTGCTGCAAGGTGACTGAACGCCAAGGTAGGAGAGATGCATGGAAAGAATTGGAGGCGTTTGTGGGACACATTGTAATAACCAATCCAAATGATAGAGGCTTGAGACTCCTGGAGTTTGCCTAGTAACAACCACCTCAGCTAGGATTACACTTGGCCCACACAAGAAATCCATGGAAATGGACATGGCTAGCCCAAATGGTGTACTCCACAACAAATAGATTACTTCATGGTGCAATAAGACGGTTTCAGTCTAGCGTTAACTCATCGCCACGACCACTAAGTTTTCCATGAGCAGAATAGGGAGTGATCATGTTTTGTGATGATTCTTTCGACTACGTTCTAAAGAAAATCCACAAGCGGAACAACATCAGGATCAATTTGACCTTGAGAAGTGAAGGACCCAGAGGTATTTGAAAATTTTTCAAGCAAGGATAGGTGAAAGTTTGCAGCACTCAATTGTGATGATCAGAACATAGATTTCACTGAGTATAGTTTCAATACTAGCAGTGACTGAAACAGCAAGCGAGCTTTTGGCAACACCGACAGTCAAAAACCATGGGTCACACCTAACATCCTACAACTATGCACAAGCGTAGCAGAGTTGAGAAAAAGAAAAAATGAGAACAAAGATAAGAGCACAGAACAATATAGGGCAGTCACAAAAAAAAAAAAAAAAAGATTCAGGAAGACCATGGACGGAGGCAAAAGGGAAAATGGATCGGAGAGAACAGTGCAAGACATTGATGGAGAACATCAAGAAACAATAGCACGAAAGATATCAGCTCTGCTATAAGATAAAAAGAAAAAAAAAGAGTGCTCCTCTGCATCCCGTGTTGCGAAGATGTCAGATACGGAATTCTGTATTTCTATCGTTTTGTGTGTGTTGTGTGTGTGATTGGGTGTGAAAGTTGTGGACATTGTTGGTTTCATTGTCCTTGTTTTGTCTTACAAATTTCCTGTGAAAAAGCCATGTGTGGGGGCCCCCCCCCCCCCCCCCCGAGACGTTTTTTTTCATACGAACAACATTTTGGATAGAATTATATACATTTGTGAGTTTTTTGCCCATGATCGAAATTGGTGTGCAATGTTTTTCAACCATGTAGCTTTGTAAGATAGATAATATAATTATGTCATATATGGACACCTTACGAATTGATCACTAACTGTCAAGGGACTAGGGGATACAGTAAACGTAGAGATGTTTTCATTATCTAAGACAAAAGAACACTAGTCTCTCCTTTATTGCCTGCAAGATACACATTTTGATCATATCTGGAAAGGGATGTACATTCAGACTGGGTTACAAATGTTTTTTCTGCCTCGTTTCGGTCGAATTGTAGAGGGGTTTGCTGTTTTGTTTGCAAACATGATTTTTGAATTTAGGTAACAAATGTAGACAAAGATGCAAATGGTAATTTCATATTGATTTCTTTTCTGCTTTTGGGAAGACTTTCTTTTGGTGAATGTGTATGGTCCAAACAGAGATGACCCTGCATTTTATGTACTTTAAAGGAAAAGATAAAACGTTAAATAACAATAAATCATTTGCAGTGTGGGTGATTGGATGTTGCATTAGATCTGATATTGTTGTAATCTATATTCATGACAGTAATCACGAGCGAGAAAGGAAATTGATGGGCTAGTAGAAGAATTTGCGTTTAGCAGACGATTGGAGAGAGAACAATCTGGGAAAGTAGGCGTTACATCATGGCGTAAACCCAACGCCCCTGAAGCAAGGCCGGCTTGATTTCTTTTTGGTGTCAGATTCACCTATATCTGGTATTTTAAAGACGCTGATATTGTTCGGCTATTCGCTCAGTCACTCATTGGTTACTTAACATTAAAAGTTTGGTAAAAAATGAAAAGATCATACATTTGGGAAGTTTAATTATCCTTACTTAAGAGATACAGTACGTGAAGGAAGATTAATAAAGAGATCACCAATGTGGATACTTAGAATATGACAGCGATTTTATTAGGAAATATAGATGAAATTGAAAAGGGCTGATATTGAATTAAAGATTTCAGACAGGAGAGTTTTTGGATTTCTTGCTAATGAAATACGGTGGGTAAAACTATTGATATGCCTCAATGAAGAAGAAAAATGACTTTAGCAGCCGAACATAAAATTATCACGAGATATAGGGAGACATTAGAAAAAATGAAAAGAAAACAGTACCAAAAACATTCAGCAGATTCGGAAAAGAGCCAGGAATTCAAGAGCAATCAGAGACAAAAGAATGGAAAGGAGGTTTATTAAGATCCAGGCAAGATGGATTGCTGAAGAGGTGAAAAAAATTTCAAAGTTTAACTTTTGCAATTTAGAAAACGGAACCTATGTTAGCAAGCAAATGACAAAGTTGATAATTAGTGACGGGGATGGTAATAGAAGCCCCCACAGAATAGGCAAGGGGGAAGTGAAAGCATTCTATGAAACATTTGTAAAGAAAAGATATGTGAAGACTGTGAAATAATCGTCTTGTCAAAAAACTATACCTAGATTATCCCTGAGCAAAATTAATTTAATGGAAGGAAATACACTTCTTGAATGAAGCAACTCGGATTGTAAAACATGAAAAATGGTAAAGTCTCAGGCACTGATGGGTTTTTACTGTCGAATTCTGTAATTTTTTGGGACACGTTTTTAGGACCCTTTGTTGTCAGATCTTTAAAGAATGAAGCCATACAAGCATGGGTGAACTGTCTGCAACACAAAAAGAGGTGTTCTTCACTTGTATTCCCAAAGGTGTAAATCCAAAAGAATATATAAGAGACAACTGGCGACCTATTCTCTATAATGTTGTATACAACATAGGATCTTCTTCTATTGCCCAACAGAATAATACAGATATGCCAATCCTTATCAATGAAGACCAAACTGGGTTTATCAGTAACAGATATATGGGGATAATTGTAAAGATTTTTATATGTATATGATTAACATATCTTAAATGTTAAAAGTTGCCAGGTTGCTACTCTGTATTTGATTTGAAAAAGCCTTTGATTCCTTAAATTGGTGTTTTATGATGAAAGTTTTGAAAGCATATGGCTTTGGCCAATAGTATTTGTCGTTGGGATTGAACACATCTCATATTAGGATATAAAATCAAACAGTGGTTGTGAATGGACAGATGTGGGCAAGCGTTTAAATTGACAGAGGCTGCCGACAGGGAGATCAGTTTCACCTATTTATTTATCTCTGTGCAGAAATTTTAGGTACAATGATAAGAGAAGATAAATAATTAAGGAGAATTAAGATAAATGGTAGAGAACATTAGGATTCTACAGTTTGCTGATGACACCCAACTGTTTTAATATGGTTTGATTTGGGTTTCTTTTGACAATATATTTATTTGACAGATTTAGTAGAGTGTCAGGTTTATCAAGGAATTGTGATAAAACAAAGTTGTATGCTGGGACATAAAAGATCTAGAAGATATTAGGTCACTCATTTAAAAATGTATGGAACCATCTAAATTTAAAAATATAGGGATTTGGTTTTATGTTAATTTTAGTTGACTAGTGAAAATATCAAAAACTATAAGATAAGTCAGCGGAAGTAAAAGTGAGTAAAAGTGATGTTTATGAATCTGGGGCAAACGAACCCAATCATCCATTGGAAGAGTTGCTGTATAAAATCTCTTATTTGTCAAAGTTAATCCATTCTGGATTCTGCTACCAGATCACTGACAGTTAATACAGAAGCTCCCAAGTTTATGCTTTCAGTTTGTTTGGACACGGAAAAAAAAAAAAACGATAGAATTACCAGGAAACAGCAGTTTAAAACGATATTTTTAACAGGTGGACTTAACTTTTAGATATTAGAAATTACATTTTTGCTTTGAAATTTTCTGGATAAGAAAAAGTAAAATAACCCGACTCACAAGTGGAAAAAATATTCGCTATAGAAAACTAACCCATTTCTTGAAAACCTAGAATGCTATGGGGCCAAATATACTTCAAAATATACAAGTATAACTTGTTTTGGGTCATGTATTTAGAGCATATAGAATTTTTTTGTACTCAAGTCTTACCATACCAGTAACCAGTACGAGCTTCTTGAGGAGCAATTTCTATATGAAAATATTTAAAGTGTAGGAATGTACCAGTTAAACAAGATAAAATGATAAGAAAGGGGTTATATTCTATTAAAACATTTTTTAAGAAATGGAGAATTTGTGAAATACCACGAATTTTTAAATGATACAAGCTTTGGTATTGACTTTATCACTACAATGGATGGATATCATGCATAAAAAAATATGTTAAAAAAACGGGGAATTATATAGATGATAAACTACTCAAACATAGAGGTATGTTTTGTCAATAAAGTGTATATTGAGCGTACATAAAGGAGCAAAAAAAGTACTATGAATCTAACATCCGAAACAATAAACCAAAATGTTGTTTAAATTGGTCAGAAAAAATATAGCATGTATACCATGGGACAAAATTTTCAGCAAAATACACAGAACCAGAGATGTACAATTTAATCATGGTACCAATTAGAAATCGTACATTAGAGTAATTCTTACTACTGTGATTTTCTATGTTTATGGTGTGTAACTGGATTACTGCACAATGTTCACTTTTGTCAGAAGGATGGAACGAGACTCTATTGAACAGTTTTTTATGGAACCACCTGTGACTATGTACGTTCTTTTTGGAATGATGATGGTACACTTGTTTGATCGAAAATGTCATAATAATCACTTCTCTTAAGATGTCACGAGAACTTGTCCATTTTTGGAGTGATCAGTATCTAGAAACAAATGATATATTGGATTTTATTTTTAATGTTTGGTAACTATATATATTTAAGTGTTAAACTGACTAGCAAAATCCCAAATTTGTTTTGTATTTCAACAAACCAACTAAAAGCTAGATATGCAATAGAAAATTTTAAAGCAAGAAAATTAAGTGGCAAATTGACAGACTTTCTCAAAGCTTTTGGATTGCATTTGGAAACCCCAATTGTACTGAAACGGATCAGACGTACGTTTAGAAATCTGACAAATTGTGAGAATATTGCAACTGTTAGAGTATTTTTCATTGCTATGTTTACTGAAAGTGTTTTGTTTACATCTTTAGCATAGTTGTGACTGGTTGAATGTTATCATGGCTTTAATGTTCCTTTGGGTGGTATGTTGTATTCTATATGTAAAATGTTTGTATAAAAAGATTTAAACAAAAAAAAATAAGTTATGAGTCAAAAAACACGCAAAAAATAAAAAAAAAAAAAAAAACATATCAAGCTGGTGAAAGGACCTTGACTAGCACAAAAACAGAGAAGAAGGTTTTTAACAATCCAAGTCAAAATGGGAAGTGTCTCACTGATGACAGGGATATTTGAAAAGAAGGACAGAATACTGCTCAGACCTGTATAACTATGAACCGCAGGAGATCCAGAAGTCCTTAATGTACCCAAAAGCAAAGACAAGCACAGGTCACCTATCCTCGAGAAGAAGAAGTGGAAAACAGCAGTCAGATCGCTGAAAAAGGGGAAGTCCGCAGGGTGACAACATCTCCAGCTGAGTTGGTCCAAGTGGAGGGTAAGCCTTGATCAGCGCCCTATAGAATCTGCCAACAAAGATTGGCAGACAGGAAATGGCCAAACACCATGGACACAGTCACTCATCATCACCCTCCCAAGAAAGGAAATCTACAAACAATGCCTAATTACCGCACAATCAGCCTCATATGGCCCACACTCCAAGCAATGTATGCATGCAGATAATATTGAATAGACTGAAGCCACAAGAAAGAGCCATCATTGTCCGAGGACCAAGCAGGTTTCAGAGCAGGGCGCAGGCACAACAGAACTGAATTCAACCTCAGAAATACTATGTGAGCGGTACCTTCAAAACATCAACAAGACCTTTACCAGTATTTTCGATTTTAAAGGCATTGGACAGGGTGTGGCATGCAGCCATTGTGGGCAACCCATGAATTTGTACAGCATCATGAACTTGATCAGTGTCATCAAACATGTACAGTGAGGCACCAGTGCAGTGTTACTACAACTACATGGAGAATGGTTTCGAACAACAGTTGGAGTAAGGCAGGGCTGTCTACTTCTCCCACTCTTTTCAAACATTTCCTTGAGAGAATCATGGGCTGTCATGCACTGGAACATCATGAAGGATCAGTCACATTCGGTGGTCGAACGATCACAAACTTCCGCTTCGCAGAGATGACATTGATGGGAAATAGCAGGCTCACAAAAGAGCTTGCCAGCCTACAGAACACTTATGAATAAGGCCTCCAAAAACATACGGCATTGGAAATCAGTGCGAGAAGACCAAACTGATGACTATAACACCAATGGCATTTGCACTGATATCAGGGTTAATGACCAGAAGTGGACACAGTTCCCAAAGCTTCAAGTACGGGCGCATTGTATCAGACCAGGGATCCTAGCCAAAGTAGTTGCAGGGATCTGCACAGACAATAAACAGCTTTGTCAAATACTTAACCCCCATCTGGAGAGAGTTAAAAAAATATTCACTTTATCTCCAAGATCAGACTATGCGCTCCCTTGTCAATCCATATTTTGTATGCCTGTGAATCATGGACCTCTGACTGCAGATTTGGAGGAGGAAGAGTACAGGCAGTAGTGGAAATGAGTGCTTTCGGGAGACTCCTTTGATCTCTACAATAGACCACATAAGCAACGAAAGCGTGCATAACAGATCCAGCAAACCATTGGACCCTTATGAGAACCTTTCTAAACGATCGTGAAAAAAGCAGTAAAACTTAAATTGGTATGGGCATGGTAATCAAGATCCAATGGACTTGCAAAGAAGTTTTGCATGGCACTGTCCAGGAGAAGAAGAAGAGCAGATAAGGAAGCGCTGGCGAGGATAACATTCAGCGAAATGGTCAGGCCTCTAGAAACCTCAACAAAACCCTGAGAAAGGCAGAACAAGAGAGAGAAAATGGAGGGAACTGGTTGTTGATGTCTTTGAGGGTGCACCCTCAGTCGGCTGGACTAACGGGACAGGGACAGATTTAGATAGATAAGATCGATATATTGTCTTTGGTGTGTGTTTGGAAGCAATTATAGCTAATTTCTCTACTTTAAAGATTCATCATTGCTCGCTTCAAAGATGAAATGTTAAATTAACAATTATTATCAAGTTAGTTAACAATCAGTGTTTAAAGCAGTGTGGGACAAAGACAAGAGGCGCACTGCTTTATGTCTACTATGAAGTGGATGTTTTGATCCAATTACACAGGAATACCCACTATACTCATCTTATAGTAACAAAGCTGTTCATAAAGGAGCCCAGCTGAGGACACCTATTCTGATGACTTACCACATCTGTTGGTAAACCTCCAACATACGGTAACACTTTAGACCCAAACTCACTAGTGGTACAGAAGCTGATGAGAAACTAACTTGAGGTCACTATGATTCAGACAAATTTATTTTTACATCATGATCGCTGACAATGGGGAAAAGCATCTTTTAGTAAGGCAACTTGACAATGCTTTACTCTTGGCTTCCGGTTATAAAATATGCTGGCCTCAACCAGGCCTGAGAGACACAGACACCTGCAGAACAGGTCACTGGTCAAATAATTTGAGAGACACTTAAAATCACACCTGGAAAGGGTATGACATAAATATTCTGACTTGGTTCAGTCTTCCCTTTAAGTTCCACAAACAAACTCATCTGGTTTAGAGTCTCCCTCTCTCACAAAGATCTTTCTCTGGTCGGGGTTCAAACATAACATTCAAGCGAGAATTAATAGCTTTAACTACTGCATTTTTTTTCAAAAAACCCAACGGATGGTAAGTGTTTGCAGCTATGTTTTATAATCTTTGCTGGGAAAGACATGATGAAATGCCAAACAAAATCCAGTTGACATCTTTGAAAATCTTTCATGTACATACATTTTTTTTTTAAAGGCTTACACCTTTCTTAGGGGAACAACAGCAACAGATTTCACCTTTTTCTAAAAGACATTAGAACTATCAAATGTCTGTTCATACTTTTTTTATCAGACAGAAGGCTTGTCTTACTGAATTATTTAGCTTTTCAACGTTCCTCAGATGTTAATATGCATTGCAACACTTCCAGTTTTATTCTGAACAGGTTTATCTTTAAAAAAAATTAGATGTCATAAACTGAATCGCACACAGTAAAAGCAGCAAAAATCAGAACGAATGGCACAAGCTGCATAACAAAATACAGTTTCAAAAAGGATTTATTTCGAGCAACCAAGTCACAAGCAATCAATACATTATTTCACACATCCACAACAAGCACACACACACGTCAACAAACACACCGCATACAAAATCCACACAATATTAGTATGAGTGAAACATTTTGCACTGTTCAGTATCACACATAAGATGAGTGAAACATTCCATACTGCTTCAGTATCTTACTAAATGCATAAAACAGCTTCTTAAAGATATCAACACACATGCTTTTTATGTGTATTAGTGGCGTACTGAATTAGCTCTTCAAGTCTGTAGTGTAAGACTAAGAAAATATTGATCAATAGCTTTTCATGTGTCAGTCCAATTATCTTGCTGATTGTTTTGTGTGCAGTTATTCTTGTTTTAGTATGGGGGGGGGGGGGGGGGGGATATGTACTTCACGACTTGGCCTGACACTGAATCTCACTCAGTCTTAACAGACTTTTGCATGACCTTCAGACTCATCTGGAGTAAGATTGCTAGGATGAAAAAAAAGTTTCATAACATTTCACACATGCAGTTGGAAGATCACCCAATATTCTCTGATTTCAGTGTATGCCACTGAAAATGAATCCAAACACAAAAATTCATTAATTATCAATGCTACAAAATCTCGCATTTGAAGACAGATCTCAAACTGACACGTAGAAAACACACATCTGAAGACAGATTCCATATATCAATGTCAGTAAAAAGTGGATACAAACACAACGAAAACAGGGATAAAGGAAGTAAGTACCTGAAATGCCCACACAGCCTCTGCAGCGTCACCGCTGGTGCAGGTGAGAGCTGCAGACAGGGGGTAAGTTGCTATGGTAGAACTGTCCCTCGTGTAATCCTCCTCCACCTGCATGCATAGAGAAAATATACACATGTATTCCACTAAGTACCTTCTTTCTGCTATGCATCAAACATATTCTTTGCTATGTTTTGATACACTGTCAAAGGATGAAATTGTAACAGACTGAGTAATGAGGATGTGTGAGTGAAACATTGCATGCGTAGCGCGCGTTAGTGCGTGTGTCTAGTGAGTGAGCAAATTTGATAATCATAAAGTAATAAAATAATCAATGGACTAAATATTATGTATTAATTTCACACCGTATATAACATACATTACATTTATATGTTAGTACATTAAAACAAAAAGTTCATTAGCCTTGGACGGAGCACAACAACAAAAAAGTAACATTTACATTATCAGTGAAGTAATCAACGGCAACCAATTACAAATATATGTTTTTCTTATTTTTTGTTGTTGTTTCATTCCTTGGCATAGAGCACTGAGATTCCCAATGGTGAGAGTTTTGCAATTTCATTGATGGCAGTTTTATCACCTCTAGGTAACCACATTCCGAATTGGGGGATGATGTTAACACATGGACACCAGCACGCAGTGTTTTTTTTAATATACATTATATCATCATTATCTTACTAGTAATGATGGCTGCTCTTGTGAAAGGCAGAAGGTTTTTATTTATGCAAGATTTTCTTGCGTGGCATAGGCAAAATTCATAGTCTATCCATAGGATTTGATGGAAATGGAGTTTGTTACTGATGCTCAAGGGGAAAATTCTCTTTTACAGGCTTGTCAGTGGGAGACTCAAACCTGGCTTGACCTGGGGCTGTAAATTACTAGCACAAAATTCTAACACTGGTTATCAACACCCCCTTCCAAACATGATGTATTCTGCTTTATGAAAAACTGAAAAAAAAAGTCATCATAGAATCTTGTGGTCATTTTTACAAGCTGCCTGACCCCCCTCAGAAACTTTCAGCCAGTTTGAGATGAATTTACAGGCTACAGAAAATCAAATCATTAATATTCTGTGGAGAATCTTTTTACTTAACTGCATTAGGCAGTGTAGTGATAATTCTTGATTCTACAGACTTATTGGTGTTTTGTGATAGGTTGGTTTCTATTTTAGACAAGTAGCGAACAATCTTTTTGGTACACAGTATGGACATTAAATGAAGTGGCTTCAGATGGCATTTCTGAAAAATAAAGCTCATTCAGATTTTAGAATAAAATCTTCTAGGTAAGAGTATGACAATGCAATTAACTATTCTTACATGATGTTCCACATAAATAAAACACGTAGATACTTCAATTTCCGTTATACTAATGTTCCCACAGTCTCCATGATAAGTTTATGTTGGTGAAGACTGAAACGCAATACTTACATGCCATGAGCCATGGCCCCACATACCTGTACAATGGGTTCTTCTGCAGGGATCAGTGTTTTGGGGGTCCCACCACTTCAGGGGCTTTGAAGGACTCATGACGTATTTCTTTACCCTGCTGGCAGGTGGTTTTGTCACGGTTTTTGATTACATGGCAAGATAAAAAGTTTGAACACATAGACCCAAGAGAATCAGCAATGGGATAAATAATCCATATTACATCGCATATGCTTGGGTGTATGTATGTACGAACACACACACACAGGAAGGTGGCAGAATAGTATGTACATGTGACACCATGAGGTTCTGGTTTGATTACCAGCATTGACCTTTCATAATGTAAACGAATGATGTGATACTACTGATAACAATGATAATGACATTAACGATAATAATAAAATTGTATTTATTTGGCATAATATCTCAAAAAATTTTCAGCTCAAGGCATGTTACAAAGCAATGTAAACAGGTTTGATGTAATGGATTGCTATCTTTCCTAGATTTCTTTCTGCTGTCTTGCATACAATAGTTCTTTCTATAAACATGTACTTGTCCATAATAATGTTGAATACCACTAAACTTGGTCATCAACCATTCTTCATATCAATGACTTATCAAACCAAATAATTAATTTTACAAACCAAAACGAACCATGCCAATCAACTAGGTAAAGGACTCTATAAGGAATCACTTTCAACAGTTTGGAATTATCGTGACCTTGTTAGCAATCTTATGAAGGAGCTGAACTGAAACAAAGATTAAGAAATTACACACTGGTTAGAAACATAGCACATAACTGGCAACCACAAACTTCTACAAACTTCTCTATTATTATGTATGGGGAAAAAAATGGCAAAAGTTGGGGCTACCATTAAAAGCATTGACTTACAGTTATAAAATTATAACTGAACCATACACATATCAAAATCAATTAGTCTGATTTCTTCAGTGCTCTTTAAATTTAAAAGTCAAACCACACCGAAGTCACAGGTTCTTCATGCTGACTAGGTCGTACCAGAGAGAACTTCTGTTTGATATGTGATTTAAGTTTATGAGGTACCAGCCCCAATATGGTGTCTCTGTGGTCGGTGGGGCTACACACAAGATAGAAATGATTCGAAATTCCCAAATCATGCATTTTTTCCTTCTGCACATAACTCTAAACACTGAACAATCATAAAAAAATTCATGAGAAGAAAAATAAAAAGACAAAAGAGTTCATACCAACAGCTCAATGGTAAACACAATCCTGTAAACTCTCTTACCCATGAGGCCACAGAATCTCTCAAATGTTGTGGTTCTACGAGTCTGTGGATTGATTTCAATGAGAACGTTTTTCTCTGTCCTGATGTAGACCTGCAACAAGCTCTAACTAATTACGCCCGCTCTGTTGAGGGGACTGTCCATCAGAATCTGCAGGACAATGATGAGCAATGTCAGGTCGACATTGGATGATGTCCCGTTTTGCCTTCCCTCCCCAGATTCTTGTGTCGTCACAAAATTTAGCGTTCAAACAACCTTGCGCCTGATAAAAAAAAGTTTTGTTTTTAAAATATGTATTTTCATTCATCAGGACATCCAAAAAAAGGACAGAAGACTAAAGAGTTATTGCGGGCGAAAGCATTTAAATAAAAATGATAAACTTAAATTATATTGAAATATTGTTATGAGATTGTCTAGATTAGTAGATCCTATGTTTAAGGACATGACAATGTCATTGCATTCTGAAATTTGATATCACTTACAATCTCCCTCCACTTTCCTATGAGGGGAAAAAATTCTTGTTGAAGTGAAGAGTATGGCTTCCTGTAATTATATCGTATAAATTATAATATGCATTATATATGGCAAGGTGTTCCAATCATTCAAATACACACAAAACTTCTTATCTTGTATGTGATTTTACATGTCTTACTGTTACAGTGATTATCAAAGTGGGACGAGTGAGAAGATTGTACAAATTAGTCTGGTAGACCCCTAGGGCATTAGGTGGGTGACAGGCACTACAACATGCACTTGTAACAACATCATGGTAAATGACAGTACGAGACATTTTTAAAGTTTTATACACAAGCCTCCACAGTAGGCAATTGAGACCAGGCTACATGGCATTAAACACACACACCAAAAAACATCACCCATATAGCCCATACTTTTCCTTCAAGTACAAGCCTATTCTTTTTTTCCCTTGGGACAGTTGTTTTTTGTTTGTGGCCATAGTTTGTGGGACAAATGTAGTTAGCTAATGTCTCTGATTTCTTAAGTCAAGAGTTTCTGATAACTTGAAACTGTGACTGTGAGAGCTTAAAGTTAAAGGACGCTAGAGCTTGAGAGCTCCATACGCTATAGATCTAACAAGTCAACCATTGTATGTGAGGTCTCTTCAATCTAAAATGTTACTTTGATTAGTATGTTTCTTTCTTTAAAAAACAAAAGTAATGTTGAAAAAGCCCATTCAATTTTAAATTAAAATTTTTTAGTCTTATGGATATTGATAGTAATAGTAAAACACTTGAAATTTGTTTCATATTTTTAGTTGTATACGTCTAATACTACACACCCTACTAATACTATACAGTATACTAGATCTATGTGAAAAATCAAATAGAGACAACAGGATTTTTGTTCGGTTCTTTACTCTAAACATCAAAGTAATGTGCTGATCAAAAAAAATTATCTGTAATTTTCCCTTTTTCCCTTGAGCTCCTTAAGTTTGAGTGTGTTGCGACTTGGCGTGTGGAAATAAACTAATTCACTCAAAGTTTTAATTTCTAGTGTCATTGATTTATTCATTTGCTTCCCCCCCCCCCCCCCCCCCCCATCAACGTTTATCAAGGAACAAAAAAACAACCCTCAACCCTTTATAAATAGCATTTACAGTTCTAAAATAAAATATATCAATTACAATAAATATCACCTATTCTTTCATGTTGATAATCATACTCTGTTTTTGTTGTGTGTGTGTGGTGTGTGTTGTGTGTTTTGTGTGGGGTGTGTGTGTGTGACTGTGTGTGTGTGACGTGTGTGTGTGTGACTGTGTGTGTGACTGTGTGTGTGTGTCACTGTGTGTGTGTGTGGGTCAGTCTGTCACTCTATCAGTCATGTGTGTGTGTGTGTGTGTGTGGTGTGTGACTGTGTGCATGTGGAGACAGAGCGACAGACAGAGTAATAATAATAATAATAATAATTTTATGGAAATTATATAGTGCTAAATCTTGTAAAGCAAAAAATCAAAGCGCTCAGATGTACATTGTATACGTGTGATATCAGTCTCCTACTTTTTAAAATTTTACCCACCCACCCACAACAACCCAAACAAACAACAAAAACCAACAATAAACAAAAGCAAACGGGTTATTTCTAGTGTTAGTAGAACATGATTGCCAAAAAAAAAAGCCTAAATCTTTTTTTTAAGTGTTTATGTCCATAAGCATGTAGATTGTTTTATTTTCTGATCATTACATTTGAAATTGATCACCATTGTCATTGATTAAATGTCTTATGAATGATTAGGCACTCTTTACACTTACAGTTTTAGGTCAAGAAATGTGTAATGTAATGTTCACTTTCATGATGGTAACTCTGTTATGCCTAAGTTGTAGAGAGGGGGGAGGAAGGGGGAGGAAGGCGGGAAAGCAATTCTATTAATAAACAAAGCGGTAGAGAAAATTTGGTTGTTACTTTTTAAAGCCAAGAGAGCGGAGGGGAAGCAGTGTAGCTGTGAAATATACACACATGTATGCTTTGTTTTGGTGGTTATTCTGTTGCTTTTGTTCTAGTAATAATGAAGAAACTTAAGAAATAGATATATATATACACACATATATAAATTATAAATATACACCCTTTTTTGCATTTAAAAAAAAAATCCCTGCAACATAATTAATACTTTGAGAGGGTGACAAAAAGCACTTGTTATCATGCTAAAGTATACTGCACAGGGATTAAAATATTTTGTATTGATGGAGATTAAATGTTTTATGAGGGGAATAAAACCTGCAATGCAAGGGACCACCCCAAAAAATTAAAATAAAAGTTGTAAATCATCAGCAAATTTTCTTATGAAAAGATTAAAAACATCTAGCCTTATAATTTTTATTAATAATACAGAAATGGGGTCTGTTGTTTCTTTTTCTTTTTTTTTCTTTTCTTTTTTGATGGGTCCTATCGCTAAAGCCCCCATGGGACCCGGGGGATGCTTGCAAAGCGAGCATTGCAAGAATAGGATCCCTGCCCTCCAACCAGGGATGTCGTAAAAGCGACTAAGGTGGAACCCCTTCCTCCAGGTTGGGGTTGGGCAAGGGTAAAAACCCTGTCCTGTTTAAAAAAGAGAAGTTACAGAAACAGCAACAGAGAAAACTTATCTTTTGGTGTGAAGGACCTCCCAGGGCCAGTGAGGCTCATATGATGCGATGGCCAAAGCTGAGAGGAAGCTACCAGCAGGATAAGGGAAGACCTGAACACCACCAAAACTAAGATCGACTAGGACTTTGAACGTGAGGACGATGTATGAGACAGGCAAGCTGGCAAAAGGTAACATTTAGAGATGAAAGATTCAACTCCCTGTCCTAAGAGTGAGCGAGAGTAGATGGACTGGATCTGGGAGAATGAGAACCACCACCCGAGAAACTGTCCTCTACTCTGGGAGAGATGACGACCAGCACCACGGGGGAGTTGCCATCATCCTCAAGAAAGGGTTGAGCGATGCTTATGGAGTGGAAGCCCGTCAACAGCAGACTAATGAGTGCGAGACTGAAGGGAAGGCAATCAACATCCCCCATCATCCAGTGCTACGCACCAACCAACAACAGCAACGTAGAGAAAGACACTTCTACAACCAGCTGCAGACAGAGACAGAAAAGGGCCCCCACGCCACGACCTCATCGTCATCATGGGGGACCTCAACGCCAAGGTCGGAAGCAACAACCCCGACTATGACTGAGAGTCATGGGAAAACAAGAGGGGGGAAAACAAAAATGACAACAGGGAGAGACTTGTGGAGTTTTGCCCCATGAAAACTTAGTGATAGGAGGGACCCTCTTCATGCACCGGGACATCCACAAGCTGACTTGGACGTCACCGAATGGGAAAGACATGAACAAGATTGACCATCTGATGATCAATGGATTGTGGAGACGATCTCTTCTGGATGTGAAAACCCAAGCAAGTGGGATGTCGGGAGCGATCATCACCTGGTGACCGCACAATCCAGATGAAACTGAAGAAGAACACAAGACCAACCACTCAGCGCGATTGATACCCAGCGACTGAGAGACACCCAAAGTGAAGTCTGCATTCATCAACAATCTGAGGAACTGATTTTCCACATCCTGCAGAACATGACGGAGCAGCATGACATAGATACGACATGGAAGCAGATCTGTAAACTGTACACAGAGAGCAGCAAGGAGAACATCAGTCTCAAAAGAAGAAGACCAACAATGACTGGACCAACAAGAGACCTCGATGCCATCAAAGAAAGGAGAGAGATCAAGAAGAGACTTCTGCAAGTAAAGGCACGAGAGATGCAGGAAAAGTTGTACAGAGAGGCACACAGGAAAGTGAAGAGACTCACACGCCGTGACAGAGAGAAGCCATGGACCAGCTGGCAGCTGAGTCAGAAGAGGCGGGACCCAAGGAGAGCAAGGGAGAGTCTAAAAGACACCAAGAAAGTATGCAACAAATTTAAGAGGAGCGCTGGGGAACCAATAGGGACAGACAAGGGAACTGTTGACAACAGAGAAAGAGCAAGAAGAAAGATGGGCTGAACACTTCCAGGAAGTTTCAACCGACCACACCTGACGAGACACCCGACATCCCAGAAGCTACAAAAGACAGACATTGATGTCAACCCCCAACAAAGGAAGCGATAGTGGCTGCCATTAAGACTCTCAAAAACGGCAAGGTCACCGGGCCGGGACAACCTTGGTGCCGAACTGTTCAAGGCAGATTCTAAATAGCAGCTGACATACTGCAACCATGTTCACAGCTGCATGGAAAACGAGAAAGTACCTGATGATTGGACCAAGGGTGATAGTCAAAATCCCAAGAAAGGAACCCGAGCGACTGCAAAACTGGAGGGGAATCACTCTTTGTCTGTATCAAGCAAGATACTGGCCCAGGTCTCATCAGAAGAATATCAGACGTGTGGATGATGCACTGAGGAAGGAACAAGCAGGGTTCAGGAAGCAACGAGGGTGTATAGACCCGACATTTACGCTCAGAAACATCATCGAACAGTGCACAGAGTGGCAAAGACAACTGTATGTGAATTTTGTGGACTTCGAAAAGGCATTTGACAGCATACACAGAGACAGCCTTTGGAGTATCCTTTGACACTATGGCATCCCATCGAAACTGGTACATCTTATCAAAAGCTTCTACGACAACTTCAGATGCTCTGTGGGCCATAGCAACACTTGTCTTTGAAGTCAAGACTGGAGTAAGACAAGGATGTGTGATGTCGGACTTGACTTCCGCTCACCGTCGAAGCAAGACGTGTTTGACGAGCGCGCAAGAAAACGAATCAAACAGCTGTGTACAGCAGCAGCAGCGATGTGAGTTTTCTTTGCCTTCGGGTAGGTGGGCGCGGTGCTACAAATTTTCATCAACAAGAATGATAGACGTTGGGGAGCTAGCTTAGTTTACATCAATCACCGACACTCTTATGGGAGAATTGTTAAAAAAGAGATGGCACGCCATTTCAAAGTACTTTGGGGGAAGAGGCGGCAGTGAGAAAAGAAGACCCTTCGCAACAAGCGATTCGTGTGCCAGTCCGGGAAAACACGAAAAAAAGAGAAAGCAAAAAGCTACGACAGGGCAGTGACAACTCAGAAGAAATGGCACTGCAGGAAAGATTTACGAACTGCAAGACTCGATAAAAAACCTCGC
This sequence comes from Rapana venosa, assembly GCA_028751875.1. NCBI lineage: Eukaryota > Metazoa > Mollusca > Gastropoda > Neogastropoda > Muricidae > Rapana > Rapana venosa. The sequence goes on from CM054140.1 coordinate 28,425,399, forward strand.
TACGAAAGAGGACTTAAAAATCATTCAACAGGGTTTAAAGAAGAGGTGGAGAGACTTTAATTTACTTTCACCCATCGTATAGATAAGCTGAGGCTAGTCCCTCTTCGGGCATTGCCAGTGAAAAGATAAACTGTTGAAGGAGGTGTCGAAACTCCGAGAAGAAATGCGGACCCAAAAGCCCCTGACCCAACCTCCCGAAA
>CM054140.1:28426098-28438598 GCA_028751875.1 Rapana venosa
GTTTTGGGGGGGCTTGCTAGTAAAGGGGACGTTATTACAAAGCAATCTTTTTTTAACACCAAACCAACACATTACAAAAATTTTGGCATTATTCAAGGTCATCGCAATATTCCAACAAAAGACTTTGCGTAAAAGATAGCAAGGGAGAAGAGAATCAGTAGAAATATATGTTTGGATCGAATATTATTTGGAGGGATTTTGGCCTAAGATATTTCCCCTAAGTTATCAATAATGCTGTAAGCTATAGGGAGTTTTCCTGCATTTATAAGCGCCATAACAAAAACAAAATTCCAACAAGACAAAATTCCAAAGAGAGATGAGAGAGAGAGAGAGGGAGCACAAAAAAAAATTATGAAAACAGAAAAAGCAGATGGATTTTTAAGTGAAACGTGTTAATCACTGTTTATAAGCATACCGTTGTGAAATATTCCAAATCCTCAGAGGGTGAACAAGTATGAATCAGTAACAGACAGTAGCACTGACGAAAATATTTTTTTTAATAACTCATAACCCACCCGGTCATGATGCACCGGAACATTCGAAAGTCCTTGTGAAAGACTGAACCAGAAGATATCAGAAAATTAAAGTTCAATCGGTATTTGGCCGCATTCTGATGCCTTGTCACAGACTAGAATGATGTTAATCAAGTCGTTGGTCTCCATGACCTGTCCAGATTTATCCAGGGAGAGGGGGGGGGGGGGGGGGGGGGGGGGGGGGGGGGTGGGGGGGGGGGGGGGGGGGGGGGGGGGGGGGGGGGGGGGGGGGGGGGGGGGGGGGGTGGGGGGGGGGGGGGGGGGGGGGGGGGGGGGGGGGGGGGGGCAGGGGGAGAGGATACCCTAGTAGTTAGAGCATTGAACTCGTGATCTGACGCCCGGAGGTGCCCGTTTTGGGGAATTTTACCCTGGAGTTTACAGTTAACTGCAGTGCTGAATGCACTTTCCCCAAAAGTCCTTCAATTGAGACTATAAACCGAAGCCCCCGTGTATAAACGCACGCAGAACATCTTGCACACACGATAAGAATCCATTCCACCTTTCGAGACACTAGACAAGTTCGTGCCAGTAGGAACAGATGACACAAAAATGTTAAAAAACGCATACACACAGGTGTGTTCAAACCACCACTCCCGCAGTCGGACTGCGGCTACCTTAATGGTGGGTAAAAAACGGTCGCACACGCAAAATATCACCATTGGTGAACCTCGGAGTGTAGCTGAAGAGCGAGGGGAAAATTGTACGTGACAACTTTGCTTTGTTGCAGAGTATAACATGCATGTTGGTGTGCTGCTTTTAAGACTGAGTGGCGTACACATCTGAATTTTGTTTGTGTGAAGGATTAGTTTGATAATCGTATCTAATTCTAATCGTTTAATTTATTCATTCATTCATTATCCCATTGCACTACTCACTTCAATACTGGTTTTATTTGTTTGGGTTGTTTTCTAGTTTGGTCTTTTTGATTTGATTTGTTTTGTTTGCTTGTTTATTGTTTTGCCAATAAGAAGTTCTCATCCGAACAAAGGGATCTTGAGGTGTTTTGTTTTGGGTTTTTTTTGTGCTTAAATTTCAGGGGGAATCCACCTTCGCCCCCTACACACACACACACACACACACACACACACACACACACACACACACACACACGCGCGCGCGCGCGCGCGCACACGAATAAAAACAACAATAACAAACGACTACAACTGTATTAACAACAACAACAACAAAACCCCAAAACAAATCATGAAGGGATGAAATAAAAACAACAAAAAAACAAAAAACAAACAAACAAACAAAAACGAAAGAAAGAAAAAAGAAAGAAAGAAAGAAGGAAAAGAATCCTCCTAGGGGAAAATAATTCCAACAGCGAACACAACACACACACACACACACACACACACACACACACACAACACACACACACACACACACACACACACAACCTACACACTCACACACACACACACACACACACACACACACACACACACACACACACACACACACACACACACACACACACACACACAAAATCCAACATCCAACAGTGTGCGGGGCAGAAATCGACCACTAGTCTGTCACCCTAACAATTTCAGGGCCACGAGGACTTTTTATTAAAACCTGGCGTGCTGTGCTGTAGCGGTGTTGCTGTGCTGTGCTGTGCTGTGCTGTGCTGCGATGTGCTGTGCTGTGCTGTGTTGAAGCATAGCGCCGTGAGCTGTGCTATCTGCCGCATGCATGCATGCTGCCTCGCCCGGTCTTTGTTCTGACTTCTCGTTCTTTGTTAGGCGTAACACGCAACTCCCCCCTCCCCCCCCACCCCTCCTCCTCCCCATACCCCCCAGCATTCCCTATGAATCATCAGTCCATAACTCATCTCCCCCCCCCCCCCCCCCCCCCCCTCCCCCCCCTCCCTATTTATTCATTTGTTTAGTTCTTATTCAGTCATTCGTTGAATCATTTATCGATTTGTTTTTTAATTATTCGTTTATTTATTATTCATTCATGCATTGGTTCGTTTATTTATCGATTTGTTTATTTATTTATTTATTCATAACTTCCCTTCCGTCGTTCGTACTTTTGGAGGTGGTGGGTGGGTGGGTTGGTTTTTGGTTACTCTATCATGCTTTGTTTCTTTTTTTTTTTAACCTCAAGTCTCCCTACTCCTCACTCCCATCTTCACGTTCTGTCTGTCTGTCTGTCTGTTGTTGTTGCTGTTGTTGTTGTTGTCTTCTATCCCTGGTATTGCCCCATTTATGATTGGGGAAAAAAGTCGACACAAAAACAGAGTAAACCAAACCAAACCAAACCAAACCAAAACGCACACTAGGATGTTTGACACTCTCTCCCCTCCTCCTCCTCCTCTCTCTCTCTCTCTCTCTCTCTCTCTCTCTCTCTCTCTCTCATCTCTCTCTCTCTCTCTCTTTCTTTCTCTCTCTGAGTGGTGTGTGTGTGTGTGTGTGTGTGGTGTGTGTGTGTTGTGTGCTCGTCTGATTAAAAAAAATAATGTAGCAGTAACAATGTTTGACTAAGAAAAGAATAAAAACGTAGCCCAGAAAGAAAGAAAAAACCAGTCTTTACTATGATAACAACTATTTTATATCCAAACGATAACTTTCATATTTTAAAAGGTTATAACTCTGGTTGCTTTTGATATTGTTTAGAGGCTCTGGCGTGTCTCGTTCTTGTCCATCTTGCTTGTTTGTTTGTTTGTTTGGGGTTTTTTGACATTTACACACACCCTCGATACATCCAAAATAGTTTTGATTTCGTTCCTCCTTTAGAGCTCTATTATTCACCAAATTTGAGATTTTGCGTATGTGACCGGTTTTTTCTGTCTTTCTTTTTTTCCTTTTTTTTTTTTTTTGCCTATCATATAGGTAACTGCATTCCAACTTCGAGAATAAAAAACAGTTCGAACTTTCAAATCGTCGCCAAAAAAAAAAAAAAAGACAAAAAAAAAAGACACACCTGACCAAGCCGTGGAAATTCCGAAATAGTCATGTTGAAAGTAATACTTTATTTGCGAGAAAAGGACCTTGCAGACCTTTCGGCATCAATGAACTCCCATAGAATATTTACACCCACAGAGGCGGCGGCGGCAGCAGCAGCAGCAGCAGTAGCAGCAGCAGTAGCAGCAGCAACAACCGCAGCAGCTGTTCGAAAGCGACAAAGGACAGAGACAGAGCAGAAAGAGCGACGGTGTCAGAAATAGACCTCAAAGCGTTGACTTTGTTTCCTTGCAACTAACTGGGCCTATACTCACGGCAGCTGTGCTTGTGTAGGCGGTTGTCTGTGCGTGTAGTGTGCCGGTTGAGCTTTTATTTCCTTTAGGATATTATACTTGTAATATAGATGTGTGAGGTTTTGGGTTATTATTTTTTAACTGGTTGGGTTGGGGTTTTTTTCCGTGTTGTGGCGGGACTCGGCGGTCTTTCTCTGCAACCAGAAAAAAAAGAGGTAAAGTTGGATGTGGTTTGCTGTTGTGTGTCTATGTGGTGGTAAGTGGTGGTGGTGGTGTATGTGTGTGTGTGTGTTGTGTTGTGTGTGTGTGTGTGTGTGTGTGTGTGTGTGTGTGAGAGAGAGAGAGAGAGAGAGAGAGAGAGAGAGAGAGAGAGAGAGAGAGAGAGAGAGAGAGAGAGAGAGAGAGAGAGAGAGAGAGAGAGAGAGAGAGAGAGAGAGAGAGAAAGAAAAGCAACAGCAAACACACAGTCTTTAAAAACTTAAACAAAAGGAAAGAGCCCAATAGAATCCTTTAAAAAAAAAAACAACCCCAAAAAGACTGCCATCTAGACAGACAAGTTGACAGGCAGCCATACAGAGAGACAGCAGACAAATCGACAGACAGACCAATGGACTTACAGGCAGACGGACAGAACACTCGACAAGCAGACAGACAGACAGACACGGAGACAGACGACCAAACTCTTTCATCTTCTGCCAGGATTGAAACATCGCTGAAGTGTGTGTGTGTGTATGTGTGTGTGTGTGTGTGTGTGTGTGTGGTTGTGTATCTGTGTGGTGGTGTGTGTGTGTGTGTGGTGTGTGTGTTGTGTATCTCTGTGTGTGTGTGTGTGTGTGTGTTGTGTATCTGTGTGTGTGTGTTGTGTATCTGTGGTGTGTGCGCGCGCGTGTGTGCGTATGTGTGTCTGTGTCCCTTCCTTTTTTCTCACCCTCTTCTAACCCCCACCCCCCCCCCCCTCCCCCAAATTTCCTCCCTCTCTCGTTTCTCTGCCCCTAATATAAGCTGCGAGATCAAAGGAAGGGAATTCTCTCTCTCTCTCTCTCTCTCTCTCTCTTCTCTCTCTCTCTCTCTCTCTCTCCCCCCCCCCCACCCCCCCCCCCCCCTTTTATCATTCCTCTCCCGGCTTGTTTGTCTGTGTCGTTTATCTTAAGATGCTGCACTGAGAGAGAGAGAGAGAGAGAGAGAGAGAGAAGGGGAGAGGAAGAGAGAGAGAGAGAGAGAGAGAGAGAGAGAGAGAGAAGAGAGAGAGAGAGAAAGTTGGTGTGTGTGTGTGTGTGAGTGTTAGAGAGAGAGAGAGAGGGGAGGGGGAGAGGGAGATATATAGAGAGCGAGTGAGAGAGAGATGGTGTGTGTGTGTTAGAGAGCGAGGGGGAGTGAGGGAGAAGAGAGAGAGAGAGAGAGAGAGAGAGAGAAGAGAGAGGAGAGAGAGAGAGAGAGAAGGTGTGTGTTATTGAGAGAGAGAGAGAGAGAGAGAGAGAGAGAGGGGGGGGGGGGGGGGAGGGGGGGGGAGGGGGGGGGGGGGGGGTTTGTTTTGGTTTTTTTGGGAGGAAAAGAAGAAGGGGGGGGGGGGGGGGGCCCCAAAAGGGAAAAAAGAAAAAGAAAAGGGAAAAAAAGAAGAGGAGAGAGAGAGAGAGAGAGAGAGAGAGCAGGACAGACAGACGACAGAACGACAGACAGAAACCAAGACAGATAGTCAGAAGAAGAAGAAAACAAAGGGAAACAGACAGAAGACACACAGTAGACAGAGATTTCGGGCGGCGTTCAAGAACGTCCCCCAGAGTACCCCTCTCAGTAACCCTTTTCTCTTCTCTGTTCGTCCTCTCTCTTCACTCTCTCTCCCTAATCCTGCTCCCCCCTTTCTCTCTCCTTTTTTTTCCCCTTTCTATCTGTATCTGCCCTTTCCCAGCAGCCCCGCTCGAAAATACTCCCCCCCGACTCACCTTCCCTCCGGGGGCTTGCCCTTTTTCTGCCGCGTTCCCTTTGGGGTGAGTGTTTCGTGGTGTATTTTGTGTCCCGTGCCCCCTTCCCTGCGTCTCTGTGTGTGGTGTTTGTGGTGTGTGTGCCTTCTCTGTCTCTGCTCTCTCTCTCTTGTCTTTGTCTGTCTGTCTGCTTTCACTCACATTGTCGGTTTTGTCCGCCCCCCTGACTCTCTCTTTTCCCCCTATCCGTCTCTGTCTGTCGTGCTTCACTTTTTTACCATTGTCTGTCTGTCGTCTGTTTCTGTTTTCTCAATCTTCACTCTGTCTTCTGTCTTCTGCTTTTTGTCTCTCTTCTTCTGTCTGTTCTTCACTTTTAAATTCCTTCTGTCTCTGTCTTTCTGTCGTCTTCTTCTCTCATTCATCTCTTCTTCTCTCCCCTTTTCTTCTCTCCTTCTCCTTTCCCCTCTTGCTTCACTTTTCACCTCATCGTCTGCGTCTGTGCTTCACTTTTCCCATTTTGTCAGTCTCTTTTCCCTCTCCCCCCCTCCTCTCTCCCCTCCCCTTTCTCCCCCCTTTCCTCCTCCCCATCCCTCTCTCCTCCCTCCTCCCCCCTCCTCTCCCTCCCCTCCCCTCCCTTTCCTCTTTTTCGCCCCTCCCCCCTTTCCCTCCCTCTCCCCTCACTCCTCTCCCCCCCTCCCCCCCCTCCCCCTCTCTCCCCTCCCTCCTTCTTCCCCTCCCCCCTCTCCTCCTCCCCCCCCTCCTCGCCCATCCACCCCCTTCCCTTTCCCCCTTCTCTCTGGCTGCCTTGCATTTGTACTATCCAGGCTGATCCTGCTCCTTCCCCAATGTTCGTTCTGCTCACATCTTCGCAGATAAAGGGATTCGGGGTCTGGATTGATTTGTATGGTAAGGGTTGTGAAAGGCGCTAGTGCCGAGTGGGCAAGACCGGTTTTTTTTTTTTTTATACTTCAACTCCTTGGGTCCGGTGAAGAAGTCGTGGGTTCGAATTCCGGTGTGGGCGTTTGGTGAATAATTAAGGGTGGGGATTTTTTTTACCATCTTTCAGGTCATCTTTAAAGCACAGATCTGCTAGTGTCTTGTTTTCTTTTTGTGCGTGCGTGTTTGTGTGTGTGTGTGGTGTGTGTGGTGTGTGATGTGTGTGTGTGTGTGTTTTGTGATGTTGTTTTGTGAGTGTGTGGTGTGTAGGTGTGGTGTGAGTGAGGTTTTGTTGTGGGTGTGTGTGGTGTGTGTGTGTGTGTGTGTGTGTGTGCGCGCGTGCATAAGATCAAATATGCACGTTAAAGACCCTGTAATTCATGTGAGCGTTCGGTGGGTTACAGAAACACAAACATACCCAGCACAGGCCTACATCCTTTAAATCTCCATCACGTATATGACTGACTGATTGTGCAGATGCCCAGGCGTGCTGATGTAAAAAGTTAGTACATGTCTACGCAGATGTGAGGGAAAGTTAATAGAAACTTTCACACACATTCCAGAGAAAAACTGAAACCCAAACCAAAGCAACAGGAAAAAACCCCCCCCCCCCCCCCCCCCCCACCCCAAAATATCAGAGCAAAACAAAACGAAAGAAGCAAGCCAACAATAACATCAAAACACCGAAAACGAAACAAACGAAAAGCAACCACCAAATATATTATTTGTATTTATTTTATTTTTTATTTTTTCTATTATTTAAAATTTTTTTTATATCGAGGATAATGGAATAAGCACTAATGTACTTTTTTACATCCAGTCCCCGTGAGCATGCGGTTTTGTCAATTCTGTCATCTGTTCCCACCCGCACACAATGGCCTACTCTTACGAAAAGCGGAACAGGATTTAACGTGTGCGCAAGATGTTCTGCGTGCGTTCGCACACGGGGGCCTCGGTTTATAGTCTCATCCGAAGGACTTTTGGGAAGAGTGGAGTCTGCACTGATGTGAACTCCAGGGGAAAATATCCCCCTTGAACAGGAATCGAACCCGGGGTCGTCAGATTGCGAGCGCAATGTTCTGACCACTAGGCTGTCCCGTCCCCCCCCCCCCTCCCCCTCCACCCCAAACCCACTTTGAAGACAGGCGTGACTGGCACCAACCAATCAGTTCCCGCCACACACTCCACACGTTCATTCTTTGTTCCTGGAAGCAGGGGAAACTGATTGGAAAGGTGGGATGGGGGTCAGGAGGGGGGATGGTGGTGGGGGGATAGGGGGGTAGGGCGCTTTAAGAGGTTTATGGGTTGATGGGGGTAGTGGAGTACTGAAAATGAAGATTATTGATTCTTATTCACCTCCCTTCCCCGTATCCTTACTATACAGGCAGTTTGGGGGATTTCCTGCTAGTATTGCCTTCATTTCGGGTGTCAATCCAAATTTCACACCCTCCCTTCCCCCTCCCCTTTGTGTGTGTGTGTGTGTGTCGTGTGTGTGTGTGTGTGTTTGTGTGTGTGTGTATGTAGTGTTGAATGTATGTATGTAGAATGTATGTGTGAGTATGTATGTATGTATGTATGTATGTATGTATGTATGTATGTATGTATGTATGTATGTGTATGGACTCTCTCTCTCTCTCCCTCCCTCCCCCTCTCTCTATCTTCTCTCTCTCTCCCCTCTCTCATCTTTCTCTCTCTCTCCTCCCACTCTCTCTCTCTCTCTCTGCTCCCATCCCCTCTCTCTCTGCTCTCCTCCCCCCCCCCCCCCCACTCTCTCTCAAGGGCTGGATTAAAAAAAAAAGTTTGTGAATGCTTATTCTTGTAGCACTTGGAAAATAAAGATGATTAATTGATTCATTCATTCATTCCCTCTTAATTAATTGAAAAAAAAAACCCACAAGATAAATAACAAACAAATTGCGTGAAGTGTAAGACTTGCCGTGATAAAAGGAAAGACAGTATCTCTTCTGATGCGTAGCATCTCTGTGGCTCAATGTACCCCCCCCCCCCCCCCCCCCCCCCCCCCTACAGATGATGCATCATTTACTTCGTTCGGTAGCTTAGGCCTACTATGTACAGGCCTAGCCTAGCTTCTAGGGCCTAATGGGAGAATCCTCACAGGAATGTGAACATCTCTCTCTAGGCCTCCTACAAGCCAGCGACAGGGAAAGGGGCAAAGTTCTACAAGGGCAATTTGCAGCATGCAACGCGCGCGCGCGCGCGCGCTGTGGAGGGGGGAGAGTGGGGGAGGGGTGGGTGGGTGGGGAAGGAGGATTTCAGGAGTTGAACGACTGCCAGAAATGAAAAAGGCCACAAAAGAGAGGGAGAGAGAGAGAGAGAGAGAGGGGGGGGGGGGGGGGAGGGGGGGGGGGGGGGGGGGGAGGGGAGAGGGCAATGAGAGAGAGGAGGGGAAAGAGAGAGAAAGAGAGAGAGAGAGTGAGAGAGAGAGAGGGGGGGGGGGATGAGGCAGAGGGGGTGAGAGAGGGGAAAGGAGAGTATGGGGATGAGAGGGAGAGAGAGAGAGGGGGGGTGGGGAAAGAGAGAGAGAGGGGAGAGAGAGAGAGGGGGGGGGGGGAGAGAGAGAGATAGGGGAGAGAGGGGGGAGGCAGAGGGGGTGAGAGGGGAAATGAAGAGGTATGGGGGATGAGAGAGAGAGTGAGAGAGATGAGAGAGAAAGAGAGTAGGGAGAGAGAGAGAGAGAGAGAGTGAGAGACAGAGAGAGAGAGAGAGAGAGAGAGAGCGGTATGGGGGAGATGGTGTGGGTGTTGGCAGTAGTAGGGGAGGAGAGAGAGAGGGAGAGAGGAGAGAGAGAGAGAGAGAGAGAGAGGAGAGAGAGGAGAAATTATGGGGATGAGTGGAGAGGTTTGTAATGGTGTTGTGATGGTGGTGATAGTGGTAGTGGTGGTGGCAGCAGTAGGGGGGGTGTGGGGGGGGGTGTGGTGGTGTGGGTGCGGTGGCAACCCGGCTTGCAGCAGTGATGTAAAGGGCTTACACGATCTCTGTGGGAAACCACTGTATTTCGGTCGTTTGGGCGAACTGTTTGCCTCTGTCTGCCTGTCTGTTTGTTTGCCTGCCTGTCTGCCTGTCTGTATGTCTGTCTGTCTGTCTGCCTCCCTCTCTGTCTGGTTGTCTTGCCTGCCTGTTTGCCTGTCTGCCTCCCTCTGTCTGTCTGTCTGTCTTGCCTGTCTGTCTGCCTGCCTGCCTGCCTGCCTGCCTGTTTGTCTGTTGCTTCCCTCTCTGTCTGTCTGTCTGCCTATCTCCCGCTGCCTGTTTGTCTGTCTGCCTGCCTGTTTGTCTGCCTGCCTTTCTGTATGTCTGTCTGCCTACCTGCCTGACTGCCTGCCTCCCTGTTTGTCTGTCTGCCTGCCTGCCTGCCTGTTTGTCTGCTGCCCTCTGTCTGTTGCCTGCCTGCCTCCCTGCCTGTTGTCTGTCTGCCTGTCTGTTTGTCTGCCTACTGCTGTCTGTCTGTCTACCTCTGTCTGCCGTCTGTCTGTCTGTCTGCTTCTCTCTCCATCATCATCATCATCATCATCATCATCATCATCATCATCACCGCCGCCACAACCACCACCACCACCACCGCCGCCGCCGCCACTATCACTACCACCATTACCAGCATCATCATGATCATCATCTTGGTCTTCTTCCTCTTGTTGTGATCAGGTTCACTTACACGTGGGACTGTTAGTGTGGCCTTCATTGTTGTTTTGTAGCTGTAATATTAACCAATGTAGAAAATATGTGGGGGGGGGGGGGGGGGGGGGGAGGCAAACCCAACGAGAACAACCAGGAAAAGAAAACAGGTGATACAAATTCTTCGCGAAGTCTCCTAACACATACTTAACAACGGTACTTTTCTTTCCTATTAGCTGACACACACACACACACACAGAGGGCTCTTAGCAGCTAGGTAGTGAGCCTTGCACAGTACAGCCCCACACATTGAAATAAACGCTCTTAGATAAACGACCTACGAGAGAGAGAGAGAGAGAGAGAGAGAGTGAGAGCAAAGGCTACACTCCTGCTTTAGCTTGCAGGTTAAGTATTTTGTACGGAGTGGTAGTCGGGGAGAAATTTCTGGTAATTTTCACAGATTTTTTAAAAGTATGCCAAAAAAAAAAAAGGCACTGTATCCTTGTTTTGGGAACTTAGGACAAAGAGCAATACCAGGTTGTCACGAGCAAGTTGGAAATGATCGTCCAATAAATAAGGATCGCTTGTGTTCCTACAGTGTTGACCCCGCGCAGGCATATTGCCGTTAGGAAGCTTGCAAGCGACAAAGGACTGATGGAGAGGTACAGTGTTAAAAAAATTCAAACCTATCAAATTTGTGCAAAGATAACGAGTTTTGAGTCAAGGAAGTCTTTCACAAAAAAGTGAATTTTGTTACTGTGGATGCCACAACCCAGGCACTTGCCCACAACCGCCGCAAATGGAGCCAACTGGTGCAACGTTCGTCACTGCAGTGCCCCTACGACCCTGGAAGGGGTTATGGGAGCAGATGAGATGAGATGAGGGATGCCACAGAACGTACTGTATAAAATTATGTAATAGGAACAGAGGAAAATAGAAGGAAAGGGGGCGAAAATTGAAGGGGGTGTGTAGCCCGTTGAAACCAGTGGAGAAGGAAGAGGAAGAGGGGAAGCCAAGGCTACACACCGGTATTAAAAAATCACTCTTTTCCTTCTGTTTTTCTATGTAACTCTTATATTCATACCGCACGCACTAAGGCATCCACAGAAATAAAAACCACTTTTTGTGAAAGACTAGCCTCTGACTCAAAACTCATGTGATTTTGAACAAATTTGGTAGGTTTGAAATTTTTTTATTTTTCAGCAAACACTGTACCCCCTCAGTCCTTTGTCGTTGCTAGCTTCCTTACCGCAATTGCATGCGCGGGGGCAACGCTGTAGGAATACAGGCAAAAACCCCATTGATGGTTATTTCCAACTTTCTCGTGACTACTGTTATTCTCTTTGTCCTCAATCCAAAAACCAAGTGCACAGTGCATCATTTCATGCTTTAAAAAATCTGTGAAAATCACCAACAGTTTTTTCCACTCGCACTTTATACAAGATACTACTTGACCCCCAAATTAATACCGGTGTGTAGCCCAAAGAAGAAAATGTGGAGGTAGGCAATGGGGAAGGACAGTTTGGGGGTGGGGTGGGGAGCTTCGGGACATCTGGGGATTGGGAAGGGGAATAGGAGGGTGTGGGGAGAAGGTAGATGCGCTGGTATTAGAAAGGTTAGTCGGAGAGCTAGAGCTCTGCGTGTTTGTGGTTTTAAGTCGTTTGTAGACATAGGCAATCACATATCCAAGAACTACACAACCCCTGTAACAGACGGGATGTCATGGAAAGAAGAAAGAAAGAAAGCATGAATGTACAGGGCAAAACAAACCAACAAAAAAAACACAAACAAAACAACAACATCAAAAAACCCTTCTTTCCCCCCAACCCCTCCTCTTCAAACCTGTTTTTTTTTTTATATTATGAAACGCCACTCACATCCTCAAAAACACTGTCATTGCAGCAGACCATTTAAAACACACACACACACACACACCACACACACACCTTTATAAGATTCAAAGTATTAACTCTTCAAGGACCAAAAGACGCCAGTAGCAAAGGCAACTTAGTGCACAGAACATCATTGTGTGACTACAGGGGCAGGGTAACCTAGTGGTTAGAGCCCTGAGCTCGCGACCTGACGATCTGACGGTGAGAATTCGAACACACCCCACCCTCTTAAAATCTATGAATACAGAGACTACATTCATCTTACACAGACCTTAGTGTTTCAGGCGATTTCTTGGTGGAGTCTAGTCATCATAGTGTTAGGGTTGTTCAGGAAATAACCCTGACCCACTGAACCCTCACCCACCCTCTCAGAGAGAGAGAGAGA
>CM054140.1:28444684-28487184 GCA_028751875.1 Rapana venosa
TACATTCCGTCTGATCCGGTAACTCATGCTCTTTCCAACACGTGAAAAACCTAACTCACAATATGCCTAACCTCCTGTTTTGCTCTCTCTCTCTCTCTCTCACACACACACACATATGCACACACATATGCATGCACACACGCACGCACACACGCACGAACACACACACGCACGCACAAACACACGCACGCACACACACATGCACGAACATACACAACACACATACACACACGCGCGCACGCACGCACAAGAGGGTGCGCATGCACACACACACACACACACACACACTCACACACACACATATACAGGCAACCACAGTCACTTCTAACCCAGAAAAAATCTGATAGCATCCATCATAACATGTAAAACATCCAGTCCAGCACTAATTCTGTCTTTGATTCTGTCACGATCGGCAGGTGTCCACAGCTGCAGCTTGGAATAAATGTCTTTTTTCCTCCTGAGTCAGTTGCCTGGTGTTCTTTTTTGCAAACCAAAAGTAATCAGCAGGGTTGTGAGTGTCATCTGTCCAGATAAACTGAAAAATCATATCTTCACTTTCACAAATGATAGTATCAGGTATTTCATCAGAGGTATACACATTAAGAAAGTCCTTGTTTCTAGAAACGTCCCTGAGATTTCTCTGCAGGGATCTGTTTCTCAGCCCACCCACATAGTTCTTTATAGTATCTCCACTGTAGCCTGCATCCCGAATCTGATCTAGATATTCGTCACAGTCCCCCCCTCCATCGTAATGTCAGGTACAGGCACCTCAACCAGGTCAATTCCACCTTGTTGTTCAGCGACTGTGTCAGCTTCCAACACTGTGACAGCACCTGACGCACGGCGATAATCATGTGTGGGAAGCACCGATTGCGAAGGCATGTGGTTTGGAGAGGCTGGGGTGTTGGTGTGTGAGACAGACTGGGTGATGGGGGGTGTTGGCATAAACAAACTTGGCGAAGTTTCGAATGGGAACAATGCACTTGCCTTGTCTTCTTGCCTTTCCTCTGTCTGTCTCCTCTCCTCTGCCCGCCTCCTCTCCTCTGCCCGCCTCCTCCTCTGCCTGTCTCCTCTCCTCTGTCCTTCGTCGGTCCCTGTTGGTCTGACTGGGAGGCTTTCTGCGGAAGTACACAGGTGTTTGCTGACCCGCCATGTTCCCATCACTTGAGCCAGCCTTCAGTCGAAGCACAACAGTCGTTTGCTCGCCTTCTCCACAGACCTTCCATGAGGTGATGCAGTGTTGTTGCAGCAGGGCACCTAGCGTCACTTCCAGCGTTGTTGGTAACCCGACAACTGGCATGGTGCTGGTTTATGTGGCAATTTAAACACAAAATTTACACAGCAAAATTTTGCCCTGCCTATATCCAAGGGAGATCACCCCGAGCTCCTTGATACATAGGAGACTGACAGAGGAAAAAAATCAGACACACGGAAGAGAGGCAGTGAGACTGATTGTACATGTTGATGTATATGCGAGCACGTCTGTCTGTCTGTCTGTCTGTCTGTATGACAAATCAAGCAGTCTTCTTCTAAGAACTCCATCAATATTCTGATGTTGTTGTCTAGGCAGACTGACTGACAAAGAAACTTGTCAGACAAGCAGAGCTTTATATTCCTATTGCTAGAAGCACAAAATGATGGAAGGGGATTGAAGGTAAATCCTGAGGACAGACTTTCCCAAATGCAAAAGAAGTGTGTATGAATCTGACAAAGAAGTCACAGATAAGATCAGAACAACAGCTCAGGACATAACAGCAACTGCCAAACCCAGCATAGACTCAGCCCGCAAAACAATGCTCTCATGCCTTCCTGAAGTATGAAGTCCAGTCGACCATGAGGGCCAAATTAGGGCTGACACCACACCAAAGGAGCAGTTAGTGAATCAATGGCACGTCCAGAAACAAAGAAATGAGAACCAACACATCTGGCTATCTGAGTCAAAATGGCCGTCCCAAGTCAAAGACCTGGTAGACATGAATCTGTCCAAACATGCAAAGGAAAGCTGGATGAAAGAGTGGGAGCACAATGAAATAAAATAGGAACACAAACTAGGATGTAATTATCACTAGTGCAGGCCATCATAGCTAAATCTTTTGCCAGAGGAAAAAAGAAATCTTAACACCAATACTTTATTACTGCAATAAACACAGAAATTCATGTGGATTACAAGCCATATATTAAAAAAACAATAACTAGAAAAATAAAACATCAATCACAGACAGTTGTGCAATAAAATTCAATCTTAGAAGATTATATACATGCATCCACAGACAAATACACCACCCGCACACAAGCGCATGCATGCACTTAGACCAGAGCACAAATGATTACAGCATGTCATACAATAAGAGCAATATCAATTATTATGATGTACTATATAACACTACAACATTACACTCAGTAAAAGAAATGCACACCTACTTTGCTTTAACCATCCCATACTCTTAGTCCTGCTCATCTCTCTCTCTCTCTCTCTCTCTCTCTCTCTCTCTCTCTCTAAGTTATATTTCATTTTTTGCATCCTTCCATTTTTGCCCCTCGAAGTGAACTGTTGCCTAAGGCCAATGCACATTAAACCACTTCAGAGTTCTCTCTCTCTCTCTCTGTTATGTTATCGTAAGAATTTTTTTTTCCCTGTGGATTTGCTTGCATTTGTTTGTCACTGCTGTACTTCACTGTGTATCCCTATCATTATTCAGTGAATTGATCAGTAACCCCCCCTTTTTATGAATAAATTCTGTCAGAGTTCTCTCTCTCTCTCTCTCATTAGTCTTTGATCAATGCAGATTTGTTGTTGTTATGTCTTATATGGAGTAGCTGTGGTTTCCACACCCCACCCCACCCCCACCTCCCCCCGCCTTTGAGGCTGGAGGTCCAGCGCTGTCACCATCACATAAAACCCCGAGACGAGCACTACACCCTCTAGATGTCTGTTTGCATAGCCATAGTGGGTAGAGTGCTGTAGTGCCTCCTGGTCTTCTCCTGCACTAGTGACTCTGCAGGAAATCTGCCTGCTGGCCTCGGCCAACATATTCCAACTTCAGGGCAGCTTGTTAGAAAGTTCGTATGAAACCATTCCAGATTTGCTTGGAAAAAGGTAGGAAAACGGGCTAGGCAGGCAGAAAAAGATATAAGCAAGAGAGGAAGGGAATAGGGAGGTAAGAGAAGAAGCAGAAACAAAGGGAGTGGCAGAAAAGGGGAAATTTCTAGCACAGAATTTCCAGAAAGTGGAGATGCTGTCTATACTGAAAGGCCCCCCCACAGGAGAAATAGCCTCATCTAAAAGGACTTTCAGGGGAGTGGAGCTGGTGTACTGATGTTAACTCCTGAGGAAAATTGAAATCACCCTGAGTGGGTATCTCAGTAGTGGATCAAATCCATACCAGCAGCAGATCATGAACTCAACACTCTAACCTCTTGGCTACCACCCCCCACCCCCCCTCCCAACCTCCACCCTTTTACTATTTGAAGCAAAGCAACACGCACCAACAACAAACAAAAACATGCCCTCAGTGCCTTAGGACAATCTTTGTTTGGAAGCCCTACCTCCATGACTGAACTCCTCTGGGTATTGTAGCCGACACTGTCTCTGCTGTGAGTGTAGCCTGTGTTGGTGATTCCGCCCTCACTCTCCCTGTATGAGCTGCTGTTCCAACTTTCACCAGAATTCTGGAGATAGCAAGGATCGATATCAACTTTCTGTATTGTGTAATATAGCTTTGTTGTACCTGTATTGAATTTTTAAAAAACACTCATCAGGAATGACACAAAGTGGAAAAACTTTTTGGTTATCAAAAAATTAAAATTTGGCACAAAGAGAGAGAGAGAGAGAGAGAGAGATTTCTTTTTATTTATTTATTCTTTTATATCGAGGATAATGGAATAAGCACTCAAGTGCTTTTTTTCATCCAGTCCCTGTGTGTATGCAATTTCTGTAAATTTTGTCATCTGTTACCACCGGCACACAATGGCCTACTCTTCCGAAAAGCGGAACGGGTTTTAACATGTGTGCAAGATGTTCTGCATGTGTTCGCACACTGGACCTCAGTTTATAGTCTCATCCGAAGGACTTTTGGGGAGAGTGGAGTCGGCACTGATGTTAACGCCAGAGGAAAAATCCTCTTGAACAAGATTTGAGCCCGGGTCAGCAGATCACAAACACATCACTGTAACCACAAGGCTATCCCGTCCCCTCCCCAGAGAGAGAGAGAGAGAGAACTTAGCTTGAATTTTATCAGACAATGGGCAGAAGTTTTGATTCTAGTCACTCTGAGAGAAACAGAGAGAGACAGAGAAGACGTTTTCTTCAAAATCTATTAAAATCTTTCTCATCAGGTACCAACTCACATCTCTAAGCAATGTTAGCTAGCCCCAATAATGAATATAAAATAAACAAAAATATCTCACACACATACACACCTTCTTGGCTTGAATCTGATCTGACATTGGGGCAGAACTTTTAATTCTAGTCGGGTCAGTTATGAGAACAATTTTATACAGCAGAATGCAAGTCCAGATTTATATTTCCATGTTGGTAATTATTTTATGTCCGCAAGGTGGAGGAATCACAAGAAGTAAATTTTTTGTTTGTTTTGTTAGTGCTTAGACTAGAGCTCTGAGGTACTCCAATGGTGAGATTTTGCGTATGCACCCATTTTTACCTACCATTAAGGTAGCTGTATTTCTGCTTTGATGATGGTGTCTAAATGCAACACCTGCGTGCATGCTTTAAAAAAAAAAAAAATTCCATCCATTCCTGACGGCACAAAATGGCCTTCTCTTCCGAAAGGTGGAATGGGTTTTTAACGTGCGCACAAGATGTTCTTTGTGCATTCACACACAGGGCCTCAGTTTATAGTTTCATCCAAAAGACTTTTGGGGAATGGAGTCAGAACTGATGTTAACTTCCTAAAACAGGCGCCTCTGCGGTGGCCATGGTGGCTTTATCCCAGGCCATCAGATCGTGAGTGCAAGGCTCTCAACACAAGGCTATCCACTAGCCTCCCCGCAACCCCCCCCCCTCCCTTCTTTGAAACGGTATATAACATCTACACCTTTTTTTTTTTAAACCCAACTAATTATTACAGGGTCTATACAGACTTTTCAGTATAAAATTCAAGCAGATTTTAAAGAAAGTCAAAGGTGTGATTCCTGTAGTATTACATTTGCAGTCTACATGTCTATCATTGATTGCCATCCAAAATAAAATTAGCAATACATATGCATACATATATGATTCTCTGAGAGAGAGAGAGAGAGAGAGAGTGATGATTAAAATAGATGTCTTACCTTATTACCCAATTCATGCTGGACAAAGCATGTGTCCCTTGACTATTTGTTTAATTTGGCAATAACAGACACATGAAAATTTCCAATGAATACATATAAACTGTGTGTGTGTGTTTCCCCCTCTCTCTCAATATTGTTTCCTTATTTACCTGTAATCCATTTAAAAAAATGATAAAGAGCTGGGGGGGGATGCCAAAACTGTTTGCACTGGTACTCACCCCAGTCTCGAGCATAACCCTCAAGTTCCTCAGCTCAGGAATGAAAGGCATGAACTTGCTCATTTTACTCTTCATCTTGTCCCTGAAAATGAACCAAACATGGTCAAGTTATACACACAGACATGTACACACAGACACGTACACACACACACACATATATATATATATAGAGAGAGAGATTTTATTTATCTTATTCTTTTATAGCGAGGATAATGGAATAAGCACTCATGTGCTTTTTTACATCTAGTCCCCATGTGTATGCGGTTTTGTCAATTCTGTCATCTGTTCCCACCGGCACTCAATGGCCTACTGTTACGAAAAGCGGAACAGGATTTAATGTATATGCAAGATTTCTGCGTGCGTTCGCACACAGGGCCTCAGTTTATAGTGCTATCCGAAGGACTTTTGGGGAGAGCGGAGTCTGCACTGATGTTAACTCCAGGGGAAAATATCCCCTTGAACAGGAATCAAACCCAGGTCGTCAGATTGCGAGCGCAATGTTCTGGAGAGAGAGAGAAGAGAGAGAGAGCACTGATTTTAGCTAATTTGTGTAGTTTAGTTTAGAAACTGTTAGCTAGCCATTTTCACACTTTGGGGGAACTTTCCATGATATTCATGTAGAAAAGAGCTATTATTTCCAGAAAAGTGAAGATTTCACTTATTGAACCCTCAACTGCAAAGTGTAAACAAATGCAACCTTTTTTCTCCTCTTTCTAAGATAAAAACCCTAGCAGCAACAAGTTTGAAATTTTACAGTTTGTTTTTCCTGATATATGTGTATCCATGTGGCCAAATTTCAGGACTAGTTTGGGGGTTTTTTGGGGTTTTTTATAAACCTGTACAAATGCTCAGTGTGCAGAGAAATGTTAAGACTCCAAATTGTCTGGTATGGAGTGAGTTAATGCAGAGACATGTGATAAACTTTCAAACCCACCTGAAGGCACAACAGCAAACAAGCGATCCACCCACAAGAATCACCACCATGAATATGATGCCCAAGGCAACTTCTGAGGGAACATGTGCTGTGAATGAAACAAAGACCAAACACAATACAAAGAGTTATTTGCTTGCTCAACAAGCAAAGAAACACACACACACACACACACACAGAGGGATAGCCTGGTGGTTAGAGTGATGCATTCGTGATCTGCTGACAGGTTCGAATCTCGTTCAAGAGGATTTTTCCTCTGGAGTTAACATTAGTGCTGACTCCACTCTCCCCAAAAGTCCTTCAGATGAGACTATAAACCGAGGTCCCGTGTGCGGAATGCGTGCAGAACATTTTGCGTACATGTTAAAACCCGTTCAGCTTTTCGGAAGAGTAGGCCATTGTGTGCCCGTGGGAACGGATGACAAAATTGGCAAAACTGCATACACATGGGGACTGGATGTACAAAAGTTCATAAGTGCTTATTCCATTATTCTCAAAAGAAAAGAAAAGAAAGAAAGAAAAGGGGGAAAAAATGAACACACACCCAAGAAAGCACTGAGTAAAACTTGGCTTGAAATTCAAGGTAAGATCTCTGACTTGACAATGGGTTACTGTGCAGTGCAATGCAAAGCAGTGCAGCAGTATAGTACACGGCAGTGCAGATAAAATGCAGTATTGCTCAGGGCAGTGTTGTGCAGTGCAATGTACATGTGGTTTTTTTTGTTCCTCGACTAGAGCACCAAGGTTCACCAATGGAGAGATTTTTGCGTATGTGACCGTTTCTCCCCCCCCACTCAACAACCATCTAGGTAGCCACATTTTGTCTTCAGGGATGGTGTCGAAACACGACGCCTGTGGGCAATTGTTTCTGAAATTTTGTCATCCGTTCCTTCCAGCATGAAATGGCCTACTCTTCTGAAAAGCAGAATGGGTTTTTAATGTGTGCGCAAGATGTTCTGCATGCATTTGCACACAGGGCTTCAGTTTATAGTCTCATCTGAAGGACTCTGACAGTCAGTGTGATTTTTTCGTCAAACAGAAGAAAGGGCAAGGCTGGAATCGAGCCCAGAGCCTCACAGTTTACTTGTTTTGCAGGTGAACGTCTTAACCGTCCTGCCACCTTCCTTTGTGGTGCAATATAATGAAGTGCGGTACACAGCAGCGCAACAAGCACAGAACTTTACTCCCCAAAAATGTACGAAAACTGCACAGAAATTGAGAAGAAGAAAAATTGTATAAAGCGTGCAATCATCACAAGGTATGAAAACTCATTTTTGACAGCTTTTTGTTGTTGTTTGGTGGGGGGGAGGGGGGTTGTTTGTAACCTAAGTCAGCTTCGTTGTATTAAGAAGAGACACATAAGAAGGTTCCATTATACATGTCAATGAAATGTGGCCAGTGACTATGCAATCTGTGATCCTTTTAACATATTCTTCACATGACAGTAGTGGATCAGTGGTCTAGAGGTGACACACCTGCCTAAAAATCAGTAGATACAGGTTTGATTCCCATTTGTGCCTGAACGTTTGCCCTTGGCCTTCCCACAACTAGACTGTGAGTGGTAGTCTAGGGCTGGTCTTTTGGATGAGACGACAAACTGAGGTCCAGTGTGCAATATGCATTCAGCACGGATAAAAGAACCCTCCGCCCCCAACAAGAGAGTTGCCCCTGGCAAGATTTTGCAGAAAAAAAAGCCTCTCAGACAGAGAAACAAATACATAACAACAAAAGAGAAAATGAGAAGAAAAAAAACAAAGTATGGGTGGTGCTGTGTCCCCAGGGAGAGCAGCCTGAATTTTACGCAGAGAAATCTGCTATGACTGAAAGTAGTATAAAATACAACTGGGTGGTTATATACAATACAAAACATACTATTTTAAAAAATTTTCCCCTTTTGTTACTGTTAATTATATATACTGTTCTTACTTCTCTTTCTACAAATAATAAACCAAAGTCTAAATTGCTGAAAAAGTGTGGGTGAAAATTTGGCACGCAGCGAACACAAGATCAGTTTTCAGACGATGCTTTCATCCACAGCTCTGTGTATTTATAACCCATAAAGAACAGGATAGCAGGTTCTTCACTTCTCTCCTACTTTGCCATCAAACTTACTGGGCGGTAAATGTAACTGCTCAAAATCTTTATGCTGTCTCTCTCTCTTTCTCTAAATATGTAGTCATTAAGATCGTAAGAATTTTTTTCCCTGTGGATTTGCTTGTACTTGTTTGTCACTGCTGTGCTTCACCGTGTATTCCTATCATTATTCAGTGTACTGATTAGTAACTCCCTTCATGTATGGGCCAAATGCTTTTCATGAATAAATTCTTTCAGAGTTTTCTCTCTCTCTCTCTCTCTTTCCATACACCTAAAATTTGCAAAACCGACAAGAGACTATCCATGCTTCTAAGTGAACACAGGTCAACCAAAACAACCATTCCCCCACCCCACCCCCCCAAAAAAAAATGATGTAGAAGAAGCAATACACTGGAAAGATTCTCACCTGAAGGCATCCCCGAGTTCTGGCTCACATGTACAGTTAAGAAAGATGTCAGCGAAATGGGCTCGCTTGTCGTGTTGGCCCAAAGTCTTACGCGGTATTCCCTGTCCGTTTCCATCCCTGTCACTGTGTAGCTGAAGACGCTGCCATCCACAGTGTGGTCTGCACAGGGAGGGAGGGAGGGAGGGAGGACAGAAAACCCAAACTGTAGTATTGGATATTTGATTCAGGATATAAGTAAGGTAAGAAGGAAGCAGATCACTTATAAAAACTTGAAACAAACTTTTGGAAAAGATTCCAGTATCATAAAAACTGCTCTTCTCTGCAGAATAATTTTAAATCAGTGGTCTAGAGATCACACACCTGCCTAAAAAGCCAGAAGTGCCAAAACTCTCCCCAATTCACTGGACACTGAGTGGTGGTCTGGGTGCTAGTGTTTCAGAAGAGACAATAAACTGAGATACGGTCTGCAACACGCATTCAGCGCATGTAAAACAGAAACCACTGCCACAAGAAAGTTGTCCCTGGCAAAATTTTGTAGAAAAAAAGCCACCCTGATAGGGAAACAAATAGACTTGCATGCAAAAAAATATTTTAAAATGTGGCCAGAAACAAAGACCAGACAAAATTAATATCGCAGACACACTTTCTCTAGCTACGCTGCTTCCTCATGAAATACATTCCCTCTTGGACCGCCATTTTACTTCCCGTCTCTCCTTCAAAGTTGTTTTTTTTAAGAACACATCTCTTTTCCCTTCTTTAATTCACGTCACAAATCCTTCTTTTCAAAAACACATCTCTTTTCCCCTTCTTTCATTCAAGTCACAAAGAGCCACAGACTTTCCCGCATGCTGAACCAGTTTCATACCCTTGGTGCCTGTGCTCGTTTTAACCTCCTAAGTCACTGTGTGTTTTCTGGGAGGGTGAGACTTGTGACTAGGAAAGCAAGATTTCTCCACAGGGATGCCAGGGGCCTGTCAGTATCAATGGCATCCCCACCTTTCGGGAATACTGTGCTAGGAATTCCCTCTTTTCTATCCCACACTTTCTTTCTGCTTTCTTCCATTGCTTCCTATCACTCCTTCTCATCTATGTTCTGCCTTCTTGGTCCATTCTCCTGTGCTTTTTGTTCCAAGAAAGACTCAAAAGATAACAATTCTCTCACACACCAGTCTGATGTGCTGGGCCTGACTTGTCAGGCGCTTAACGGCAGTGCAACACATCAACAAAGAAGAAAAAGAAGTAAAGCAAGATGATCCGCGGTAGGTAAATGTGGACATGTGTGCACTTTTGCTGACATCGCTTCACTTGTGTGCATGCATGTGCAAATGCATACATGCAGACCTACTACAGCTATAGCACATCTCAAAACAGAATGTGTATTTTTATTGCATGTCAAGTTTGTAAATGCCTCAGACTTCTGAATTTATTAAATAAGGTGTCCAAGATGGCGACTATGGTTAATATTAGTAGTCAAAGTAATGGTAGAAGTTGTGCATGTGTTTTAAGTGTCGCTGACAGACAACCAAGTTAAGTCAAAGTAATGGTAGTAGTTGTGCATGTGTTTTAAGTGTCGCTGACAGACAACCAAGTTAAGTCAAAGTAATGGTAGAAGTTGTGCATGTGTTTTAAGTGTCGCTGACAGACAACCAAGTTAAGTCAAAGTAATGGTAGAAGTTGTGCATGTGTTTTAAGTGTCGCTGACAGACAACCAAGTTAAGTCAAAGTAATGGTAGAAGTTGTGCATGTGTTTTAAGTGTCGCTGACAGACAACCAAGTTCTAAGCCAGCTGCTTTGTACTCACTGCGACAGTCGGTGTAATCAGGGGCTTGGCAGACTTCAAGGACGTAGTTGCGGATGGCAACAAGCTTGTCACACGTCTTCCCGCTCCACTGCACCTCAATGTCACCATTCTGCTGATAGGCTTTCAAGTCCCTGAGTGGATTGCCCGCAGCTGAAAACAGTGTCGTGTGGAGACTTTTAGATGTGGCTGAACAGTGTCATGTGTAGACTTTTAGATGTGGCTGAACACAGTGTCGTGTGTAGACTTTTAGATGTGGCTGAACACAGTGTCGTGTGGAGACTTTTAGATGTGGCTGAACACAGTGTCATGTGTAGACTTTTAGATGTGGCTGAACACAGTGTCGTGTGGAGACTTTTAGATGTGGCTGAACACAGTGTCATGTGTAGACTTTTAGATGTGGCTGAACACAGTGTCGTGTGTAGAATTTTAGATGTGGCTGAACACATTGTCATGTGTAGACTTTTAGATGTGGCTGAACAGTGTCGTGTGTAGACTTTTAGATGTGGCTGAACACAGTGTCATGTGTAGACTTTTAGATGTGGCTGAACACAGTGTCGTGTGTAGACTTTTAGATGCAGCTGAACACAGTGTCATGTGTAGACTTTTAGATGTGGCTGAACACAGTGTCATGTGTACACTTTTCAATGCTGGTCTCGACAAGTAAGTTTGTTTGCCTTTTTTTTTCTTCTTGTTGTACTTGTTAACAAATGAGACGGACATGAACTTAAAATTAAAATTTATAAAAAACGGTCGATGCCTTGCAGAGTTCAATGTGGTCACTTCCACCAGTTTTAAATTCATCTGTTTTTGGTGTGGGTTTTATTTTGGTTGGGGGGGGATTTTTTTGGAGGGGGGGGGGGGGTTTGGGTGGGTTTTTGCTTGTTTGTTTCAGTTGTTGCTGTTTGTTGTTTTTTGGGGGGGGGCGGGGGGTGTTTGTTTGTTTGGCTTCTTTTTTTTTCTTTTTTTTTTTGGGGGGGGGGCACTATTTAATACAAAGGAGTCAACTGGAAATAATCACCAAAAACTAAAGAAGGTGCTGAAGTCCACTTTTCTTTTGTCTGCCTCTCTGATTCAATCTAGTTGAGAAAACTCTGTGAGATGGCATTAGCAGCTGGTGACAAAGTTTACAATTAGGAAACTATATATATATATATATATATCTATATATATATTTTTAAATATTATTTTCCATTGGTGGTCAGAGAGATGTTTGCATGATTTTATCCAGTTGTCATGATTTTAAAAGAGGAAAAAAATGAACAAACAATAAACCCCCCACATTTCTGGCACAAGACAAAGCCTTTGGACTGTGCTGACCACTGTTCTCTCCCCTTCCTTGTCCTCCATTGCTTTGAAGGATTTTCAATCACCAGACAGGGGGCGGGATAGCTATGTGCGCTTGTGATCTGATGGCCCGGGATCAAGACACCACGGAGGCGCCCGATTTAGGGAATTTTGAGACTGTGCGACAGGGCTGTACTCTACGCTTCTTATGATTTATATTCCAACATCAACCGGTGCCAAGAGATACAGACACCTACAGTGTTAGGTCATTTGAGCCAACGCTCAAATTGGCATCCATAAAGTGGATGAATCTCAACTATGTTGTCCCTGTCTTCCCAATGAGCCCACAGCACTCTGGGTAGGAACTGGCCGGAGTATGAGAAATCCCTATGCTTCTTATGGGACTCGAACCCAAATCCTTCCAGTCTGTAACTCAAGGCACTGTGCCAAGGCAGCTGGTACAGACATTTTTCATAACACACTGTTACTCACAAAAACCAGCAACAATCAAATGAAGATGGCATAAATCTTCCATAAACATAAAACACAAAAACAAAAATCCTCCAAAAGACAAAAACTTGGAATAACTGCTAACAAAAAACACACCTGCTGCAAAAACCAAAAACAACACACAAAAAAGGCAAGCGACTCCTAAGCCCTTTGGTTTGATTTCAGTGCTGCCAGAAATTATTTTTGTCCCTTCCCGCCCTCAAACCCCCTCCTCCTCCCCCCCCCCACGCGCGTGCACACACACACAACCTCCACAAACCACCTTGCCCTGAATCTGTATCAGCAGAAAACCCTACTGCTTATACCAAAATGTTTTTAAATTATTTCAGTTTTCACTTTCCCTGTCGGGAGGCCGAAGGTCTATCAGTATAAATAGCATCCCCACCTCCTGGAAATTCTGTGCAAGAAATTCCCTCTTTTTTCTAGCCCTCTTTTTGTTTCTGCCTTGTTCCTTCTCTTCCTGTCACCTCCTTCTAGTTGGTTTTCTGCCTTCATGTTCCATTCTCCTGCCTTTTTTTTGGCCCAGAAAGATGTAAAAGATAATATTTCTCTCCCATGACAAAGTCGGATGCACTGGGCCTGACTTGTCAAGCGCTTAACGATGCCTTTTGCTCATATGACAGGCAATGGTAGTTGCTGTTTGAGCGCTCAAAGAAGGAAGTGTTCCCCCTGACAGTTTCTTCCATCCAAGCTCTCACTGACCACTCCCAAAAGTAGTGCAGTGCAAGTGGAGTGGACTCACCTACAGTGGGGTTGTACACACAGCGGGTGAAGTGGATGCCAGAGGTGGTGTTGCTGCCCGCCATCAGGACCGCCACGCCAAACTTGGTCATGCCTGTTATGGATCCTCCCTCTCTCTTCAGCGTGTGCTGCCCGTCAGAGGCCTTCACCTCCACATACTGG
This sequence comes from Rapana venosa, assembly GCA_028751875.1. Taxonomy (NCBI): domain Eukaryota; kingdom Metazoa; phylum Mollusca; class Gastropoda; order Neogastropoda; family Muricidae; genus Rapana; species Rapana venosa. Next base: position 28,458,121 of record CM054140.1, read on the forward strand.
ATGGCATCCTGGAGCATTGCAAGCAAAATGATTGTTGTGTTCTTTTTTTTTCCCTGTTCCTCAGCTGGAGCTCTGAGGTTCACCAATGGTGAGATTTTTGCGTATGTATGTGTCCATTTCTCTCCCCTCCCTCCCCAACCATTAAGGTAGCTGCATTCTGACTTCGGGGACAGTGTCTAAACACAACACCTGTGTGCATGCGTTTTGTAAAAAAAAATTCTCGTCCGTTCCTATCGGAACAAAATGGCCTACTCTTCTGAAAGGGGGAACAGGTTTTTAATGTGTGTGCAAGATGTACTGTGTGCATTCGCACACGGGGCCTCAGTTTATGGTCTCATCTGAAGGACTTTGACATTCAGTTTGATTTTCTCGTCAACCTAGGTAGAAGGGGCAAGGCTGGGAATCGACCCCAGAACTTCACGGTGTACTTGTTAGGCAGGTGAACGTCTAAACTGTCCTGCCACCCTCCTTCTTTGCAAGCAATGATGACGTGACTTCTCCCTGAACTCCTTGAGGAGGTCTTGTACGGAATTTGTTCAGGCAGTGTGTCGTAGGCGAGATGAACCTGGCAGACCAAGCTCTCAACAGGTTGCAAGTAGAATGGTGGATGTTTTTTTTTTCTTATTGTCATGTATACCAACGACCATAGCTGGCCTCAATTTATTAACTCATTCAAAGGTTTTTTCATAGGGATGTTCGACAACCTACAGTAACCTTGAGGACAAATGCCCTGAAACAGACGCCTGAACAACAGACGCTAGAGCCAAGTGGTTAAGACCGCTCAATTTCAATCCCATGGATCCTGAAGGCGTGGATTAGAACCTTGGCGGCGTCTGGTGAATTAAAGGTGGGGATTTTTACGATCTTCCAGGTCAACTTCAAGTGTAGGCCTGCCAGTGCCTTAATTCCTTTTGTGTATATACACATGCAGAAGATCAAATATGCACATTAAAGACCCTTAAGCCATGTCAGTGTTAGGTGGGTTATGAAAACACAAACATACCCAGAATACACCCTGAAGTTGGAATGTGCCTACCTTCACGGTGGGCAAAAATGGTTGCACACCCAAAAATCTCACCAATGGTGAACATCAGAGCTCTAGCTGAGAAACAGAAACAAAAGACAAGACACCTAAACCCAGACTTGAACTCCCACCTTCAATCGCCATCAGATCACAAAGTCATCCCCCAAGTCTGAATGTAACTGCCCTTCATGGGATGATTAAAGTGTTTTTGACTTGACTGGAATGTGGCTACCGTAATGGTGGGTGTTAACGGTTGCATAAGCAAAATCTCACCATTGGTGAACCTCTGAGCTCTAGACAAGGAACACACACACAAACAGTCATGAAGCCAATGCTCTCCGCCATTAGATCACCTCCTCCCCACCCCCCTCTCTCCACCAATGCAACAAATAAGCCAGAAACATGAATTGTCTTGCACTTGGGGGGTTCACAAACAACACAACAAAACTGAACAGGAGGTGATGAATATGTATGAGATATATAAGCTTTTTTGCTGACGTTTCTGTCTTTCTCACAAAGCTAGCTAACTTCTTGTGCTCATGGTACCTTCCAGATTCAATGCATTAACTACCCAAACAGTCAAGCATGTTCCAGGATAATCTGGTGAGGCATACTGTGCCTAGTCCAAACCAATAATAACCCTAGTCTTTGCAACTATAAACAATCCATGCTACATAAAACTGCGAGAGGAGAAAATGTCTAGCAACTTTACACCATGATCAAAAAACGGTCCCTCCCCCATCAACCAGTGAGCTCCTGGCTTAAAATCGTTTTAGTCAAGCCAAGGCCACAAGAAATGACACTCCATGGTGAACAGAGGAACGATACTCCATGGTGATACTCCATGGTGCAGAACCCAGAGTTTAACAACAAGTCCTTCAAGCATTACTGCCTGTAGATGTTTGTTTTTTTAACTGTGTTGTGTCAGTGGTCTTCAGGTAGTGCGCCTACCCAGAAAGCGAAAAGTCACAGTTTGATCCCCCTTTGAGTCCAAACTTTTCCCCCGTGAATGGCAAGTCTAGGTGCTAGTCCTTCAGATGAAACAACAAACCAAGGTCCTCCTGTGTGCTACCCATTTTGCACAGGTAAAAGAACTCGAAGCAACAAGAGTGTTGTCCCTGGCAAAATTCAGTTTTTATAAATTTTTAAAAAGCCACTCTCCAAAGGAAACGTTTGCAAACAATTTTTCTTTTTTAAAAATGGGTAGCGTTGCTCTTGTGGGGTGTTATTTCTCTCCTTGAGTTAAGCAGCCCAAAGTTCATGCAGAGATATCTGCAGTGACTGAAAGTAGTATACAAGATTTTTTTCTCTGGTTTGTGGTGAATGCTTGAAACGCCTTAAGTCACAGACAAAAACTCATTTGCTTGCACACACTGGTCAACTCTGAGCCTGCATCAGAGGAGTTTAGGACATGGGAGAGAGACACTCACCTGGCACAGAGTGTTGTCCTGACCAGCCTCGCAGTGGTACAGGAAGAGGGAGAGGCCAGCACTGGGTGGAGAAGGAGGAGGGGGGGGCACCCACTCAGCCCTCACCTCTTTCTGAGGGTTCACCACGCGAAGCATAAAGTGCAGCTTCTCCACAATGTCTTTCACATCTGCCAACATAACCAATGCAGGCAACTTCAAGTGCAGACCTGCCAGTGCCTTAATTCCCTCCATGTGTATATATATATCTATATAGATATACATATACACACACATGCAGAAGATCAAAATATACACGTTAATGGTCCTGTGATTCACGTCAGTGTTCGGTGGGATACAGGAGCATGAACCTACCCAGCATATGTCCCCAAAGTCAGAATGCGGCTACCTTCATAGTGGGCAAAAGCCGGTCACATATGCAAAGTCCTGCGATCCATGAACATAGGAGCTCTAGCGGAGGAAATGGAAAAAGAAATGATATGCAGAGTTACCTCCAGGAAAAACTGCCCTCTGCTGGATGGCTCAGTAGTAACTGAAACCCATGCCTTCTAGGTCACCTGACTCGCTCTCTCACCAGTGTCAGTCCATCCAGTAGGTCACAGAGAATGAGAGAGAGAGTGCAATAGTAGTTGCTTTTTAAAAATTTTTATTTGAAAAACGAGGTCAGTAATGACTAACGGCATTCTTATTCTTCTTCCTCGACTGCTCAGACAGCAATTATTGCCTGTCATGTGAGCGAAAATGCGTCACGCTGCCGTTAAGCGCACAAGTCAGGCCCAGCACATCCGACTTCAACACAGGGGAGAATTGTTATAACTAAAGTCTTTCAAGAAAAACGGCAGGAGAATGGACCAAGAAGGCAGAAAAAAGACAAGAAGGAGGTGACGGGAAGGAAAGTAACAAGGTAGAAACGAAGAAAAGAGGGAATTCCTCACACTGAATGCCCAGAAGGTGGGAATGCTATTTATACTGACAGGCCCCAGCATCCCCACAGGGGACCTAGTGGTAGTGATGACAGAACAGTGTCTAGCACGCACTCCACCAGCATCATGCAGCTGAGGCATATGCAGCATGCATTTCTTGGCTAGGGTGTGCAATACAACCAGCAAAAAAACATTTCCCCCTGTTCTTCTCAAAGCATAGTAAAACCATGTTCTACAAAGAAATTTTTTTATTTCAAACTACTTTTGTTCTGTCTCTGTCTCTCTCTCTCAAATTTAAAACACACACACACACACATGCAAAGAAGAAGGAGGTACACACCTTGTCCAGCAAACACCGACAAGGACGCAGGCGGAGACTCCCCAACATCAGTACTGCCCACCACCGTCACAGCAAAGTCCCTCCCGCAGGGCAGGTTGTGCAGGGTCAACGTGCGTGGCTCCTGATCTCCTTTAGTGTCTGTGATGGAGAACTCCTCCACTTTTGCTGTGTAGTTTCTGAGGATGCCGTTCTGGTCTTCTGGCAGAATGTCCTGATAACAACCAATACACACACTTTACCCCCCCCCGATGTCGGAGTGCAGCTACCTAGGTGGGGGAGGAGAGAGGGAGGGGGGGGGGGGGCAGAAACGGTCACATATGCATTGGTGGTGAATCCCGGAGCTCTGGTCAAGGAACCAAAAAGGAAAAAAAATACACACTGAAAAAAAGAAAAGGATCAGAATTGTTTTTTCTATTTTTCGTCTTTATTTCGTTCAATGGCTAGAGTTGTGATCATGAGGTTCACCAATGGTGAGATTTTGCATATGTGACCGTTTTTTGCCCATCAGTGGTAGCCGCACTCTGACTTCAGGGATGACGAGAGATTAATAATGAATTTTAGATTCTGAAAGCACAACTGAATATGTTGATTCTGTATGACAGAGTATGATAGCTCTACGTTGTTGTTTTTTTCTGCATTCTGTTTTCATAATAAAAACTGAAAAAAAGATATTTAAAAAAAAGTAACAGGTAGGATGAAACTTTTTATTCCCAGATGAATTAATTTCTTACATTATGCCTTAATGGTTGATGCCTTGCAAAGTGCAAATAGCCCTAAATATCAAAATGTACTTGTAGTCATGCACAGCCCCCTTCCCCCTGCCACCACCACCACCACCCTCCCATGCACACACACATGCACACACACTATGCCTTAATGCCTGACTCCACTTTCCCCAAAAGTCTTTCGGATGAGACTATAAGTATAAACCAAGGTCCCGTGTGCTAATGCACGCAGAACATCTTGCGCACAGGTTAAAACCCGTTCCGCTTTTCGGAAGAGTAGGCCATTGTGTGCCGGTGGGAACAGATGCTAAATTTACAAAGCTGCATACACATAGGGACTAGATGGGAAAAAAAGCACATGAGTGCTTGTGTGCTTATTCCATTATCCTTGAAATAAAAAAATAAAATAAAAATGATTGATGCCTTGCCCTCACATGCCAAATACCACAAACAAAGCATTTAGTAAACACAACAACACCATACTCTCTCTCAGACCCTCCAATGCCACACTACACACACACAACATAAACTTACAATATGCCACACTTCACCTCTCATCTCTTCCGACAAAACACAGAACTCTCATCTATTCTACCGTCTCTCATGCTTGCATGCTATGCTTCTAAACAGCAACATAAACTTAACACAAATTAAGCCATACTTGAACGTTGAAGTCCTTTCCAGATAAACAAGACGGAATAAGGGCCAATGACGTGAGATGCACATCATCATCCACCTGGAAATATGTGGTGGTTGAATGCGCTGGGACTCTGAGTTCAAACCTCTCATCAAGATGGTAACCTCTTGGTCAATGATCCCGTACCGACTGCACCACCCCCAATCCTTCAGATGAGCTATAAAGCCCTGTGCTGTGCGAAACCACAACGCAGAAACAAAAATCCCTTTAGTGACACCCAACGTGTAAAACCCTGTCGTTCTGCTTTTCGGAAGAGTAGGCCATTGGGTGCTTGTGGGAACGGATGACAAAAATTTACAAAACTGCATCCACACGGGGACTGGATGTAAAAAAGCACAAAAGCTTATTCCGATATCCTCGAAATGAAAGAATTAAATAAATAAATAACCTTTGAAATTTACCAAAACTGAAAATGATCAACACTAACTAATCCATGTTTATGACAACAACAACAACAACAAGAGGTCTGTACAGCAAAAAATGGTTGAATTGAATGGAAGAACAAAACATTGTATACAAGGGGAAACATAGTTCCTTCAGTTTTGTTGCCAAGGTCACATCAACCCCCACCACCCCCCCCCCCCTCCTGTTCCTCAGCTAGAGCTCTGAGGTTCACCAATGCTGAAATTTTTGCGTATTAGACCATTCCCCACACCCCCACACCCCCACCCCAAAGCCCCCACCACACCCCCACCCCCTCATTCACATAGCCACATTTCAACTTTGGGGTCAAATCAAGAAGGATTGATGTGGATGAATCGCTGCACAGGTCACATACCTAATCACTATTTTTATTTCTTTTTTGGTTCCTCCGCTACAGTTCTGAAGTTCACCAACGGTGACATTATGAGACCAGTTGTACCCACCATCAAGGCACTCACTCACGTTCAGGCTTCAGGGATGATGTCTAAACGTGATACCAGTAAGCATGTGTGTGTTTTTTAAACAACTGTTGTCATCCATTCTATGGCCAAATGTACATCAACCCCACACTACACACAACTCCCCCTCCTGTTTCCTCGGCTAGAGCTCTGAGGTTCCCAATGCTGGAATTTTGCGTATGGACCTTCACCAACCCCACCACCCACCCCAAGCCCACCCACCCCCACCCTCATTCACTATAGCCACATTTCAACTTGGGGTCAAATCAAGAAGATTGATGTGGATGAATCGCTGCAAGGTCACATACCTAATCATATTTTTATTTCTTTTTTGGTCTTCCGTAAAAGTTGAAGTTCACCAACGGTGATTAGAGCCGTTTAACCCCACCATGGAAGGTTCACCTTCACTTTCAGGCTTCAGGGATGATGTTAAGCGTGATACCAGTAAGCATGTGTGTGTTTTTTAAACAAAACTATTGTCATCCATTCCTACTGGCACAAAATGGTATACTCTTCTTAAAAGCAGAACATATGCACAAGATGTTCTGTATGCGTTCACAAGTGGGACCTTGCTTTATAGTTTCATCTCAAGGACTTTGGGGGGATTGGAGTCGGTGCTAATGTTAACTCCAGGGGAAAAAAATCCCCCCAAACAGGTGGTGGCTCAATCCTGGGCCACAAGCTCAATGCTCTAACCACTAGGCTATTCCACCCCCAGACAGCTACATGACTTCTTCATCACACTTTGTCCAAGCTGAAAATTCGGTTGTCCTTCATTTGGCAACTTTTGGAATAAGGGCTTCTACAGAAAAAATAAGAATTTCACCTTGAAAGTATTGGGGAGGAGAGCTGGCCTGAAAAATAAGTTACAGACTTCATTGAATTTAAATGAGAGAACAAAGCATCCCCTGCTAAATTCTGAGCAATTACTATGTTGTCTACCTGTGAGTTTCTTCAAATTGTCCAGGAGTGAAACTAACAAAATCTTGTCTAAAAGAGCAAACTAGTTTTGTTCTAGTATAAATTTCATGTCAGCAGTGCAATGCGCTGGTTGCAATCAAACGGAACACATTCCTCCATTTCTACTAGTTACTTCAATTCAAACACTTTATTATCTCAGAGACAGAGAAATTCAAGCGGGTTGCATGCCATACATAAAAACAGCAAACATATCACAGAAAAAATACCACAACACAGTATCCGAACATCAGCACGCACCCATCACAATATAAAAAGCATCCACAGATCAGCAATACCTCAGCCAGTCATAAACTCACCCAAGTAAAATCACAAACACTGGTGTGCACACCAGTATGCCCACGCATCCACACACAAGACTCTCCTCCTTTCTGTCCTCTACAGGAGAAGCAGAATATGGGAAAGTCCTTCACTAAAGAGAATACAATGACAGACTGAGAAGCGAAAGACTGTTTCAGAGTACACGGCCATCATTTCCTGACAATCCTCACATGCGTCAGCTATAAAATGTCAACCCACGTGTCCCACCCCCTCCCCCACCTTTCCCTGAAAGCAGAAGTGAATGTGACCTGAAGAGACAGTGTGATTGGCTTAAGCTCACAGATGAGAATCTAACAATACCGTCTTCAGGCATCTGGAACACAGTATCAACGGCAGGGGGATCACTCCTGAGGCCCGTCTCAAAGCGAGCTCGCACGTCAAAGTGGTAAGTGTAGTGCGGGTGAAGGCCCGATACCTCCCAAGTCTTGTTCCTAGTCATTCCTGTCACCTTCTGCAACACAATGGTCGGCGTATGATTGTACATTTGAAACTAATAAACAAACAAAAGACTATCCTGACAGTTGTGGGTGTGGTGAGGGGGGTGGGGAGTGGAGTTGGTTAAGGGGATTGGGGTCTGTTGGTGGAGGGGTTTCAGCTGACTTTGTGCAAGAAGATAACTGACATTGGATCAAAGGGTGGTAACATGACAGTCTGGTTGCAAGAGACGGGGTTTTTTTATTTCTTTCCTACTGATTTCCCTATTAATTTTTAAAAAATGAAGACTTTTCATGATAACTAGTGAAAATTCATGGAAAAACCTAAGAAATCAATAATACATAAATAGATATAAATAAATACATAAATAAATAAAACCTACGAACAGCTTTCAGTCTTTGCATACATTTGTTACACACAGACATAAAGTCACACATACATAATATGTTTGTTTGTTTTTTAATTCTTTTATTCGAGGATAATGGAATAAGCACTTACATGCTTTTTTACATCCAGTCCCCATGTGTATGCGGTTTTGTAAATTCTGTCATATTTTCCCACGGCACACAATGGCCAACTCTTACAAAAAGCGGAACAGGATTTAACATGTGCACAAGATGTTCTGTGTGCATTCGCACACAGGGCCTCAGTTTATAGTCTCATCTGAAGGACTTTTGGGGAGAGTGGAGTCGGCACTGATGTTAACTCCAGGCCAAAATATCCCCTTGAATGGGTGTCGAACCCGGGTCGTCAGATTGTGAGCGCAATGTTCTAACCACTAGGCTATCCGGCCCCCTAGATAGATAGATAGATAGATAGATAGATAGATAGATAGACAGACAGACAGACAGCTAGAAAGATAGATAGATAGATAGACAGACAGACAGCTAGAAAGAAGATAGATAGATAGATAGATAGATAGATAGATAGATAGATAGATAGACACACTCCATTCAATGAATATAATATCACCCCATTCGCTGTCAACAGCTCAAAACTGTGTCATATATGGCTAAATTCTTTCAAACGTAAATCCTCTTTAAAAATAAAAAAAAATTTAATCAACACAGATCCACTCTAAAGTGATTTGCTGCTTGGCAAGATTGAGCACTATACAAACTCCATACATTACTATCATTATCATCAAGTACTGGCTTACCACCCCACTGTCGTGTTGGCCGAAGATATCCCGCTCTGTGGAGTTGTAGGCTATGGTGTAGTTCAGCTCTGGTTGCGCAGCATTCACACTCACTTCCACTGATCGCCGACTGAGGCTTGTGACATTCACCTGAGTGACCGGCAGAGGTTTGGCTGGTGCAGAGAAAACAGTGCAGGTTACAGCTCAGCCCACTGCCTGGCATACATGGCAGACTTCATGCCTTCGTCAACATAGGAACAATGTCGAGACGCACATTTGTACAGATGGACACACACACAGATACATGCATTATACACGAATACCTGCACATGTTTTTCTGCTTACTGATTTTAAGTATTGCTTGTAACCCACATGAATAAAACTACTGTAAAACTGCTACCATACAACTTACCCCTCCCCTCACCCCACCCCACCCCCACCCCCAGGGGTTTGGGAGGGGGGGACCTGTCAGAATAAACAGCATCCCCACCTTCTGGAAATTCTGTGCTAGGAATTCCCATTTTTACGTCCCTCTCTTTCTTTCTACCTGGTACCTTTTCGCCCTTCCACCTCCTTCTTGTCTTATTTTCTGCCTTCTTGGTCCATTCTCCTGCTTTTTTTTTCCCCCCAGAAAGACTTAAAAGGTAACACTTCTCTTCCATGCTGAAGTCGGATGCACTTGTCCTGACTTGTCAGGCGCTTTAACGGCAGCACAACCCATTTTCGCTCATATAACAGACAACAATATTTTCGCTCATATAACAGACAACAATAGTTGCTGTCTGAGCATTCGAAGAAGGAGGAGGAGGAGGAAGAGGACTTACCATGGTCCACAAGCTTCATTTCAGGGAACACATGGACAGCAGAATCTCCTCTCACTGCGTTGGTGACGTTTACTCTAACCCACAGCATGGTGGCGTTGTCAGCGAAGCCAGTAACGTTGCTTACGCTGCACTTCATTCTGCTTTCCGGTGTGCAGGCTTTCCAGTCTGATTCATGGCCTTCCAAGTCTGAGTCACTGGCAACAACAACATCCTTTTTTTTTTTTAAAATAATGATAATGATGTCGTTTTAGTGGAGTCGTTTCGGTACAAACAGGACTAGCTTCATGTGTCTGTCCAGCAGCAAGTGTGTGTGCATGTGATGTGTGTGTGTATGTATGTGTGTGTGTGTGCAAAGTGTCTGTGTGTGTGTGTTTGTATGTGTATTCATATTTTATATATCATAAGCATAAGCATTTAGTATATATATGCAGGGTAATAATATAAGAATGTTGGGCGAAACAGCTTAGAGCTCAGAACACTGAACTCATGCTCTAGTGGTAACTGTTGGTAGTGCTTCGAGTATCCATGAGCTGTCCTGCTGAGGGATTTTCCAGCATAGCCACCATCGCTTTGGACACCATTCCACAGCTACTCCTTCACAAGAGATTCAAAATGAAACAAAGGTCTTGTGTGCAAATGAACACGCAACATATTGGGCTCATATTTTTTTGTTGTTGTTGTTCCTCAGCTAGCTGAGTTTTTGAGGTTCACCAATGGCAAGGTTTTTGCATATGTGACCATTCCTCCCCACCACCACCACCACCATTTAGGTAGCTGCATTCTGACTTTGGGGATGACATCTAAACACAACACCTGTGTGCATACATTTTTTAAATTTTGTCATCCATTCCTACCAGTATGGTCTTCCGAAAGGCTGAACGGGTTTTTAACATGTGCGCAAGACAACAACAATGTGGATCGGTGGTCTAGAGGTAACGCACCTGTCTAGAAAGCAAAAAGTCCGGGTCGGAAGTGTGCGCTGGTTCGAATCCCATTTGGGCCCGAAACTTTTCCCCCATCCATTAGACCATGAGTGGTGGTCTGGGTGCTAGTCTTTCGGATGAGACGATAAACCAAGGTCCTGTGTGTTACACAAAATTTTCAGTGCATGTAAAAGAACCCACGGCAACAAGAGAGTTGTCCCTGGCAAAATTCTTAGAAAAAAGCCACTCGATAGGGAAACAAATACAGTTGCAGACCAACAAAAAACATGGGGGGCGCTGCTCTTGTGGCGACGCGTTCTCCCCGGGGAGAGCAGCTCAAATTTCATGCAGAGAAATCTCGTGACTGAAAGTGGTATAAAAATATATATATATATATATATATATAGATGTTCTGCACACATTCGACATGAGTCCTTGGTTTATAGTCTCACCCGAAGAACTTTCGACATTCAGTTCGATATTTTTGTCAAAGTGAGAACAATGGGCAAGGCTGGATTGAACCCAGAACCTCAGGGTTTACTTGTTAGGCAGGTGAATGTCTTAAGCATCCTGCCACCTTCCTTCTTTGGGCTTACATTAGAAGCCCATCCATCTGTTGTCAAAGAGTTGGCCAGTTACAGCCAGTGGCATGGATGACACACACATACCCTGCATGCACACTGGGATGTGGAGGGAACGGCTCCACCAGAATTCCTCCACCTTAGAACACTACACTGCCTGTAAGAATTTTCCTTCTCAACCCTCACCTTCCCCACAATATAAAATTTAACTCTTTTTTTTTTCTTTTTTTTTATATTATTAAACAATGTCTTGAAATGTTGATCAAGTGAATTTTTCTCTCTTCCTTTATGTTTTTTTCTTCACAAAAAAACAATTTGATCTCTAAACACAAGAGACACACACAAAAAATCCACTGGCACGTGTGCTTACTTGTGCGAGCGTATGTGCCATGTTGCCGTCACCTTTGCGTGTTTGTAGTGGACACCTCCAAAGTCCCAGCCTATGCTCAGTGCAGTTTTATTCAGCCAGACCACCTGCAAATTGGTGGCATTACGAGGGCGATCTGAAAAAAATAGCGCAACTTTTTTTTAAAAAAATAAACATGATGAAAGAAGAAAATGTGTATAATAATATATATATACATGAAGAGAATGAAGGCACTGACAGGTCTGCACTTTAAGTTGACCTGGGAGGTTGCAAACCACCACCACCACCCCCATAATTTACCAGAGGCCACTACCAAGATATGAACCAGGTGACTTCATGGACCCACAGAACTAAAATCAAATGGTCTTAACCACTCAGCTATAGCGTCCATATTCTTCTTCTTCTTTCATTTCTCGGCAAGAGCTCTGAGGCTCACCAACGGTGAGATCCTTGCATAATTATGCAACCATCTTTCTCCCCACCGTTTCGACTTCAGGGACAGCATCCATCTGAATACCAAACAAATACTGTTCCAGATCAAAAATAATGAATGTCTGGTTACACTGTATGCTCATGTACTTGTTCTGATTTCCTTTACTATAACAGACTACAAATGTGTGTGCGAATGAAAAAGGAAAGGAAAGGAAAGAAGGAAGGAAAGCAAGGAATTCTGTCATTAGAAGCCTGTAGAAAGAAACAAAACTCTGTGGTGACTATTTCCCTGCATAATTATGCTGGTTTCTTTTTCCTCCTTCTTCTTCTTCTGCCTATGTGTGCTTTGCAGCTGTTGTCTATCTACTGTAACATTTTTGTTGTTGTTCCTCAGCTAGAGCTCTGAAGTTCACCAATGGTGAGATTTTTGTGCATGTGACTTCCCCCCCCCTCCCCCCCCATCCCCCCCCCTCCCCATTCCCCCAACCATCTAGGTTGCCACATCCCGACTTAGGGGATATTGTAAATGATTGGCCTTTCCCCCTTGTAAAACAACACATTATTTGCACACATTCAATATACGGTTTGATTAGATACATTTTTGCTTAATGCTTTTGTTTCCTTTGCAACTTTTAAACTTTGCGAACTGATTTATTTGCTTCAGTAACAAAGATATTCACAATAATTGTTACGGGGGAGTTTCTGTCATCATTTTTGCTCCTTGTTTAAAAAAATCCTTGTCACTTGATTGGAATAGTAATACAAGTACTAAAATACTTCAATATCAGCAATGTTCTACACTACATGTACAATGAATTTGTTTATATGTACATGCTTTATGGAGCACTCACTTTCCCCAAGCCAGTGATAAGCAGCGTTGAGGGTAGTTACCAAGTGGATGGGTGACCATTTGCGCACCTTGGCTTCAAAACAGTTCCCCAGTTCACCCAGCTGTAAATGGGTACCTGCCCTCTTTAGGGTCAGGAAAGGTAAAGTAGCAATAGAGAGGAGATGAGTGCCACCCTCAGTATGCTGGCCCCTAGAGAAGCTGAGGTCTCTGATGCGTCACTCCCCTACGCCCACATAAGATATGGGACACCTTTACCTTACTTTTTACCTTGTACATGCTTTATGAGAGAATATAACATGCAATGTAAGAGACCAAAAAGCAAACACACACACATGTACGCACGCACACACACACACAGTCTCGCACAACACATACACACGCACGCACAGAGCCCAACACAACACACATGCACGCATGCACGCAAGCATGCGCGTGCACACACACACACACCAGATACACTCACAGTCGGCGTTAATGTGCTTTAAAGCAAAGAAGTCTTGGCTCTCATCGATGCACTGGAACTTTGCACTGCCCCTCATCACATGATCTTTAGTGATGGTCCTGTTGCGCAAACACGCGTCTGTTAAGTTGATCTTGTCCACAAGCTCGTCTGGCTCAAGGTCATTTCCATACTTGAAGGAAACATTTCCAACAAAGCCGGAGGGCTTATGGCAGCACAGGGTGAGACTCTCTCCCAGGTAGAACATGTCATAGCCTTTCTCTATTCGGAGACCTGAAATGACAAGTCAAAATGTTGTCTTTGTTTTTTCCCCCTGGATTTAACATCAGTACCAACTCCATTCTCCCAAACCTCCTGGGGATGGAAGTACAAACCAAGGTCCAATGTGCAAAACCACGCAGAACATCTTGCGCGCATGCTAAAATCTGTTCTTTCAGAAGAGTAGACCATTTCATGTCAGTAGGAACAGATAACTTTTTTTTTTTTTTTTTTGAACGCATGCACACAGGTGTCATGTTTAGACATCTCGGAAAGTTGGAATGCCACTACCTTAATTGTGTGCAAAAAGGGTCACATATGCTAAATCTCACCACTAGTGGAGCTTCAGACCTCTAGGCCAAAGAACAAAAAATGTATTCTAACCAGCCGCCATGGCGCAGTGGTTAGCGCCTTGGGTTACGGACTGGAAGGTCGCGGGTTCGATTCCCATAAGAGTCATAGGGATTTTTCGGACTCCGGCTGGCTCCTACCCAGAGTGAGTGTGCTGTGGGCTCAGTGGGAAGACTGGGACCACACAGTCGAGCTTCATCCACTTAACGGATGCGAGTTTGAGAGTGTTGCTCAAATTACCTGACCAGCACTGCAGGTGTCTGTATCTCTCGGGCCCGGTTGACGCCGGGATATATTATGATAGTAAGCGTAGAGTACAACCCTGTCATGTAGTCTCAAAGCATATGCACTTCCACAGCAGCATCATTACATCATCCTCATTGTCATTGATCATCATGCATTAAAAAAAAAATTGCCTCTGATTCGGTGGTCCCGGTTTCTCTGGTCTCATGGTGACCTCAGATTCGGTTTGCCCATACACTTCTGTGCCTGTGGTGAGTTTGTGTCAAAGCCTTTGGGGTTGGAGGTTCGCTGGGGACGGTCGTTGGAGGGACGTTGTGGTGGTTGCCACCTCGGGTGGGCAACTCACTCAGTCTGGCTCCGCGACTGAGCTAATACTGTCGTTAGTAGGGGGCTTAGTAGGTGGTGTCCTGCGTATGTTAGCTCAGAACAGGCACCACTGAACACCACCAAAGTGACCCAGCAGCAGTGCAGGGCCCCTCTGGCTGGTGGCCCCACGGCGGCCTGATAGTGATGGGCTCCCTGTGGACTTCCGACCCTGAGGATGAGACACAGTGAATCTGGGTGTGGCTGTGGCGGGAAGATGGAGATGAGCGGTGTGAGAGCAGTAGGACGGGGGGTCATCAGAAGATGAGGCAGCAAAAAAAAAAAAAAAAAAAAAAAAAAAAAAAAAAATGTATTCTATATATTATATATAAAAACAGCCTTTCAGACCTAACCCACCGATGCCAACCTAAGTTCTGGCTCCTCCTCTCTCTACCAAAATAAGATGGTGAGAATTTGGCCCAGGCCAAAAGCTGTGTCAGTTATTGATGTCAGCTAACTGCCAAGGCCTACACTAAAATGCTATGTTGTAAAATGTTGTGTTGAGATTGCCTTCAGCCATGACAAGCTCTAAACATAACAACCTGCATTCTCCTTTAAAAGAGAAAAAAATCACTCTGAATTTAGATTATGGCTACATATATAGTGAGGTACTTAAAAACAGTCATACCACAAACTCCTCATTCAGTGTGCAATTTCAATCTCACAGTGATTCCCAGGTGGGATGAGCGAGTCAGAGTGCACATTCTGGGTGACCTCCAGAGTGTTAAAAGTGGGGAATGCACAACAACAGATGCTGAGAATAAATAAATAAAATATAAGAGGCCATTGCAAGGACAGTGGTTAAGATGTTCACCTGCCTAACAAGTAAACTGTGAGGTTCTGGGTTTGATTCCAGCCTTGCCGTTTCTTCCCAGTTTGACAAGAAAATCAAACTGAATGTCAAAGTCCTTCGGATAAGACTGTAAAATGAGGCCCCATGTGCACAATGCATGCAACATATTTTGTGCTTTACTTTACTTTACTTTTTCCTTCCGCTTGTACTCTAAGGCATCGCGGGGAGATATAAATGTCTGTCTGCTGCAAGGCGGGTAGCTTGGAGGAGGGACAATCCATGGACTTTAAGTGTTTCTGCCACGGAATCACTCCAGCGTCGCCTGGGTCTACCTCTGGCCCTCGTGCCAGAGTACCTCAAGTTGTAAGCATGCAAGGCTGGCTGGTTTGGCGGCATCCGTGTGAGGTGCCTGAGCCACTTGGTTCGTCCTTGTTCAATATGGTGTAGGACGGATGTGGCTCCTACCATGTCTCTGATCACCTTTTTTCTTATCTTGTCTCTCCTGGTCTTGTTGATGGCTTTCCTCACTTCATCTCACACGTTACCAGTTTCTGCTCCAAGGCTTTTGTCAGGGGCCATGTCTGGCACTGTAAGTGAGAGTTGGCAGGAAGATGGCGTTGATCAGCTTTACCTTGGTGCTCATAGGGATGTTAGAATGTCGCAGAAGTGGGGAAGTTAGCTGACTGCGTTTGCTTTTTGACAGCGTGTTTCTATTTCTCTGTCCAGTTTTCCATCTTCTGTGAATATACTGCCTAAGTACTTGAATTCAGTCGTCCACTTTAGTTGGGCTCCGTTGATGTTGATTTTGAGCTTTTCTGGAGTTCTACTGACTGTCATGGCTTTGGTCTTGCTTACGCTGATGTTCATGCCGTAGGTTTCACAGCATGTATTGAGCTGGTCTGTGTGCTCTTGCAGCTTGTCTTTGTTATCATTGATCATGACTTGATCGTCAGCAAACAGAAGTTTGTTGTGTGCCTCCAGGTCTGAGTTGGCTTCCTTTGTGATCTGGTCCATATATATGATGAAGAGCAGAGGGGAAAGGACGCAGCCCTGTCTCACCCCAGATGTCACAGGGAACCAGTAGGAAAGTCCACTTGGAGTGCGAACTGCGCTCTTGTTGTATACAGCTCTGATGTTATCTAAGAGCTGCCCCTTGATGTCATACTGCTCCAGGACCCTCCAGAGCTTATCAGATTTTGCGCACACATTAAAAACCTGTTCCACCTTTCAGACGAGTAGACCATTTCATGTCAGTAGGCACAGATGATAAAATTTCAAAAACGCTTGCACACAGGTGTCATGTTAAGACACTATCCCTGGAGTCGGAATGTGGTTACCTAAATGGGGGGGGGGGGGGGGGGGGGGGGACGAGGTCGAAGAGCTCGGGGTGGAAGGGACTGGGGGGTGGGGGGGGGGGGGGGGGGGGGGGAGGGAGACAGTCGCACACACAAAGCTCTCACCATTGGTAAACCTCAGAACTCTAACTGTGGAACAAAAAAAGAGAAAAAAAAAAAGGCCACTGTCAAATCTAGAAAAGACACACACACACACACTTACCTACCATTCTCCCCAAATAAAGCAACTGTTTTTTAGTAAACGAATACAGTTGATCTATGGCATAAATGATAAACAAAAAAGCATGGCCTAAAAAAAAAGAAGACAAAAACAGAGTCATTGAGCAAAGAAAACTCTATCAACCAAACATTTACCTGAGAAGAAAGGGATGTTATCTTTATTGGTAGAAACTGTCTACCCAATGCGTATAGATTTTAAAAGAAAATTAATTTTTTAATGTTTATAAAAAATGCAATTTTAAAATAAAACCTTTACAACAAAACTCGATGCTGCCTTGTTTAATGAATTACAACCTCATGATGAGCACTACAAAACAAAACAAAACATAAAACAAAAAAACCAAAAAATCTTCCAATGAAAATAAGAAAGAAAAAAAAAGAGTATTTTATGAAAGTGACTTACTTTTTATCGTTTTAAATACATCCATTAGGCTCCACATCATGAATTCATGAGGCTGCATATGAAGAACAAGCAGTGCCACCAGCAGCGATGCCCAATACATCTTCATAATGATAAACGGAGCAACAGCAGCCACTTGCAATTCATCAACTTAGTGGATGTTCTCCTCCTTAACGGTAACCTCTGCAAAAAAACAAATATGAGTTGATTTTTTAATTCCTATCCAAAGAAAGGATACTGCAGTGACTGAAAGTGGTTTCCAATACTACACTACCCTGAATCCTGTAAGTCTAAGCCAGCCAGACCTGGGAACTAAAACAAACTGAATACATGTATGTATACACGTTCCATTTGTCCATAATAAACACATTTCATAATGAGCTAGCTTTAGAGATCAAAACAACACTCAGTCTAAAATGTGACCAATATTATATTCCACTTTGGTAGTTTAATGGTTGGTTTGGGGGCTTTTTTCGTTCTTTTTTTTTCTTTTTTTTTTAGGGGGGGGGCTATCTCAGCATTTGGGGTTTTTTTAAACCAATAAGGGGGGTGGGGGGGAAAAGGACAGGATAGCCTAGTGGTTAGAGCACTGTGCCCCTGGCATTAACACCAGTACTCCACTCCCCAAAAAATCAATCAGATGAGACTTTAAACCAAAGCCCAATGTGCAAACATGCATAGAACATCTTGTGTACATGTATATTAAACCAGTTCTGCCTTTCAGAAGAGTAGGCCATTCAGGCCAGTAAGAATGGATGAGAAAAAATAACAAAAACGCATCATGTTTAGTCATCATACCCAAAATAAGAATGCAGGTACCTTAATGGTGGACAAAAACGGTTAGATAGATAGATAGATAGATACATAGATACATAGATATATACATAGATACATAGATAGATAGATAGATAGATAGATAGATAGATAGATAGATAGATGTTTAGTAGTGTGTATAGATAGATAGATAGATGTTTAGTAGTGTGTGTTTGTATATTCATATATATATATATATATATATATATATATATATATATATATATATATATATATATATATATATATGCAAATATTTCACCAGTGATGAACCTTGAAGCTCTAGCCAAGGAGGGGGGGAGGGGGGGAACCAAACATACAACCTGAAAAATCGGTTTAATTTCACACACTTGAAATATATTTTTCCGCAATGTGGACAGCTGGTGACAAAGATTACAAAACTGCAGGAAAGTTGTCTGGTTTTTTTCTAATATGATCTTTAAGTTTCTTTACTTTATATCTCACATCATCATATGACTGAGAATGTTACAAATGTCTACTTAATACAAAGCTGATTTTAACCATTAGAAGCAAGCCCCTGTGTCTCCAAAGGCAGCCGTTGATAAAGAAAGATCTGAAGATCTGGATCAGAAATTTGGCCCACAGTGCTTATTATATATTTATCCATGGTAGGAAAGGTGTTTAAAAGTAAAACATTCAAGATCTTTTTTTTACAGGAATAGTCGAATGCACTGAACAAAGAGATGAACAAGTGGTAAGTGGGATTTTTTTTTTTAATGTGAATCATTGAATTAAGACCATCAGTCATTGTTTAGTAGTGTTTGTGTGTGTGTGTCTGTGTGTGTGTGTGCGCGCATGTGTGCGTGTGTGTCTATGTGTGTGTGTGTGTGTGTGTGTGTGTGTGTGTGTGTGTGTGTATGTGTATGTGCGTGCGTGTGTGTGTGCGTGTGTGTACACACATACATGGATGAGACTATAAACCGAGGCCCTGTGTGCAAACACATGCAAAACATCTCGCGCACACATTAAATCCTGTTCCGCTTTTCAAAAGAGTAGGCCATTGTGTGCCAGTGGGAACAGATGACAAAATTTACAAAACCGCATACACACGGGCACTGGATGTAAAAAAGCACATGAGTGCTTATTCCATTATCCTCGATTTAAAAGAATAAATAGATAAATACTGGCTGAGTTCAGGCTTTATTATCTCCCTTGTACTTTTTTTTTTCAATATGAAAAGGATCCCCAAACATAAAGCACAAAGATTCACTAGCTGTTTATTTTCTACAATGTAAACATTTTTTACAACAATTATTTCAAGCATATTTCCCTTCTCTTTTTATTCCATCTTTCGATGAAAGCGGTGGTAGGCCACAAAGAACATCTATTCATTCTTAGGACTGCTATAGATACATTTCTGAAATGTGAAAAGTGTCTTGCTGTAACACAGTGTAAGGTATCACAGAGACTGTCACTTCCAATAGTGCTGAAACCTTTGCACTTAAAGAAATCTTACCTAGGTGCCAAAACTTAAGTTACATCAAAGGCATGTGCCTTATTCAATAGGATTTCAATAGTCTATTGCCACTAGCTATTTTTGTTATTGTCTTTAGTTTAATAGAATTCCTTTTTAGGTAACTCTGGCAAAAGTCATTTTAATGCTGAATAAGAAGTTGTAACTAATTAGGCCTAACTATACTTCTTCATCTCCAATATATTTTGTAAATATGACTGGCCAAGTAGGGAACAGCATCAGGCTAGCCCATTGACTGGGTATATAAATAGGCTTTATGATATCTCTTGGATTGGTATTTGTTTTCCTACATACCTCAACTCACTTACTGGACTCACAATCCACTAGAACTAGAAGAAAAAACACATTTCAAACATAAAGATCATGTTGACTTGAACACTTCAGTCTTCTTGAGTATAATGAACAGCAGACTTTTTCTTGGTTACATTTGGACAGTATTATATCTATCTGTATCATTTTATAGTAGGTGTTTTGTAACTTACTTGTATAATTTCAACAGGCACCAGACTGATCATTAGTGATCAGTTAGAACTTATATAACTTATGAGTCAGAAAGGACAAGTGGCTGACAGATCCAGTTTATATTTTGTTTGCTTGGTTTGATTTTCTTGTATCCTCAGCTTGAGCTATTAGTTTTACCAAGACCAAGGGTGAGATTTTTGGCATGTGACCATTTTTCCCCAAGTGCTATTAAAGTAGCCACTTTCCATATTCAAGGATGCAGTTGGGAATTGAATCAACCAACTTTGCCAGGTCAGTCAGGAGGTAATTCCCTGATCTTTCTGATTTCAACTGTTGGGGGTTATTTTGATGTGCACAAGTCCATTTGTGTATGGGGTCCAACTAATTTAGAGTCTACTTCGAAAGACTTGACATTCAGTTCAGTTTTCCTGTCAAACTGGGGAAAAGGGCCACATTGAGAACCGAACCCAGAACCTTGGGATTTCCTTGTTCGGCTGGTGAATGGCAAAACTGTCCCATAGATAGATAGATAGATAGATATAGATATATTATATATAATACATTATATGATATACTTATACAGTCTCCTCACCTTTCTGTTCTTGCAATTTCCTCAGATTCCTTCCCTTTAATAGCCCTAAGCCACAAATCCAATAGGCCTAACATGTTTTATAGTTGCAGCCGATTTGAATGTGTATTAATTGTATACTAGCCTATAATATTATGTCACAGGGCATCACACGATGACCATACCATCCCCTATTGTTTCATTATCTGGCCTATACTGCCAGTTCCACACAAGATTAAAATTAATTCCTCATGAATGCGTGTGCTTCCATGCCGTTCACACACACATTGGACCTGCCCCAGTATTGAAGTTTGTGAATAACTAGCGAATGTTTATTTTACATACTAGTTACTACACACAAATCTGCTGCAATGACTCACCGTCTTTTCTTCCGTCTTCGACTGCTCATCATCAGATCTTTGGCATGAGAGTTCCATGATCTAGGCTAAGCCAAGATGATGGAAGGGTCTGCGAGGCAGTTGCCTAAACAAGAAGTAGGCTACCACTACGCCTATGCCCGTATCATTCTGTCTAGTTCACAATAGAAACAGACCACGTCACAACTTCCATATCCTGACGATGGTTCCCACAAAAAGAGAAGAAGAAGAAAACACAAAGCAACCACAGACTAGGCCAATGTCAGGGTCCGATGACTTCTGTTGTTTTTTTCGGTACTTTGCTGGGGGAGAAACCCCATACCCCAAAATAAATCACGCACTGTGCAAAGTGAGTGATCTCCCTTGTTTTCTCCTTTCATGCATTTTCGGCTTTGATTTGATTGTATTAGAGTCCCAGCGGAGTTATCTTGATTAGGGACTGTTCCACCAACCGATTATTGCCACATACTCTATTGCCATCTCAGCCATATCGCCACATCATAAAATAACACACACACACACACACACACACCTGTCAAATGTCTTTTTTTGTTTTGTTTTGGGTTTGGTTTTCTGATGGACTTTTTTTTCGTATGCACACTTACCTACCTTAAAAAAATAAGACTGCAACAGTTTTAGATATTTATGCTATGGAGAAATAAAATAGTGACTGCGGCTACTTCTGTTTTTAAATCAACTTTGGTAGCTTTACATACACTGATTTCAAGCTTACAAAGTAGGCTATAGATAACACTGATTGATAACTGACCGATTGAATAAGTATCTCACAATTGTTTACCCCAGGCCCAACCATACATAGAAATATTCCTATGACATTCTTTTTGATTGTTCATAAAAAGTCACACAACTGTACCTGTTTTTTACATTCTAAATACGGGTGGATCAGTGGTCATGATCCTGAATCAATGTGGAACAGCTACTGGCATTGTACTGGCACGTGGCAGCAGGGTTCGTGTAGGCTATCCTAGGAGTCCCGAAGTCAGTCCATGATGTGTGTGTGTGTGTGTGTGTGTGCGCGCGCGCGCGCGGTGTTCTTCAGTTGGGTTTTTTCACTATAAGTAGATGATTAGTGAGGACAGAGAAGAGTAATACTGATGTGTGGTGGTGTGTGTGTAGTGTGTGTGTGTGTGTGTGTGTGCAACTGCAGTAAAAGCTACAGGGAATTTGAACAAGACCAATTGGAAAGTGTGTGTGTGTGTGTGTGTGTGTGTGATTTAACTGACATGGGGCAGCGCTGGTGCCAGCATAGGCCTACATACACTGCCAGACTACAATCATTCCCTGTCATGCCGTCGAGTGCACACCAGTACATTTGTATGTTTGTTCAGTGTGTACGTGTTAGTACGCATGCAGCTGCATTTTTAGCACGTAGACCAACACGTCAGATTTTGAAACAAGCATTGTGGGGTGCTGTAAGCTGTAAGCTTTCTTGACAACATGTAGGCCTACGTGATTCTTCCTTTTATCCTTCCCATGTATAATCCTTTACTCGTAACCTAAATGAAGGTCTCTGATTCTGAGATAATTAAGTACTGTTGGAATATGAAACTATCTGTAACGGACACATGCCCTATCATCCGGACAGTTACCAGTCCTGCTGGAGCTCCAGACCCTGGAAATACTTGTGACGGGCTGACCCCAATCCGTCCCAGCTGCCACTGTAATTAATATTACCAATCCAAGAGCCTCACCCCATCACTGTTATGATAACATGGGGAAATGGTAATTTATATAACCAGTCCATGAGCCTTACCCGATCGATGTTATGATAACATGGGGAAATGGTAATATTATTGTTTGTCAGGATCTGACCTGTGAGTCAAGCCAGTGAACTGTTTCACAGCCGTTCAAGTGACCAAACTTGACCAGTTCATGGCCGTTCAAGTGACCAAACTTGACCAGTTCATGGCCGTTCAAGTGACCAAACTTGACCAGTTCATGGCCGTTCAAGTGACCAAACATGACCAAACAGTTCACGGCCATTCCGGTGACCAAACTTAACCAAAGTGCTCGTTCTACACCAGTGTCCATGTAGTGAAGTATGGTACATCCGTATAAATCTAACGTTAGCTTAAATTCCATTACTAACCGTTTTCACGAGGGAAAACACCGCACCAAAAGTGTGATTTTTTTGTTCCCCAGTGGTTCTGTAGGCTGTATTCGACATTTTTAAAGCTGTCATCAGTCAAGCAAACGCTTTAAATGATGAAAAAAACAATTTTAAATGATAAGTAGATAAATTATTAATAACAATAAATAGATAAAAGAAAATGTTTAAATACATAAAAAAAAGTACTTTACATACATCTACTTCACTGTTTTTCGAAGTCATTCACAGCAATTTCCAATTCCTTTGCTAATGCATAATCTACTTTCTTTTTAAACACAAGTGTAATAACAAAATAAGAAGTTTCCCCGGAATCAAAAGCAGCCATAACGATGTTTTGGCACACTCAAAAGGTGAAGGGGGGAAAAAACCAGCTCAGTTTTCCCAAGGCAACAACTGATAAAATGGCGTTTACTATGTTAGTAATTCTAATAGGCTCACTGGGTTTTTAGTCATCAGACATGGGGACATCACCAACCATGATCAAGCTAGGCTTGCCAGTAGGTCCGAATAGCTTTTTTTTTGTTTGTGTGGAAAAAAAAGTAGTTAAAGCACAACAGGGGTACATAATTATGGAGGCAGAAAAACGCTCTGCTCTGCCTCACAGACTGAACTGTCTTGCTTTTCAACCGTCACCCCCGTGGGGATGGTGGGTAGGGGGGGAGTATCAGTATAAATGGCATCCAGGCCCACTATTGTAGTCTTATGCTTATCTTTTTTAAATTTAAATTTGGAGAATATATGGAATAAGTACTCATGTGCTTAAAAAAATTTTTTAATGCAGTCCCCATGTGTATGCAGGTTAGTAAATTTTGTCATCCATTCCCACCGGCACACAATGTCCTACTCTTTCGAAAAGCGGAACAGGTTTAAATGCGTGCGCAGGATGTTATGCGTGCGTTGACACACTGTCCGGTCCCTATGTGTATGCAGTTAAGTAAACTTTGTCATTCGTTCCCACCGGCACACAATGACCTACTCTTTCTAAAAAGCGGAACAGGTTTTAACGTGTGCACAAGATGTTCTGCGTGCGTGCGTTCGCACACTGGACCTCGGTTTATAGTCTCATCCGAAGGACTTGTGTGTGTGTGTGTGTGTGTGTGTGTGTGTGTGTGTGTGTGTGTGTGTGTGTGTGTGTGTGTGTGTGGTGTGTGTGTGACTCCTAGCACATATGCCTTAGCTTTATTCTTAAAAATTAATACCAGGAATATCGACTTGGGTGGGACCAACTCGCAATTCAGTCTTAGGCCTAACCTTTTCTAGGCTCTTTGTAGACTATTCCCTGTTCACCGGCTGCATACATATGATCAGTAAACTAGGATGAAGTCCGCTGCCTGTGCTCAGTTCCTTAGAACTGTGAGACGGACTTGATTCCCACAACTTATTACAGGCATCCATAATCGTCTTCAGGCCAGGCTCGTCGTGGTTGAGGGATTAGTGAACAGGGCAATGCTAAAAGATGTGTTCTGGGCTTGTGTTGCAGTTCCAGATCGTAAGGACCACGGTTAATGTATAGACTTTTGAAACGAGGCACCTACAGTCTATAATTGTTTAAAAGGTAAAGGTAAAAGAGTCCCATAACCTATAAGGTCGTAGGGGAGCGAGGCGTCAGAGACCTCACTTCTCTAGGGCCAGCATATTGAGGGCGCCCATCTCCTCTCCCTCGCTGCTTTACCTTCGAGTTTTTGTATTGTTTACAACAGCTAAAAGCAGCAACATTTACTTCCCTGTTTGAACTTTTGTCTATCAATTGCTGTTGTTGTCACTCAGTTCAGGCCACTGGAGCAATCTAACATTCACCAGAACACACCAGAGAACGCCTGGACCGGTGGAAGTGCAGGAAACGTTACCACCAGAATCATGGGGCGAAAAAGGAAACACATAGGCTGTGAATTAACCACTTTCCGCCCACAGTGACGACGCCCTTCACTTTTTCAGTTACATGAAAGGAAAGAACTATCGTTTATTTTGGTAAGGGTTCATATCATGAGTGGTCTGATTATACCCTAAAAGGGGAACGCAAATAAACGTTTTAGGCTGTTGTGGTCGGTAGCCCCCCCCCCCCCCCCCCGTCAAATGATAATTTATGTAAGTTTTTTTCTTTTAAATAATATAATTTATGTAAGTTAAATGTCTGTTGTTGTTCAGTTTTCTCCGCCCACGGGAATAAGTTGCTTCACTCCGCTCTCACTAATGACATCAACTATTATCTCTTACGAGGCATGAGGAAAACTCCAGCTGCTTTTTTCTTTCCTGGTGTGATGTTTGTTATTTTGATGCTAGCTGTTAGATGTTCAATGCTACTTCAAGGACTGGGGACCGTGATAAAAGTAATGCTCCATTTTATAGTGATGGATAAGCCTTAAGGACGATTACGTCCATGGTCCTCGTTCAGCTACACCCCCCCCCCCCCCCCCCCCCCCCCCCCCCCATCACTCCCAAGAGCACACTGATTGAGGCATGTGTGGCTGAGTGGGCCTCTGTTTGACGCTTGATCGAAGAGTCATGTTTGATTCTCACTTAGTTGCGGTCGTTAACCGGGTTGGAAGATATCACTTGGGTTTTTTCAAAATCGGGGTCAACATTTTATGTAGTTTCTGGTGACATTCCAAGTCTTTAGAAAAGACTTTTTCAACACATGCACAGGTCAGGCACTGAATCTGACATGCATGTACAACTGAATCCCACTCGGGCTTTCAAAGGAGTTCGCCTTATCACGTATCGTGGGTGGCAAAAATAAAGGCGCACGCATATTGAGCGTCATGTTTAGATAACCCTCTTGTCATCGCTGAGGACAGAACGTGATGACCTTTTAAAGGCAAGTCTTAGCTATAGCTGAGAAACAAAGAACATGAAGTACACTCAACTGTATCAGTTTTCAGAAGAAATAATATTAGCACAAACAATATTCGATATTATACGCTACACCACATTCGTCTGACTGAAATTCATTGGGTAGATACCCCCGTAGGGATGCCGGGAATCTGTCAGTAAAAATAGCGTCCAAACCTTGTGAAAATTATGTGCTAGGATGTCCCTCTTTTCTATCCCTCTCTGTTTCTGCCTTGTTTCTTTTCATCCTGTCACCTCCTTCTTGTCTATTTTGTGCCTTCTTGGTCCATGCTCATGGACATCATCATGCATAGGCGATGGGGATGGATAGGGCATATCTGCCGTCGGAAACAGGGAAACATCGCCCGAACAGCCCTTCACTGGACACCAGAGGGAAAACGCAAACGAGGACGACCCAAGAACTCTTGGCGTCGGACTGTCGAAACATAGCTGAAGACCTTCCAACATACCTGGGGAACCATCCGGAAGCTGGCCCAGGACAGACAGGAGTGGAGAACATTTGTTGCTGCCCTACGTGCCAATAAGGCACAAAGGCATTGATGATGATGGTCCATTCTCCTGCCTTCTTTTCCAGAAAGACTTAATGAGATAAAACCAAAAAATCCGTCTGAAGTTGGACACTGGCTGCCTGTTCAAGGAGCTACTTAAAAAATAATTATATACTCAAACTTCTTATTGTGTGTGTACTTACGGTCTTAGTGATTCCCAGGTGGGACGAGTGAGACAAGAGTGCATATTCTGGGTAACTCCCTGGGTGTTAAGCTAGAGAATGCGTAGCAACAACAACAAAAATGACACCACCACCAACAAACCAATGTCCCATGGGTGATGCATGTATAATTATAAACAATTCTGCGCTCACTACTGGATCCTTACATCCCATCCCATCTTTCTCGCAGAAGCCAATTTGACAAGAGAGAGAGAGAGAGGAGAGAGAGAGAGAGAGAGAGAGAGAGAGAGAGAGAGAGAGAGAGAGAGAGAGAGAGAGAGAGAGAGAGAGAGATTCTTTCTTTTTCTCGGCTAGAGCTCTGAGGTTCACCAATGATGAGATTTTGCCTATGGGACCGGTTTTTGCACACCATGAGGGTAGCCACATTCCGACTTTAGGGACTGACTGTCACATGAAGAAAGAAGCTAGTAGGACGATTTAGACGTACACCTGCCTAACAAGTAAACCCTAAGGTTCCGGATTCGATCATCAGCCCTTTCTTCCCAGTTCGACAGGAAAACCGAACTGAATGTCAAGTCTTTCGGAGGAGACTTTAAACCAGTTGGACCCATGTGCTTAAGGATATGTGCACGTCTAAAGAACCCACGACAGCTGAAAACCGGAAAGAACAGGGAGATACCTCCTGACTGCCATGGAAAAAACTGGTAAGTACAATTCCCAACTGTATCCCCGAAGTCGGAATGCGGCTAACTTAATGCTGGGAGGGGGAAAGAAGGTCCCATACGCAAAAACCTGACTATTGTTGAACCTCCAAACTCTAGCTGAAGGGTGGGGGGGGGGAACTAAACAACAACAAACAGAATAACAAAAATCGTCATATGCTGGCCAGTAAAGATGGATGACATATAAAATCAAAGTATGAACACTGGTACCTAGTTTAGTATTGACCTTAAGTGGGAACGTGACTACCTTAATGGCCTACCAGAGATTAAACACTGCTGTCACATGTGCTAAAAACCAGTGGTGTTACCACGGCTCGATTTTAGCCAAAGAAGGAAGAAGTGAGAAGAAAAGCAACAGTAAGACTTACACAGATAGATTATGGGCAATCGCCGTCCATTCTTTTAGTATTGGTTCCACCTTTGTAGGCTATCCAGTGGTACAGAGAGTCCTATACTAGTGGCCAGACACAGCTTGTTTTAACTGTGTCTAAATTAATACCTGCGATACATACGCGTGTCCTTGTTTTTGTCTCGATTCAGGTAGAATTATGTTGTCGATTGTTTAGTTTATGATGAATGTAGTAGATTCTATAGCAAAAGAAGAAGAAAAAACCCAACAGTAAACACATTTTGAAAATCTCTCTCTCTCTCTCTCTCTCTCTCTCTCTCTCTCTCTCTCTCTCTCTCTCTCTCTGATCTCTGTGTGCTTCTCGTGTGTGTGTGCTGTGTGTGTGTGTGTGTGTGTGTGTGTATGTGTGGTGCATGCTAGGAGAGCACATGTGGACACATACACGGTGATGCATTAAAGAAAGCTGAACACGAGACAATTATCATAAGCATACCGTCCTTGTCAAAAAAACACCAATTCAAAGTAAAGTGAAGAATAGCACCAACTCGGGGCGAGAAACATATACAATATCATACTCACATTGGTAGAGCATTCCTCGTATTTGTGCGACGGGGCACTATGGTTCTGGCACAAAAGTTTGAGATTTTTGGATGGACAGCTAGAACAAAAGAACTATGGCGACTCATACAATAACCACCTCAAAACAAATCAAAAACAAAAACAAAAAAACAACAACCCCCAAACCAAAACACAACAAAACAACAACAAACTTAACTATGACTGAACAACTGCACGCTGACCCACCGCTTAACCATTGACAAAAGCACTGATGATTCTATTGCAAAGGCCTCGAAACTATATATTCGTGCAAACGGAACAAGAAGTCAGGGCCACCAACAAAGAAAGACACGCACATCCCAGCTTGCATATAATAATATGTGGGGCCTTGAAATTGTTTCTGACAAAGACCAGCTGCGAGACGTTAAGCCTGTCACCGTTTCAACCCGGAAATCCGTAAAGTGCACGAGACACTGGCTCCACACTCTACATACATACACTCTTTGTTGCTCGTTCTAAGGCGGAATGCAAAACAAAAACTCGAAAACAAAAACTAGACTTTTACCGGGTGGGTTGTTTTGGGGGTTTGTTTGTTTTATTTTGTTTTGTTGTTGTTGTTGTTGTTTTTTCTTGTTCCTCGGCTAGAGCTTGGAGGTTCACCTATGTTCTTTCGAGCCAGAAGGCCCATAGAGCCGGAGCTTATCCCGGTTTCTGTAGCGTTAAGCGAACTGATGGTTTTTCACCACCCCTGTGACAGGACG
>CM054140.1:28489684-28532184 GCA_028751875.1 Rapana venosa
CAACAAAAATAATAGCAACAATATGGCTATATTTTGTGTGTGTGTGTGTGTGTGTGTGTGTGTGTGTGTGTGTGTGTGTGTGTGTGTGTGTGTGTGTGTGTGTGTGTGTGTGTATTTAGCATTGTGCTTTTTCCTTCTTCGTTTTACTCATTGTTCTGATGCGTGTATGTTTATAAGGAAGGCTGTAAGACTAGGCAAGGTAAAGGTGTCCCATAACCTATAAGGTCGTAGGGGATCGAGGCGTCAGAGACCTCAGCTTCTCTAGGGGCCAGCAAATTGAGGATGGCGCCCATCTCCTCTCCCTCGCCCATCTCCTCTCCCTCGCTGCTTTACCTTCCCTGACCCTAAAGAGGGCAGGTACCCATTTACAGCTGGGTGAACTGGGCTAGGCCTAAAAATCGTTATCCTTGCGTATTGAAGATCGTTCTTTTCATTTATTTATTCATTTTTCGTGAATTTTTAGTGCGAGAAAAGATATGAGGCTTTAACACTCGTGAAGATATCAGATAATGGCATGTGTTGTTGAAACACCAGAAAATATTTCTTATGATAATGAAAAAGAATATTTCGTCCACCAACCTCATGAAAACAAAAGCCCCTAGCGTTTACAATAGCAGACATGTTAAATACAGAGAGGCACACACACAAAAACAGAAGAAAGGCAAGAAATGTCAAATACAAGCAAATAAATCATGTCTAACAACAACAACAACAATCACATCGGAAAACATTCACTGCTCAAATGGAAAATGTAATAAAGTCAAAAAGAAAAGACATGCGTGAAAATAAGAACATTGCTGATCAGAAAGAGTGGAAAAGAAGTATGGCAGTATTATTAATCAAGATCTAACGAAAGGGAGAAAAAGGAGCTGTCAGATAAAGGCAAACGAGTTCACATGAAGGTCATTGTATTTCAGAAAAATTGTAGCCGAAAAAGAGAAGTTTTACATTGGTACCAGTCTTCAGTTATCCAATGAAGAGAACGCAGAACAGGAGTGACATGGTTAGATTTGGAAGAATATCTTCCAGGAAAGTAGGTTGTTTCCTTGGGGAAAGAAAAGGTTGTTTTTTTGATTTGTAGATCACCTGGAGGTCAGGTCAGAGACTCCCTCTGCTACTGGTAACCATGTAACCCAGTACCACCTGCCACATGTGGGGAGTAAACCCAACCAAAAAATCCGACCTGGAGAGGGATGGGCTCCGCCAGGTTTGATTTGCCCAAGATACACCAATGACAAAGACAGCCAGAATCTCCATACCGGATCGGTCGTCGCCCGGGTTACCAAGGACCGCGCCTTCTGTTGCTCATCAGGACAGATGTCGAAAGTATGCTACTGATGTAAAACGCAGCAAAATTCGTGCCAGACACAACACCATCATTGGCACATGGAATGTACGAACACTAAGAGCTGCAGGCAAAGTGGAAGAACTGACACATGAGATGTCCAGATATCATTGGCACATCCTTGGGCTCTGCGAAGTCAGGTGGAAAAACATGGGAGAAACAACGACCCAGGAAGACCACAAATTATACTACAGTGGAAAACAGGATAAACATGAACACGGCGTGGGGTTTCTCGTTCACAAAGACACCGTGAACACCGTCATGAGCTGTCAGCCTGTGTCCAGCAGACTTATTACCATCCGCCTGAGAGCAACCCCCTTTAACATAACTATAGTACAGGCATACGCCCCTACATCAGACTGCACAGATGAAGCCGTAGAAGAATTTTATGACCAGCTACAAGAGGTTCTGAATCAAACACCCAAGAAAGACATCCTCGTTGTGCAAGGCGACTGGAACGCCAAGGAAAGGAGAAGATGCATGGAAAGACTGGGAGGGCGTTTGTGGGCCACATTGTAATAACCAATCAAATGAAAGAGGCTTGAGACTCCTGGAGTTTGCCAGTAACAACCACCTCCAGCTAGTGAATACACTTGGCCCACACAAGAAATCCAGAAAATGGACATGGCATAGCCCAAATGGAGAACACCACAACCAAATAGATTACATCATGGTGAAAAGACGGTTTCAGTCTAGCGTTAACATCGCACAGACACGAAGTTTTCCAGGAGCAGACATAGGGAGTGATCATGATCTTGTGATGATGACTTTCCGACTACGTCTAAAGAAAATCCACAAGCGGAACAACATCAGGATCAAATTTGACCTCGAGAAGCTGAAGGACCCAGAGGTATTAGAAATTTTTCAAGCAAGGATAGGTGGAAAGTTTGCAGCACTCACTGTGATAGACTCAGACATAGATACACTGACGAATAGTTTCAATACAGCAGTGACTGAAACAGCAAACGAGCTTCTTGGCAAACGCCGACCAGTCAAAAAACCATGGGTCACACCTAACATCCTACAACTATGCGACAAGCGTAGAGAGTTGAAGAAAAAGAAAAATGAAACAAAAGAAAGAGCAGAACAATATAGGGCAGTCAAAAGAATCAGGAAGTCCATGACGGAGGCAAAAGAGAAATGGATCGGTGAACAGTGCCAAGACATTGAAGAGAATATCAAGAAAAGCAATAGCAAGAAAGCATATCAGCTGGTGAAAGACCTGACTAGCACGAAACAGAGAAAAGGTTTAACAATCCAAGACAAAAATGGGAAGTGTCTCACTGACGACCAGGATATTCTGAACAGATGGACAGAATACTGCTCCGACCTGTATAACTATAGAACCGCAGGAGATCCAGAAGTCCTTAATGTACCCGAAAGCAAAGACACAGACAGTCACCCTATCCTCCGAGAAGAAGTGGAAACAGCAGTCAGATCGCTGAAAAAGGGGAAGTCAGCAGGGGCTGACAACATTCCAGCTGAGTTGGTCCAAGCTGGAGGGGAAGCCATGATCAGCGCCCTACTAAGAATCTGCAAGATCTGGCAGACAGGAAAATGGCCAACACCATGGACGCAGTCGCTCATCATCACCCTCCCCAAGAAAGGAAATCTACAACAATGCCATAATTACCGCACAATCAGCCTCATATGTCACCCAAGCAAGGTCATGCTGCAGATAATATTGAATAGACTGAAGCCACAAGCAGAGACCATCATTGCTGAGGAACAAGCAGGTTTCAGAGCAGGACGCAGCACAACAGAACAGATATTCAACCTCAGAATACTATGTGAGCGGTACCTTCAACCTCAACAAGACCTATACCACGTATTTATCGATTTTAAGAAGGCATTTGACAGGGTGTGGCATGCAGCTTTGTGGGCAACCATGAACTTGTACAGCATCAATGCAAACCTGATCAGAGTCATCAAACAGCTGTACAGCGAGGCCACCAGTGCAGTGTACTACAACAACAACATTGGAGAATGGTTTCGAACAACAGTTGGAGTAAGGCAGGGCTGTCTACTCTCACCCACCCTTTTCAACATCTTCCTTGAGAGAATCATGGCTGATGCACTGGAACATCATGAAGGATCAGTCAGCATTGGTGGCAGAACGATCACAAACCTCCGCTTCGCAGATGACATTGATGGAATAGCAGGATCAGAAAAAGAGCTTGCCAGCCTAACAGAACACTTGGATAAGGCCTCCAAAACATACGGCATGGAAATCAGTGCAGAGAAGACCAAACTGATGACTAATAACACCAACGGCATTAGCACTGATATCAGGGTTAATGACCAGAAGCTGGAAACAGTTCAAAGCTTCAAGTACCTGGGAGCCATTGTATCCGACCAGGGATCCAAGCCAGAAGTAGTATGCAGGACTGCACAGACAATAACAGCTTTGTCAAAACTAAACACCATCTGGAGAGATAAGAATATCTCACTTATCTCCAAGATCAGACTAATGCGCTCCCTTGTCATATCTATATTTCTGTATGCCTGTGAATTTATGGACCCTGACTGCAGATTTGGAGAGAAGAGTACAGGCAGTGGAGATGAGATGCTTTCGGAGACTCCTTGGCATCTCTACAAAGACCACATAAGCAACGAAAGCGTGCATAACAGAATCCAGCAAACCATTGGACCCTATGAGAACCTTCTAACGATCGTGAAAAAGCGTAAACTTAAGTGGTTATGGGCATGTCACAAGATCCCAAGGAATTACAAAGACAGTTTTGCAAGGCACTGTCCAAGGAGGAAGAAGAAGAGGCAGACCAAGGAAGAGCTGGGAGGATAACATCAGTGAATGGACAGGCCTAGAACTCAACAAAACCCTGAGAAAGGCAGAACAGAGAGAAGAATGGAGGGAACTGGTTGCTGAGTCTTTG
Source organism: Rapana venosa (assembly GCA_028751875.1). Taxonomy (NCBI): domain Eukaryota; kingdom Metazoa; phylum Mollusca; class Gastropoda; order Neogastropoda; family Muricidae; genus Rapana; species Rapana venosa. The sequence continues at coordinate 28,493,924 of CM054140.1, forward strand.
AAGGTGCCCCCACGGTCGTCAGACTACGGGACAGATAGATAGATAGATAGAGATAGATAGATCACCTGGAACATAACCGCTTAAACCTTTTGTTCTAATATGCATCTGTGCTCCATAACCTTTGGTCTACCTTCTTCTCGGAAGTTGGTCTAGTTAAGATACTTCCGGTTTTACAGCATGGCCGCAAACGATGTAGATCTTGGTTTTCTAAACCAATCATGCGATCCAAGGTTTCTAGAAAGCCGTTATTTTCCCAGTAAAGTTGGTGGGAAACCAGCATGGCTTTCTTTGAAGCCAGTTCCTCCTACTACGTGCGGAAAATGCCACAAAGAAATGGCATTTCTGATGCAGGTAAGTAACACTAACACAGTAACAGTAAACTTCACAAATTGGAATTACCGATGATCCTTGTGTTGATTGAAAGTGAAACGCTTCGTGTTCCACAAGTTAACACCATGGGGGTCACCCAGAATAATGCACAGCAGAGTTATCCAATTTGGGGATTGTAGCCAGGAACCACCACATGTAGTATTTTAGAGAGAATTTTGCCTGTATGACTTTTCTAATTAATAGAATGCCTTGTCATTTACTGATGAATTTATAGTTGCTAAAGCCCATGATACACTATCCTTTTAAAACTGTGGCCGAGATTGACCATTCAAACGTGTTTATTTTGACCTGTCAGTTTGTAAAGGACGAACTGCTACAGAAACATTTGAAAAGTAGGCAACACAAACTTGACAAAGTAATAGGTAGCCCTGGGGCTTCAATCACACACAAGGCTCACAAGCTGACATGCACATCACTACCCAAAACTTTGATTGGATGGAAAACATGAGCAATCAGTTTGAGACAGAACAGGACTGATTCTGAACGGTTAGGATGAACCTGACACCTCAGGCTGTTTAAAAACATATGTTTAGGGTAACAGATGATCTGTTTGGAATCTGTTTTACTCTGACTCTGACTGTCCCATCCTTATAGTTACACCATTTATTTATTTATTCTTTTATATCAAGGATAATGGAATAAGCACTTGTGTGCTTTTTTACATTCAGTCCTCGTGTGTATTCGGTTTTTGTAAATTCTGTCATCTGTTCCCACCAGCACACAATGGCCTACTCTAAAAGCGGAACAGGATTTAATGTGTGTGCAAGATGTTCTGCGTGCGTTCACACAAGGGGATTGAGGAGTTGAGAAGCTAATCTGCCACTTGCTTAAGTCAAGACAGGCATGCTCTGAGTCTGACTTAAGTTCAGAAGTTTCCTTTTTATTTTTTAATTCTTGACCAACTAGCATGTCATTTGTCATAGCAACATCACCCCTAACATTCATATGCTTGGCAAGCACTTAGGGTGATTTCACTCCTTAGACTATAAACAATAGAACAGGGGATTTTATTTCAATTTGTACTCTGTTGTAAGTAGATAATAATAGTACTTGGTATCTTGTCATTTGGTAATCAGCAGATGATTTGTTTGATTTGCAGGTGTATTCTCCACGAGAGAGGAAGGAAAAAGATGCATTCCACAGGACGCTGTTCCTGTTTGCATGCAGAAATGTCGAGTGTTGTAAAGTGAACGACAGCTCCAATTTTGTGGTATTGCGATCGCAACTACCACGTGCTAATGATTTTTATAGCTTTGATCCTCCCCCTGATGACCCATCTGAAGGAGACTCATCACAGAGTGCAGCTGGTGAGTAACTACCATTTGTCATGGTATGGTGTGCAGAGGTTTTTTTATTCTAAGTAGTGTAGCTTCTTCATTCTGTGACGACAGTGGTAAAGATCACTTCAGACTGTGGAAAATACACCATAAAAGCCAGTAGAAAGCTTCTGTAAGAATGGAGTTCTAACATTTATGCAAATCACAAGTTTCTTTTTTAACAGTTTGGTGTATAATATATTCATGTCTACACACACACATAGTGACAAACACACACACTTACACACATTATAATACACTTGCGCACACACACACACACGTACTTGCATATTCACACTCATACACTCCAAGGATACATTTATACTGCCACTCCTAGCTACTGTGCAGACAGACAAAAATCATTTGGACACGCCCAACCCCTCCTTGGTTTACTTGCCATGCTAGAAGGCATTAATACTGCCACAGACATACACTCATAAACCTTCCCCACAAAAAAAGCTGTACATATGTTCTGGCTCCATTTCAGCAAGGCATGTGGTTAGAAAGTCAAGTGCAAGGGGTCCCCTTCTTTTTTATCACTAGTTAACAATTTTCAAGGTATTATTCATACTGAAATGCTGCTGTACATGCATACTCAAGGGCAGAGCAGGTTTGTTGTTTTTAATCGCCTTGCCAGTGCAATGTTTACAATAAGAACCAGTATCCCCACCAGGCTCAGTATAAGTGTGAACATCTTTTCCCATGGGTGTACACTTTTCTGTTTTCATGTCCACACTACAACTACAGTTGTGAGTGGCAGTATGAATGTAGCCTTATATAAGTTATACTTGTAGTAAATTACTCAAATGCACTTTCACACTACAGCATTACAGTGATTAATGGAGTTTGTTCCCCCAAGCATTTTGAATAAGAAAACTGCAGTCCATTATATTCGAACATATCACATCATCTTACACATATGTTAAAATCTCATCCATTTCTTTAGAAAAGATCAGTTTGGATGACTGTTGTGAAAATAATACCCAGCATGCATCCACGGCTTCACTCCCTCAGTGGGTTATGCAGTGAATGGAGTATTTGCCATGTACTGTAGTCAGTCTGGTTTAGTTTCTGTCGAACATTCAGTTTGCTGTCATACCACAGGAAAACCATAAACCAAAATGATTTGGTGTATATTTGTAAAACAATAATATTAAAGAAGTCTGGTAATGCAGTTGTGCTTAACAGCTTGATGTGGCAAAAAACACACCCAAAAAAGCAATTGTTCTTATCTTTCATGCTCAGCTAGGCTTCTGGCCCACATTATGTGCTTTCTGTTTCAGTTTAGTACATGCTGGAAAAGAACAGATAATGGAGAGGTATAATATGCTGTGATTTGGGATTGACTTCACTTATTTACTGAAAGACATTTTCTCTGTGTCTGTGAACAGAAGATCCCGTTGTCAGGGAAGCAGTCTTTCCAGAGTTTGAACTGGAGATGGGAGAGGAAGACAGCTGTTCCGATGACAGCGATGATGAGGAGCAGGCAGAACAGGGACAAGAGCAGTTTGATGCCAGCACACCTGCTGATGCTGATGTCAAAGATCTGGAACAGATGGCTACAAAAGAAACAGAAGACGACAAGCAGTTCCAGATATTTAAAAAGAGAATAGAATTCAACGAAGAACAGGTGGGTTGATCTGTGAACTATTTCAAGTTCTTTCTGTTTTGTGTAATCTGGAATGGTAGATGAAAATGTGTCCTCTTTTCTTTAAAAAGATCATTTAAATTTGAAAAACGTATAAAGACATTGGCCCTTATAGAAATTTTCGGTGTGCATTATTACAGCCTATATGTTTTTTTCTTCTAGGAATTGGATTGGAAAGACTATTAAAGATTCTAATGGTTTATGTGTTGTTCAGAAGCAGATGGTTGCTGAGGTGAAACAATAACTTCTTTTCCTATGTGTTGTTAGTACAATGAAATCACTGTTTAAAGGGCAATGAGAAGTATTTTAGAAAAGGAATGTGAGACCAATGCTGTCAGCCCAGTGATTCTTCAACCTGCTGGTTGCAGAAAGAGATGAAATCTATGTGTTCCAGTAGGTATTGTTGAATAGGTCTCTTCAGAATCCCCAGAGGATCATCCGGGCTTTTCACAGAGTAGCCAAAAAAGAGGAAAGTAAGAACATTTTCACTTTCGTCCCTATTAACCCTATCACCTCCAGTGATGCAGACATTTCTACATGTGGAGCATGTTCCCTGCAGGTGTAGTCTTTTGCAGTTTGAAGTAGGCTTCTCACATGGAATTGCTGACCTACTTCTTTTCCTTAGATCTGTTGATGTTGTAGCACGTTGGCCCAACTTAACACCCTGGGGGTCACCTAGAATGTGCACTCTGGCTCACTCACTCATGCAGCCAGGGAATCACTGTGAGACTGAAAGTACACAGTGGATGAGAAATATGCTTGTATGGCTGTTTTCAAGTACCTTGCTTCTTAGGCAGCAGTACTTCAAATGCAGAGGATTTTTTTCTCCTTTAAAGGAAAGTGCAGGCTATGTTTAGAGCCTGTCATGGCTCATAGACAAATAATCTCAACAGAACATGTTATAATGTAACATTTTAATGATATAGGCCTTGGCACATAACTTGAAAAAAAATCAATTTATAACTGACACTTTTTTGTTGTTGTCTGAGCTATGTTGTTGTTCACTATTACACGATACTTTTGATACGTGGGGGAGGATACACAGGTGTTTGTGTGTTTTTTCATGTCTTATTTTTCTCTCTTTTTCCATTTCAGATATTGCGTTACTGTAAAGGGGGAGAGCCTCTGTGGGTGTCTGTCAGCCATCAGGCAAAGGCAGCAGATATTCCAGCTTGCTCCTGCGGTGCACCCAGGCAGTTTGAGTTCCAGGTTAGCATTTTCATTTATGCAAATGTCATGTCTTTTTGAAATTTCCCTTTCCTCCTGACTTTGTTTTTTTTCATATTTTCTTTTTTTTAAAAACTTGAATGGATTTTTCAATCACGACCTGTTTTGTCATTTTTGTCTGCCACATACAGTACGAATAGGGTTGATTCTGTAACTGTCAGAGGAAAATATATCACATGGCTTGTCTTTCTTCTTCTTCTTATTCCTTATAGCTCTTAGCGGAGCATAGGGCCTCAACAGCGTCCCTCCACCTTCTCCTGTCTCTGGCAAGGGTCTTGGCCTCTTCCCATGTCAGGCTGGAGTCTCTCAGCTCACTATGCAGGCTTCTCCTCCAGGTCTGTTTGGGGCGCCCTCTCTTCCTTTTCCCCTGCGGGTTCCACTCGAGCGCTTGTCTGGTGATGTTGCCAGGCTCCTTCCGTAGGGTGTGGCCGACCCAACGCCACTTTCGCCGCCTTACTTGGACTTCCATAGGCTGTTGGTTCACCCTCATCCACAGGTCGGTACTTGGCACTCTGTCGAACCATCTGAGATGAAGGATCTGCCGGAGACATCCGTTGATGAAGGTCTGGATCTTGGAGGAGCTGGTGTTGATGACCCGCCAAGTTTCTGACCCGTAGAGAAGCACAGACTTCACGTTGGAGTTGAAGATCCTGAGCTTGGTGGTTGTGGAGATCGCATTTGTTCTCCATACGGGTTTCAAGATGGCAAATGCTTGGCGTGCTTTCTTTATTCTTGCCTTGATCTCTTCGTCTGTGCCTCCTGTCAGGCTGATCTTACTACATGGCTTGTCTACTTTGTGTTTAGTGGTTTTAGGTTATAAAGACAAAAGTTGTTAAAAGGTGTTGCCACCACCACCCACCCCTTTTCAATCCATGTTGGAAATGTATTCAGCGTTTTAGATAATTTTCACTTGGTCCTTATGTACTTAAAACAATTGGTCAGAGATGCCAAATATTGATAGCTTTGATTTTGCTCAACATCATATTAGTTTTTTCCCATTTTCTGATGAGTTGTTGTTGTTGTGTGATTGCTTGTTGTACTTAGCTAATTCCAGTGTCAAAGATTCCGTATGAATTCATAGAAAAACATTTGAATAAAAAAAGAAAAGAAAAATTAACGTCTCTTGTTTATGCATGTACATGTGTATAAGAATTAACATAAAATGACTTGTGTAAATCCTCTGATGAGACTAATGGTGGCTAGGTTTTGAAACTGTGTTAAGTATGAAAATAGAGACTTACATGTTCACATCAATGGTTTTCAAACCGTATAATTATGTGCATAGTTTTCAAAACTTTGTTTTGTCAGTAATGTCATATGATTTTGTCAACATAGTAAGTTTACAATTAAGAAACATGGTATAAAAACGATTGTTGTATCCAAGTTCACAGATGTTCAAGAAATTTCCTTTGCATGAAATACTAAATGTCAGTCAATAACCTTAATCCTTAGTGTTCATGTAGGTAGTTATGTGAATTATATAACAATAGAAATTGAGATTTTATCTGTCTAATGTTCTGACCCAGTTGGTGACTAGGAAACTAAATATACAAAGACAGTTTATACATATCATATTCTTTGTGTGATTCATGTTAGCAGTTTCATATACATGTATAAATCATTCATTGCTCCATCTTATCATTCTCGCACAAATGTATCAAGTCTTGTTGGTTATTTTCCTTGATAAAGTTAGTACTAGGATGCGTTTGGTTAACAGTTTCTATTTTATATGGCAGGAAAAAATGCTAGGGATTGAGTTTGAGTGAAGTTAGCAAGGATAGTCATGTTTCTTCCAAGCAAGTGGCATGGCATTGAAAGGTAGGAGAGGGTACATGAAAGTGTTTGGGCTGAAGTCTTGGGGTTTTTGTTTTTTGTTTGTTTGTTTTGTTTTGGGGTTTTTTGCTTATAAAACCAATTTCCCTGCTTTGCAGTTTTGGATGAAAGAAGCAAAACCATCTCCCATAGTCTGTAGTAAAGAGTCAAACTCTGAACAGTTTAGTTTTATTTTTGTCACATTTCAGATTATTGGAGGTGTCAAAACTTAGTATGCGGAGTTGTGTTACTACATTATTGCCAGGGACATAATCGTTCTTTTTTTTTCTTCTCGTTCCTCAGCTAGAGCTCTGAGGTTCACCAATTGAGATTTTTGCGTATGCGTCCGTTTGGGGCTTTTTTGCCCCACCATTCAGGTAGCTGCTTTTTAACTTTGGGGATGATGTCTAAACATGACACCTGTGTGCATGTGGTTTTTTTGCTTTTTGCTTTTGTGTGTCATCTGTTATTACCTGCAGGAATTAGCCCACTCTTTTGAAAGGCAGAACAGGGTTTTAATGTGCACAAGGTGTTTTGCATGCGTTCCCACATGGGGCCTGTTTATAATTACACCCGAAGAACTTTGACTTTCAGTTCAATTTTTTCGTCAAACTGGGAAGAAAGGAAATCGAACCCAGAACCTCACGGTTTACTTGCTGGCATGCAGACATCTTAACCATTCTGCCACCTTCCTTCTTGAGTGTTATTGATGGTTTGTGTTTGGTTTCTGTGTGCTTCCAGGTCATGCCTCAGCTGCTGAATCACCTAAAGGTCGACGACAAGAACAGAAATAGCTTAGACTGGGGAACGCTGTGTGTCTACACCTGCAAAAACTCGTGCGCCATTGGCAACAATTACGCCCCCGAGTTCTTGTGGAAGCAAGATTTTAGTATGTAAAGGAAGATGCTTGTCAGGGCATAAGTGCTTGTGTGTGCATGCGTAGTGGAGGTGTATGTATGGTCAGTGACATTGAAGGGTTTTCTTCCCCTTTTTTTTGGATGACTCTACAGCTGGGCAGGGAAGTGGGTGAGTGTGGGAAAAATACCCTAATGCATTTTTTTAAAAAGAGAGAGATGAGCGCCAAATGTTTGTGATGCATTTTACTGTTGAGTATGCATGTCTGCATAATTTGTGCTAGTGGGTAAGTTTGTATGTGGTGTGGTTGTGTTGGTGTTATTACTCACTTGTGTATGGTGTCAAGTTATTTAAAAATGATTATGTACAGATAATGTTTGTCCTTCCGTTTCTATATAGATCAGGCATATACATCCATTGATGCAAGTCTTTTGTGCCACCATAAAGAGTTAAACAAGAAAATGTCAGTTAATCTTGCAGTAAGATAATGGTAAGAGTTTTGTATTTTTTAATCCAATGACAGATTTAGGATGTTGCAGTCAGTTGGGTTGTCAGTTGTTGCAGTAAGTCTGAAGTTGGGTGTTTTTTTTAATGTTTTAACCACTATGAAATGTAGCATTTTTGTGTCTTTTGAGATTATGATATGTGTCAATCTGCCTGTCAGTTTTGTAATTGCCCTTCATGGGATGATTAAAGTGTTTTTGACTTTGACGTTTTCTCCAAATTTTTGCTCAGGTAATTTGTAAATAATTTTAAATGGACACTGGCTTTTAGAAAACAATCAATGTTGAAGTGGTAATAACATCGGACTCTTTTAAAAAAAAATCTATTACAATGTCAGGCTGAAAAAATACAGTATAGATGTGTTCAGTGTTTTGGCTATTCAGCGCTTACTGTAAGTTTTTGTGATGTTTGGAATAAAAATGGCTTGCAGCTAGTGTTACCTTTAGCTGTGATTTGTTTCTTTTAAGAGCTGTGTTATATCCAGTTTTCAATATTGTGTGCATCTGTGTGCATGGGAGTGTGTGTTGTGGAGGGTGGAGGGATTGTGTGGATGCTGAGGAGGAATGAAGGCACTGTTTTCTTGTATAGTTACCATGTTCCTGCACTTTGAGCCTTCAGAAAAGCACAATAAAAGTGACAAATTACCATTATTCTGATATGAAGTGTCTTCAACAGTTTCTGTTGGTGTGTGCCTGCTGATGGTTTTTTTCTTCTTCTTTGTTTTGTTTTTATTTTTTGTTCAGGTAGGACATTGGGGTGATAACTAATCACAAATGTTTCAAGTTAATGTTTAACTTAAACTTAAGACATAAATTAAATGGGCATCAATCATAAAGTCTGAAAATCCACAACTTGCTGAATTTCATGCACTACTGCAATGGAAATTATCCAGGTGGGCCACCCAAACCATACTTTTTAATCTTTCAAAACATTTAAATGATAACAGATAACAGATTTCTATCTCAAGTTTCATACAAAGAAATCTTATTTGTACACAGCAAATAACAATTGAAAACCAAACATGACTTTTGCTACATTGACTCTTGTGTCTGACCTTACTGTACACTTTCTTTACCTGTACATCAGATGTACAAGATATGCACCTGACATACAGGTAAGCGAAGTGTACCGGGAGTAAAGGGAAGCTTGCAAACCTCAAGTGTGTTCATATTCTGGCATTCATTTGATGCATGAATGAAAATTTTCAATTTTTTTTTTATAGATTCTTCATTATCTTCTTTTCTAGAATGGGGCTATTTGGTACATCCTGACATTCAAGTTACAATTTTTAAAAAACTCTACCCCATTTACAAGTATACTTGTAAACCTTGTCCAACCTTATCATCCCATTTATAAATATATTTGTAACAGAGGACTAAGCTAGAAAGGAGTATTCTAATTCGGTCATTTCCGAAAATTACTCAGTCTCATCTTGTAAACTCATTCTCAAATGGTTTGCTTACATGTCACGTTGGCACTTTCTGTTCTATGCGAAGTTTTCATTGATCTATTGTCTATCTGTCAATATGACTAAATGCTCACAAGGTCTCTTAGCTAAAGAACCCACTCGGCAGGTTGGTGAGTGGATTATTAACTACAATAGCAATGAATCTGAGGATTCAACTGAATACAATGCTGATAGTAGCAACAAGAGTGACATTAGAAGTGATGAAGACTGGCAGATCAAACTCTCTCTTTTGTGATCAATGTAGGTGGGGCAAAGTATAGTCACACCTATTGACATCATGGTGATTGTTGATACTTGGTGGAAAGATGATTTTATCCCCAAATCTTGGAAATTGAAGTGTAAATTCACAGTTATTGCATTCAAGAGATAAGTAAGTATCTAGGCTAAGTGGTGAAGGCAGAGATGATAATTACATCAATGAGTGGGTGTTTTCCTAAGGAAGGTTACACACTACCAAGTCACATGTGCTTTGAAATGGCTTGCAGGGCATAGTCTATATGTTTCTATTTTCGCTTTTCTGCAGTGGTAGTTAAGTTTCATCTGTATTTAAAACTGTACGGAAAGTGTTTCTATTGCTTATTATTGCACTAGCTTCTCAAAATTTAGTTTCATATTTGTAAAATGTTGCATTTTTTGGATGTTTATCAATTTAGTTATTTACTTCAAACAAACAACCTTTTATTTTTGAATCAATAGCTTGGAAAACTGGACAATTGGTAGTTTATTAACAAGATATTAATACTGTAAAATTTAAAAGCCATCAATTGAATGGTTTAGAAGTTAGTACATGTTTTCTCAGCATGCCTGTGTATTCATGCAAATCTGGCTGGGCAGGGGGAGACAACTCTGGCCATACCTATGGGGTAAGAAGAGTTTAATGGTAAATCATATGGGGGCAAGATAGCCTAGTGGCTAGAACATGGAGATGGTGGCCTGATTGGCTGTTTTTGAGCCACCACCGAGGCACCCATTCAAGGGGATTTTTCCCTGGAGTAAACATAAGTACCAACTTCATTACCATGAAAGTCATTCAGATGAGATTATAGACTGAGGTCCCATGTGCAATTTCATGCAGAACACATTACACACACGTTAAAACCCAATCCACCTTTCAAAAAACAAGACCATTTCATCAAATTCATGCCAGTGTGAACAGATGACAATTTTTTTTTTAAAGCATGCACACTGGCGCCATATTTAGACAACTCTGAAGTAGGCACGTGGATGCCTCAATGGTGGGGAAAAACAATGCATATGCAAAATCTCACCATCAGCGAACCCAAAACTCTAGCCAAGAAAGAAGAAGAAGAAAAAAAAGGTATATCATAAAAATGTTGATGAAGAAAAAGACAGAACACACTTGGGAAGGACGGACTTCAAAAAGAAAGAGATCAGATCTGAATGCTATCTATCAATATATTCTGCTAAGTAATGAGCATTGTATTTTTGGGGAAAAACATGATCTATGGGACCAGCCACCATGGTGCTGTGGTTAGCATGTTAAATTGTTTGGTTCCTGGCTGGTCAATGCAGGGTCAAATCCCAAAAGTCGTAAGTTTTTTTCCAGACTCCAACCAGCTCCTGTCTGGAGTGAGTTTGCTATGGACTGACTGGGAAGACTTTGATGTGCAATGATCTGGTTGGAAGCATAGAGAACAGCCCTGTCAAGTAGTCTCAAAGCATCATCCTAATCACCACTGATTATCAAGCATGAAAAGAAATTGCTCTGATTCAGTGGCCCCTGTTGCTCTGATCTCATGGTCACCTCAGTTACAGTTTCCCTTACACTTCTATGGTGAGTGTCAAAGCCTTCAGGGTTAAAACAAAGTTCATGGGAGAAAGTTTTGGAGGAATATTCTGGTGAACACTATCCCGGCAAATGGGTGTCTCACTCAGTCTAATCAGCAACTAAGCCATTATTATCATTAGTAAGAGGCTTAGTGGGTGGTATCCTCAAGGCTCATTCTAGAAAAAGAACCCAAAATTCACAAACTTTTTATTTGTCAGTCAAAATCTTATTTTGGAATAAAGTTGTAAAGTTCCTCCCCAATTTTTGCTTTCTGGTTATCCATGCATTTTTGATGATGAGGTCCTTTCTTCTTTAAAAATTCCAATTTCTGTACATGTCTTTAGTGACTTTTAGTCTGTCAGTGGAATGTTGAGTTTTGAAATCTTATTACTGTGGGTCTTAAAAGTTTGTGAAAAGTGTGTACATTTTGGGTACTTCACTGCAAAAATTATGAGCCCCGTGTCTTGTGTTATGTTATACTTCCCCTGGAGTAAACATCAGGACTGCCATTATATTGTTAGCACAGAACAGGTACCACTGAACATCACCAAAAAGGCCCAGCAGCAGTGCAGGGACCCTCTGACTGATGGTCTAACATCAGTAAGCTCCTTGTAGACTTGTGACCTTGAGAAATCAACTTAACAAGCCTAGGTATGGCTAAGACGGAGCAAGCAGATGAGCAGTCAGCAAACAACAGGAATGGAACGCAAAGGAAGATGAGGCCAAAAAAAAAAAAAAAAAAAGGGAAAAAGAAATGTACGAGACAGTTATGTTGGGTATTGATGCATTTAGCAATTTTCATGATCAAATAACAGAAACCAAGTACAGTATCACGAAACTGGGGCCACCACAAAAGAAAGAATGAAGGAGAGAGAAAGAATGTGGTTGTGTGTATGGAGGGGAAAGAGAGAGAGAGAGAGATCCATAGCAAGCAGTAGTAGATTCACACAATGAACCCTTCACTTTTAAAGACATACACACATGGAGGCAAGGCGTTTACTTTTAAAATTTATTCAGTTTTTGACCTGAGATATATTTTGCATGAGGGTGAGCAGAACACCAATGGCGATGATCTTGATGACTTTTTTCCATTTATGCATCGGCGATGGTCACCTCTACTTCCACACCTGGTTCAATGCTGATGGAAGTCTGAGGCGAGAGTTAAGGTAATAATATTGATGCAGACATGTATCTGGAGGACAGACAGAATGGCTTATGAGTAATATGCATGCCAAAAGTGGGTCTTGAATACCTTACCCAGTGCAATCCCTGCAATATAAATATATTTAATTATTCCATTTCCTTTGCAGGGCTGTATCTCCGTTCCCGTGTTCCTAATGCAAGTTTAAACACCACAAGTGCACTCACACACAAACATTACACAGTCAAAAAAATGTTTAAACCTTAATGATAAGTCTTTGGAGATGTATTTTCTTTACAGTATCTTAAGTTCATGGACTTCATCTTCCCTTTAAATGTTTTTGTTTGTTGGCTAGAGCTCCAAGGTGAGATTTTGCATATGCAGCCATTTTTGCCCACCATTAACACTATCCCTTTGTTAATGAGAGAACCCCTCTTTTCCCAGTACACTGCACTGTGCACATTTGTACACTATCGTAACCCAGAAGTGGGTGATATAGAGGGAAGGTCTAGAAGATGGTTGGTTACCCTATAGCAGGTTACCCTAGGGAAAAGGTTAAGGTAGCCACATTCAGACTTTGGGATGATGTTGAAACACATCAACAGTGTGCATGCAGGGGTTTAGTGGGGTTTTTTTCATCTGTTCCCACCAGCAAGCAATGGCCAGCTCTTCCAAAAAGTGGAACAGGTTTGAACATGTGTGCAAGATGTTCTGCATGTGTTCACATATGGGATCTCCTTTTTTAGTGTCATCTAAAGGACTTTCAGGAAAGTGGAGCCAGCACTATTTAACTCCATGAGGAAAATCCCCTTGAATGGGCGTCTTGGTGGTAGCCCAAACATGAGATCAATCCTGGGCCATCAAATCACAAGCGCAAAGCTCTAACTGCTAGAATATCCCGTCCCCTTTCCCCTAAAATAAACTTGAATTCATACTCCTTTCCTTTCATGTACTTTCGTACAAGTTCATTATTATTGAACTTGACTTTGATACTTATCACCTACCAAATTTAAATCCAATGCAAAGAACAAACCACAAAAAAGAAAAGAAATATGTGACATCGGCAGTGTCAGGGTTAAGGTGGCTACATTCCTACTTCAAGGATAATGTCTAAACAAGACACCAGTATGCTTGTGTTTTCAAAATGTTGCAATCCATGTCTACTGGCACACAATGGCCTACTCTTCACGAAGAACCGGGTGCCTTGGTGGTGGTTCTCTCTCTCTGTGCCTTCTCTTACCAGGTGCATAGTGCCTGGTCTTCTCCTGAGCTCGTCATTTTGCAGGAGGTCTGCCCACTGGCCTCAGCCCACACATTCCGACTTCAGAGCAGCTCATTTGCTTGTACAGGTTGCCTGCTGGGTATGTTTGTGTTTCCATAACCCACCGAACACAACAACAAAAATGTCACACACAGAGTTATACACCATTTTAAATTTGGCAAGCTGTGAACAATTTTTTAAAAAAAGGATACGATCTGCTTCACAATCTCTGAGGGCGAGTGAAGGTCGATGATTCGCTTGTGGATCCGCATCTGGTACCGGTCCCATGTCTTTGAACCTTCACCACAAGGGGTTTTGCGGGTGGTAATGCGCAGAATTTTGGTGGGCATGCGCACAGGCCCTTTGACCTTCAGCTGCTTGTCTTTGGCTCCCTTGATCAAATCGGCACACACTGCACACAAACAAAACACAGACAAATGTATAAAGATTGTCCAGTAGTGGCAATTTTCAGCCTGATCTCTTCGCAGTCAGGAAGCAAATTAACCCATAAGAAATTTCCCAATTTGTTCATGACAATTGACTGCAATTTATTAAGCAGCATAATCACAATGACAGTAATACTAAAAGTGAATCAAAATGTCACTCCTAACATGGCTTGAGGCTAAAAAACAAATACGAAAAACCCCAAACAAAAAAGGTTAAAAAATACACAAGACCAAATTTATTCAGAGAATCAACTCTATCTGACCTACAGTCACCAACTACAAGTACCAATATCATCATTACTGCTGGATAAGCCACAGATCTATGAATGTGCTTGTTGTCTTGCTTAAACAATTATTAAACTTGCAACACAAACGTAATGAAAACAAAGACAGTGACAACTATAGATCTATAATATGGATGTTTCAGAGCAATGAATGGCTGTCCTTGGCTAAAAGTAGTAAAAATTAAAAGTTCAGATAACAAAAATGTTAAATACAATTGAGCACTAAGAAGCCAAAAATGGATAACTATTCATTAAAAAAAAAAAGAAAAGGTAAAGGTGTTCCCATAATGTATGCAGTCGTTGGGAAGTAAGGTTCAAGAGACCTCAGCTTCTCTAAAGGGTTAGCATTCTGAGGGTGGCACCCACCTCCACACCCTTGCTTCTTTACCTTCCCTGTCCCCATAGAGGGAAGGTACCCATTTACAATTACAGCTGGGTGAACTGGTAGACTGTACTGATGCCAAAGCACACAAACAGTCATCCATCTAACTCCAAGAAGTAACCACGCTCAACACTTAAAGCCTTAGGGAGAGAGAGTGCTCTGACAACTGAACTATTCTGTCCCCAATAACCTCATGAATAAACAATTACCCTTTTCCAGACTTTTCACATTGCGGCTAGTCAAGGTGATGCGGATGCGATGAATGGGAGCCTCATCTACTGGGGCTTTCTGGTCACCTTTAGCAGCGTATGCAGACTGAAAAAGATCCCAAACACAATGGTCAGTTTGAAAAACAAAATACAATTAAAAATGTTTAAACCCCAAGACCTCCCCCCAACGACAATAACCTGATGGAGACTATTTCCACATATATCAAAGAAGCGATGCGGCAGGATAGTTGACATTCACCTGCCTAACAAGTAAACCTTGAGGTTCTGGGTTTAATCCCCAGCATTACCCTTTCTTAACACTAAAAAATTGAACTGAATGTCAAAGTCCTTCCCATGAGACTATAAACTGAGACCCTGCGTGTGAATGCATCAGAAGATCTTGCGCACACATTAAAAACCCATTCTGTTTTTTAGAAGAGTAGGCCATTGCGCTGTGTGGCAGAAAAACTGATGATAAAAAAACCACTAAAATGCCTGCATGCATACAGGTGTTGTGTTTAGACATCATTCCTGAAGTTGGAATGCAGCTACATAAATTTGGGAGGGAGGGGGGGGGGTAAGGTTTCATATAATGATATACGCAAAAACATTATCATTGGCATTGGTGAACCTCCAAGCTCTTTCCAAGGAACAAGGAAAAAAAACAAAAACAAAAAACCCAACACAAAAGCAAACAAACAAAAACATGACTCTAAAAATAAACATTAGAAATATGGACTAACACAGGTAACTCAATCAAGACTATTTCCACAAGTTTGTGAATAATGGAATAAGCACTCATGTGAGGTTTTTTTCATCCAGTCCCCATGGACATGCAGTTTTACAAGTACATTATTTGTCATCCGTTCCCACCGGCACAAACGGCTAACTCCTCTGCAGACAGAACCGGTTTTAATGGGTTTGCAAATGTTCTGCGTGTGTTTGCACATAGGGTCTTGGGCTATACTTTATACTAAGTATTTTTCAACTTCCATCCGAAGGACTTTCAAAGAAAAGGAGTCAGTACTGATGTTAATTCCAGAGGAAAAATCCCCTTGAAGTTGAACTGATATCTCGGTGGTGGCTCGAACCTGGGTTCTTTAAATGTACACAAGTCTGTAACTACATAGCCCAGGCCTGACTACTTTAGTCTTCTCCAAAAGACTTAACATTCTGATCGATTTTCCCACCAAACTGGGAAGAAAAGCCAAGACTTGGAATCAAACTCAGAACCTCAAGTTTAGGGCCTAATTGTTAGGCAGGTGAATGCTAGACAGTCCCCCCAGCTACCTTCCTTCTAAATAACAAAGTAACTTACAAATCATTATTTGAGTATGTACTAATGTAGTCAAATTCAGTTTTACAAAACTTCAAAAGTCAAAATATTAACAATTGAACAAGGGAGCAAGTTCAGTAATGAGTAACTCAGTAAGAAGGAACATCAATTAAACAGCTAAAACCTTATCAAAATCAACAAAGGCACATAACTTTCATTTCCAAATTAACAATAACATTGTCATTTCTAAGATTTCTTACAGTGCTGCCCAACTGTTTCCTGTGATTATGGGTAATCATTGCACTAGTGTTGGTTTCACTTTCAGATCATACTGCTTACTAATCATGGTCTCCTTGTGGGGGAAAGGTTAATCAATCACCCTAAAAATGACAGGCCTTTCAATGTTTCATGGCCAATTAAAAAAGAAAAAAAAACATACAAAATGCTGTTTGCCTGCAGATCACCATCCAAAGAAGACCACAAGCACTAATTGGGCACAATAAATAATATTTAGGTTTTAATGGATCCCCTATGGCAATCAGAAGACCAAGGAAGATTTCTTTTCTTTCTTTAATTCTTTTATTTCAAGGATAATGGGATAAGCACTAGTGTGCTTTTTTCATCCAGTCCCCGTGTGTATGCAGTTTTGTAAATGTTGTCATCTCTTCCCACTGGCACACAATAGCCTACTCTTCCGAAAAGCGGAAGGGGTTTTAAGGAGTGCACAAGATGTTCTGCGTGCGTTCACACACGGGACCTCGGTTTATAGTCTCATCCAAATGACTTTTGGGGAGAGTGGAATCGGTAATGGCGTTAATTCCTGAGGAAAAATCCTCTCGAACGAGAATTGGACCTGGATCAGCAGATCACATTACATACATACATGTATTGATCAATAACCACCTGGCTACCTGGATTCGGCCTACATGATCAAACAAAAAAAGGAAAAAATAACACTGATCTCCACGCATAAAACACATACATATTTTTTTCCAAGTAATAAGAAATAATGCATACCATTTCTGTAGAATTTCTGACTGACTAAACACGTTTTAAACCAAGTTGTGGATAGATGTACAGGGACCACTCTACATCAGCACATGTCCTGCTGTCGAAAGGAAGAGGAAGCAGTTTATAAATGCGCGCGCAGCCGTAAAAGTTACACACCGCATTTAACTTTTGCTACTTTTTCGTTCTGTTTTCCTATTACCCTTGCATTCACACGGCTCATAATAAGGCACCCACAGAAATTTTAAAACACACACACACACACACACATTTTTTTTGGTAAAAGACTAGCCTCTGACTCAAAACTCAAGTAATTTTACACAAATTTGGTAGATTTGATTTTTTTGTCCAGCAAACACTGTATCCACTCAATCCTCTGCTGTCTCCTAGCTTTATATTTTTATTTACTTCGAGGATAATGGAATGAGCACTCGGGTGCTTTTTTACATCCAATCCCCGTGTGTATGTAGTTTTGTCAATTCTGTCATCCGTTCCCACCGGCACACAATGTCCTAACCACAACATGCATGGGCGGGGACAACACTGTGGGAACACAAGAAATCCTCATTTTTATGATAATTTCCAACTTTCTTGTGACTAACTGGAATTGCTCTGTGTCCTTTATTCTCCAAAACAAGTACACATTACATTTTTTTTCATACTTAAAAAAAATGTGAAAATCAGTAAAAACTTTTCCGACTAGCACTTTATACTAAATACATGACCTGCAAGCTACACATGAGTGTAACCTGCGATTAAAATCACAACAAAAAGCTTTGCTCATAATTATTGTGTCTAGATTCTCTCAGAGGGCTGTTTGATGGTGATGGTTGGTTGATACAGTTCCTCAATTGGATAACTCTGCTGGGACTCTAACATAATCAAAAGAGAAAGAAGCGTTTACTCAGTGTCAAGGGAAAATCTTTACTGATGGTAACAGATCAGGTTTGGGCCTAAACAACCTTTTAAAAAATTGTTTTTATTATTCTCTCTCTCTCTCTCTCTCTCTCTCTCTCTCTCTCTCTCTCTCTCACACACACACACACACACACACACACACACACACACACATACAATTTCATGTAGAAAAATGACCGGTAGAAAGCAAACAAAAAAAACAAAATGTTGATGTACGTGGTAAAAACAACAACAACAACAACAACAACAAAGACACTAAAAATGAGAGAAAATTACATTACTTTCAATGTGAGATCAAACAAAGCCAAGATAGTACAACACCCTCTCAGTTCAGTCTGAAAAATGCTGGGAAAATAGAGGGTAGAAACAACAGTTTACAGAGCTAGCCACCATTGTAAAATCATTTGGAGCATAAGGGAAAGTAGTCTTACATTTATCCATTAGATCTATACATTTTTTGAACAGTTTCTTGAACCTGATTTTAAAAAGGGAGGCATCTATGAAGTCAGAATGCGGCTACCTTAATGGTGCCCAAAAGCGGTTGCACACCCAAAAACCTATGATTAGTTCTAAAAGAGTATTTTAAAAAAAAAGGGGGGGGGGGGGGGGGGCAGGTAATTGATTCTAAATGGGGCCTGGGCAAAGACAGTTTATGAATATGCCTGTTTTTATTCACAACAAACTTGTTCACCATCACCATTCACGAGAGTAGGCCATTGTGTGCCCTGGGAACAGATGACAAAATTTACAAAACTGCATACACACAGGGTCAAGACGTAAAAATAAAAGCACATGAATGCTTATCCCCCTATCATCAAAATAAACAAATAAATACGATTTAAAATAATAATGATAAGAAGGAAATAACAAGCCACGGTTGTGGATCTTCTAGAAATACAGGAGGGACTCAATCCACTTTAGAAGCAATAACAAACAAACAAAAAAACATTAACTCAATGGTACTGGGTTGTTGAGAACAAAAATCCTCTGGGAAAATCCAAGCAGCAAAGAATTTTGATGTTGAAGTCTGACTGCAGTCAGCAGTTGTTGATGAACACACCAGTGTTGTCGTACCAGTGCTGCAGTATGTTAAATGAAGGTCGGGGAACAGGATAGCCTGGCAGTAAGAGCGTTGGGCTCGTGGTCTGACCCCTAGGATCGGGATTGATCCTAGGTTTGAACTAGCACCCAAACGCCTGTTCAAGGGGATTCCCCCTCCCCCCCCCCCTGGAATTAATATCAGTGCTGACTCCACTTCCCCAACAAGTCCTTTGCATGAAACTATAAGCTCAACTCAAGTTTGCAAACGCACGCAGAGCACGTTGCGCGCAAGTTAAAACCTGTTCTGCCTATCAGAAGAGTAGACAATTTTGTGCCGGTGGGGATGGATCACAAAAGTTAAAAAAGTATGTACACTGGTGTCATGTTTAGACATTATCCCTGAAGTCGGGATGAGGCTTCCTTCATGGTGGGCAAGAAGAAGAAGAAGAGGAAGCAGAAGAATCAACCAACAGATGAAATAACAAAAACAACCTTCCTGTTGTTGTTGATGTTATCTCCACCTCCCAGCGGAGATTTCTGATTTAGGGACTGTTTTACTCCGACCCCTCCCCCCACCCCCCCAACCCAACAACAACAACAAAAACCCCACCCCTATCTGTCTCTGACTAGGCTGACTAATTAATCACAATTAATAATTACTCTAAAAATGTTGGTTCCCCCCAAAAAAAACCCCACAGCAACAAAAAACAACCCCAAAACAAAACCAAAAAACCCCTGGTTACTCCCTCTTCCATTCCCATCCACAGCACTTTCTTGAAATGATTGATTTGTCATTGAATGCAAAATATTCCATAAAAATGTTTCTCATCTGTACTTTGTCAAAACAAAACAAATAATAAAATCAAACAAAACTCTCATCTCATTTCATCTGTTCCCATAACCCCCTCCAGGGTCGTAGGGGCACTGCAGTGATGAACGTTGCACCAGTTGGCTTCACTTGTGGCGGTTGTGTGCAAGTGCCTGAGCTGTGGAGAAGCTCTTCTTGGTCCATTCAGTGATGTTGTCTGCTATTTCTTCTTCGTCCTGCCTCGCCTTCTCTTTCCCTGTACTGTTCCCTGCAGTGTGGTTTTGGAGAACCCATCTGATCTTGTCACATGTCCATACCATCTGAGCTTCCTTTTCTTGACTGTGGTCAGCAGGTCTTCCTAGTTTTTTACTTGTTGGGTGATGGTTTGTCGGACTTCTTGGTTGGAAATGTGGTCCATTTATGAAATGCCAAGGTGTCTTCTGAGGCATCTCATCTCCAAAGCCTGGGTCCTCTTTTGTAGATCTGCATTCAATGTCCAGGATTCGCATGCATACAGATATGTGGAGGTGACCAGTGCTTGACCTTGGTCCTGAGAGAGATGTTTCGAAACAAACAAAACAAAACAAAAAATCAAACAAAAGAAACCCCAAACCAGTCGCCCCCCCCCCCCCAACCCCCCCCCAACCAAAACAACAAAAATAAAACCCCCTACAAAAACCACAGCTATTTTGCAGACATTATTTGACTTCTGTTCGTAGTTCTGAGTGGAAAACAACAGTGAAAGTTGCCTAGTTAACTCTCCCATTCCCTGATTTCTAATCCTCCCTACTAAATCCCTCCGAATCTCCAGCACTCCCCCCCCCCCCCCCCCCCCCCCCCCCTTTCCGTCTCTCTCTCTCCCTACTAGATGCAGTTCGACCGCTTCAACTCTTGGCCAATTACAATGGGCGTTGCAGAGAGCATGGGCCGGTCTATTATCAATACAGGGGTTTAGGATTGTTCTCAAACTTAGTCAATTCAAACCAGTCTTCATAAACAGCCGAATCGGATTACCATCGGATTGACAAAAAAGGAAAAAAGGAATCCGATTTTACCTTTATCTGTGAGAATAAAACCAAACATATAAATTCTATTTTATCTCCGGGATAGAGGGCGTGACGTCAAATTCGTCCACGTTTGTGACAACATGGCGGCCAAGGTAGCAAATATTATACTGTTTTGCCACTGTTTTAGTTTGATGGAACTTATTTTCTGTTGGAAAGTATCTTCTTAACAGTTGATGGTGTATTAGTTGGGGAAATGGGTAAACTTTCCTCTTCGATTATGCATGGAGGCTTTTGCTGAGACCGTTATCAATGCAAAAACTATATTTTCTGGTCTCAGTACTATCTGATCTCTTTTATCGAACAGCAGAATCATTCTTAGCCTGTGATTCAATCGATGGGAATGTCTGGTGACTGAGCTGTATCACATGTTAGCTTGTACTAGTTAATAGAAAGTAAGAATTACAGGTGTTTTTACACAATAATTTTTTCAGGGCTGGTTTTTTGGTGTGTTTGAAACGCATTGTTACCTTGCCATGGTGATCGGTCACATGGGCTGTGTGATCAGTGTGAATCTCTGATGTATCCTACACTATATCGCTTTGAGATATTGCTGATGCATCATTTCAGTCGACTTAATCAACCAGGCAAATATTATACTTGTCACTCTTATGAGTTAAGCAAAGTGCCCAAGACAAAACTGCATGCTGTTGGCCCCCCCCCCCCCCCCCCCCATTTCATGATCACTATCAGTGGAACATGTTACTTTGTTACTAATGTTAGCATAGGCCTACTCTGAAAAAAAAAAAGATTGCAATTTATAGAGCTCTGCATAAAATAAGTAATGATTATAAATATTAAGATGCAATATAGTAAATAATAAATACAGCAAACCTTTAGATAAGTAAGACTGTCAATAATTTCACAGTAGAAAAATATTGTTAAAAGAGCCCAGTGGTTATTCATTGTCACCAACAATGCCTGCTTATTTTATGAAAACTACTATTCTACACGGAAATATATTGGCAGTTAATCAATTGGCAGTCACCTCCGATTATCAAAGTATTGTTTTAATAATATTTTGACAATGCTGAGGTAGAGCTAGTTAACTGAATTGATCATTGATATGATTTCCTTCACAAACAGTAATTAATCTTAAAGTAATTAAAATCCTCTTCTCATCAGTGTAATCATCCACTAGATGGTTGAACCTTTTAAATAATTTGTAGCACATTTGGACTTGCTTGGAGACAGAGAAGCAAAGACAGGAAACTGAGGTCTGGGGAGTCTACACTGTACAAGTTTATTGATGATCAAGCTACAGTGTTTCTCTTTGCCCTGAGGATAGATAGTCTCAGATCCATGATTCCTGATGTTCTTAAAGATAATACTGAGTTTGTTACTTTTGAAAAAGAGGAGTCTACACAGTACACTCTTTGCCCTGAGGATAGTCTCAGATCCATGATTTATTCATGACATTCTTAAAGATAATCACCTAGTTTGTTCCTTTTGAAAAAAAAAAGGCATAAGTCACTGTAACAACATCCACATGACGAAAGGTATAGCCATCCAGGTGGTTAAAACATTGTGCATTGTGCTCTTGATCTGACAGACCAGGTTTGAGCCTAGGTTTAAGCTACTACCCCTGTTCAAGGGGATTTTTTCCTTTGGATTTAACATCTGTGTTGACTCCATTCCTTCCCAAATCTTTAAGATGAGACTATGAACCAAGGTCCTATGTGTGAATACATACCCGCAGAACATCTTGCACACATGTTAAAACATAAAGCTTGTTATGCCTCTCGGAAGAGTAGGCCATTATATTGCCAGTGGAAACAGACGACATAATTTACAAAACTGTATGTACATGATAGGATGTAAAAAAGCATGAGTGCTTATTCCTTTATCCTTTAAAAAAAAAGTATAAAGTGTATTTCACTTGAAAATTTAAAAGCAACTAAAAGTTGATAATAATTGAGGCATTGAAGTAAAGGATTACTAATCTTCCAATTGATGTAAATAACAAATGCCACAAACAAAGTCAAACACAGTCTTGATTATTATTGCCAGATATTAGCTCATCTTCTTGCAGGACTTCACTTTGAGTTTGACTTCGTATAGTAATAGTAAAACCAGATGTCACCAAACTTGGATTGTCAGAAACAAATGAAATGTTGCCAGCAAAGTCCCAGTAGGAACAAGTGTTTGATCTCACTGTTAAGCATAAGCTAGCTTGCTTAGAATAAGCTAGTTGATAATATGATAGTGTATTAATATCTGCTAGATGCACTAAGAATACTTTTACTAGTTTTAGAAAATGCTTGAAAAAAGATTATATATATATATATATATATATATATATATATATATATATATATATATATATATATATATATTGTGTGTGTGTGTGTGTGTATGTGTGTGTGTATGTATGTATGTATGTATGTATGTATATTATAATTCTATATATACTCTCTCAAAGGAGTGTCTTGATTATTTAATACTGGAGCATTTAAAAACATTTTTTTTTTATACTACAAACATTGTTACATCAGCTTGTAGTTGTCCTGAACATATACGTTTTAAAAGAGATTTTAACATACACCCCCACCCCACCCCTTCATTTTTGAGACACAGAGCATGAACTTTCCAAGGGCAATAGTCCACTGAGAGTTAAATATGTTTGGCATTGATGTCATGAAGGAGAAGTGCTGTGGCAGGGTTCTCCTAATACCATTATTGAAAAACAACACAGTATGATTTTGCTCTCTTCAGCTGTAGCATTCTACACCTATTCTTCACTCCAGTCAAATCTATGAGTCTGTATGAAGTAAAGTGATTATGCTCAGCTGTGTGGTACCATTGATCCCAGTTTTGACTCTGTAGCATTTGGTGAAAGATATGATCCGGATATGATGCTGCTGCTGGGTGAATGTCCTTTCTATTTCATTCAGCAGTTCACTAAAGTAACCACAATACGGTCAACATAGCCAAGGTAGCAAACGATTGTCTCATGTTTAAGCCAGTGCAACACTACCAGCAATTACTTTAACAGCATTGTGACAGGCTTGATTTTAAATAAGATTTTGTTGTTGTTGGTCAGATGTTGGTTGTGGCTGGGCTGTTGGTGTTGATATGGACTGACGTCAGCGCATTTTATGTGCCTGGTGTTGCCCCCGTGGAGTTCCAGGTCGGGGATCCTGTTGAGGTCAAGGTAAGCACAGGCTTGATAATCATTACATTGTGTGTTCATGGTGTTTTAATAAAATTTGTTTTATTAATGATAATTATTGGTATTGGTAGTGTTCTAGAAATTTTAATTTTTTAAAATTTATTTATTTATTTTAAATGGCTTGCATTATGTACAAAGCTTTTCAGGTGAGTCCAGACAAGAGAGGTTGAGAAAATAAGATTGATGATTGGAATTGTTAAGATTTTCAAATGTTACATCAGCACGTGGTTGGAAATGAAATTGAATTATCCCCCCAGAAGTTGTACATTTTCTTTATGTATGTAAAAAGAAACCCCCGCTTGGCCCAGGCCAAAAGCTGTGTCAGTTATTGATGTCAGCTAATTGCCAAGGCCTACATTAAAATGTTGTTATGTTGTAAAATGTTGTGTTGAGAGTGCCTTCAGCCATGACAAGCTCTTAACATAACAACCTGCACTCTCCTTTGTTAAAGGAGAAAAAAATCCTCTGAAGTGGGATTATGGCTGCCTATTTATAATAATAATAATAATAATAATGTGTGGAATTTATATAGCGCTGAATCTTGTAAAGCAACAAATCAAAGCGCTCAGATTTTATTTCATACCACTTTAAGTCACGGCAGATTTATCTCCGTGAAATTCGGGCTGCTCTCCCCGGGGAGAGCGGGAGAACGCGTCGCCACTTAGCGCTGCGCCACCCTTTCACCCTTTTTTTTTTTTTTTTTTTTTTTTTTTTTTTTTTTTTGCTGCAGCTGTATTTGTTTCCCTATCAGAGTGGCTTTTTTCTAAGAATTTTGCCAGGGACAACTCTCTTGTTGCCGTGGTTTTTTTTTACGTGCGCTAAATAATTACGTGTAACACACGGGACCTCGGTTTATCGTCTCATCCGAAAGACTAGCACCCAGACCACCACTCATGGTCTAATGGATGGGGGAAAAATTTCCGGTCCAAACGGGGTACGAACCGCCGCACACTTCAGACCCGGACTTTTCGCTTTCTAGACAGGCGCGTTACCTCTAGACCACCGATCCACCAATATTTGGCGAGGTACTTGAAAAAAGTCATACACGCAAACTTCCATCCGGTGTGCTTCCTATCTCACAGTGATTCCCAGGTGGGATGAGTGAGTCAGAGTGCACGTTCTGGGTGACCCCCAGAGTGTAAAGCTGGGGAACGCACAACCACAACAACAAAAGAAACCCCCCAAAACAAAGATTTTGTTTGGTTTGAATGAAAATTTGGTTCTACAACATAAACAAAATTAATGATGTGTGAAATCATGTTACCTCAGAAATGTTTTAGCTCTGTTCATGAAAGAATTTTAGTCAATTGCTAAGAAAGGTAAATCCCTTATATATATATATATATATATATATATATATATATATATATATATATATATATATATATATATATAATATTTCTTTCTTTTTTTTTCCTCCAAAGTAAATTTTCAAAAGTTGATTTAATTCTGAATGTGATGACAGCCCTGACATGCCTCCTTAAGCTTTAGCGGCTGGGTTATGTTGATAAGCATCATGATTGATTTGTTGAATTACAGCATTGACTGTTTGTGTGTTGGTTTTTACCACTGTTGTTTTTGCAAATTGTTAGTTTGTTTTTGATTAGCAAACCCATCCCTCCAAATCTCTTCAGGGCCTGACTGCAACTTAAAAATTATATTTTCCCTTCAGTGACATGTGTCATTGTCTGTAGTGTGCATATGAATATTTTTCCTGTTGATTTCCTTAAAGTGTGTAGGCATTATTAAGAATATAATTCAGACTTCTTTTCATTATTGTTGTTGTAACTAGATATTGCTTTGTCCAATTTGTAGGCTGTGAAGTTGACCAGTACAAAGACACAGCTTCCATATGAGTACTATTCTCTACCTTTCTGCCATCCTGAAGAGGGCATCGTCTATAAGACTGAAAATCTAGGTGAGTTGCTCTTCTGTTAAATGGGAATGAAATGTGTTCAAAATGCTTTAGAATTTTGTCCTGTTCAGGTGGAGGTATTGTAGTGACCCAGCTTTCAAAAAGTCTTCATTTGGACCATTAATTTATAGTGTGTGTGTTTATCATTATTAGACAAAAAGTCCCTTCTTTCTTGTTGTTGCATGATGTGAAAAGATTAATTGAAAAATTCTGATAGAGGCAAAATGTAGTTAGGGATTTCGTAGCTGAAGAATCATCCTTGTCAGATTTTAACTTACTTTTTTTCTATAAAGGTAGATAATAAAAGCAATGACAGTAAGAATAACCAGTCCTTGTTTTTTTCCTCCTACTTTTGAAGATATGTGAAGTTGTATGCTGTTCTGGACAATGATGGAAAGTCACTTACTTGCACTGAAGAGCACCCTGGTAAAGGATTTTTTTTTTTTCCAAGTGCACTCAAAAACACATGTGCTTGCATGGAAGCATCTAGTAATGTATGCTGGAATATTGATACTCATATATCAGGACAGGCATAGGGTGAATATAATTTGGTGTGAAGAAAAAGTCATTTTATTAGGCAGAATGTTGAAGTTTTATTTATGCTAAACATTTTAACACAACATTTTTGCATATATGCAAAATCTTACCATCTGTGAACCTCGTTGTAACCAAGAAATGGAAAAAACCCACCAAACAATAAAACAACATTCTCAAAGTTTTTTCTATACGCAGGTGAGGTTTTACGAGGAGACAGAATTGTCAACACTCCATACAAGGTAAGATGATAGGTTTAGGTATTGGAATTTTGTGTGTGTGCATTTTGTGTGTGTGTATTTGTGTATATTTGTTTGAGGGTATCTTTTGTCTGCATGCATATGTGTGCATACCTTGATACTACTTAGCAGTAGTTTGTGTGTTAGTGTGTGCTGAAGTGTGTGTCTGTATGTCTGTAGTCTGTATATCCATATTTGTGCATATATATATATATATATCACTTTCAGTTGATAAAGCATTTGTGACATGTTCTTAGTAGCTCATGTAATTTGTATGTTCTGTTCCTTTTAGTTGTATCCCCAGGAACTGGTTGCATACGCAAAAATCTCGCCATAGGTGAACGAACCTCAGAGCTCTAGCTGAGGAACAAGGGCAAAAAGTTCTTTTTCTTCTGTTTCATGAACTGTCCACATGAAAAGCTTGATCTTTGTAGCGTAATATGTTTATTTTTCATTGTGATCTTCAGCCTTTCCTTAATTCTCTCTGTTGTTTCATTAAAAACAATTTTTTTGTTTTAAATTGAGGTGCGAAATAGGTATTAGCATCTTTGTGGAATGATCTGTGCACGAAGGCTGAAGCTTCTGTTGCTGTTGGTAGGTGATGATGGGGAAAAATAACAAGTGCCAGCTGCTGTGTCAGGCCAACAAGGACACAATGTCAGTCAAGCTGACCCGCGAGCAGGCCCAGATCTTCATGGAGAAAATCAAGCACGACTATTATGTTCATCTGTAAGTGTTTGTATCACAGATATATTATATATATATGTACAAATTTCAGCAGGGAGTCTCTTCTTGTTGTGTGCAGAACTGTGTAGCTGATGAGCGTATTACACAGGACAAGAATAGATGCACACAAGCTGAAAGAATGAATGCATGATTTTTATTTGTGGAGTGCATAAAATATGTTCATATTCAGTCACTGTCATGGTTGCAGATCTGAGAGAATAAAAAGGGAATGAGGGGGGGTATCAATGACAAGAATACATGTGTATGAGTAGAATGAATTAATGTATGATTTATATTTCTAGAGTGCTTAAATCTCCATATTTCATGTTTTGGTTGTACTGCTGGGAGAAAAATCTGTTAAAGACAGAATGATTAAGACACATTTATACATACATACACACACCATGTGCAGAACAATGTGCGCACACATTAAAACCTGTCAGGTTTTCAGAAGAGAAGGCTATTTGTGCTGGTGGGAACAGATGACAAAATTGTGACTGGATGTAAAAATTTCATTATCATCAAAATAAAAAGAATGAATAAATAAGTAACTCACCCACACACACTATCCCAACCCTTATCACCCCCTTCCCCCTGAACAAATCCCCCCTTCCCCACCTAAACAAACATGCATGCACAGACTCACACTTACACACACTTAAACATACACACACACTTAAACACACACACACACCCTTCTGAGAAAAATGGAGAATCCCCCCAAAAAAAAGAAAAGAAAAGGGGGCCAAGACTGTAGGCATAATCCTACACCCTCATAACCACAACAGATTATATATCATACAACGGGGCAACTTACAGAGCCACGTACCAGCTTGAATGGATGACTGCCAGAATTACATCTTTAAAATAATCCTCTGATGTCGGAATATGGCTGCCTGTATAGCGAGGTATTTGAAAAGAGACATATGCAAACTTCTCATCAGTTGTACTTCCTATCTCCCAGTGATTCCCAGGTAGGGTGAGTGAGTCAAGAGTGCATATTGTGGGTAACCCCCAGGGTGTAAAGCTGGGGGGATGTGCAACAACAACAACAACGTATTACAAATGGAATGAAGAAGGATGACAGATGTATTCACCATCAGACCTGTGAAACCTTGTATTCATGAGACAGAGGCAGAGAGATGTGCTTATGGAGCACTGCTGCGAAGCTGGTGCCTGCCAGTCATGAGCCTCAAATCGCCATACAGATAGTAGTCAGAGCATAGATCAACAGCTGTTGCACCGTGTAGTTGACTTGCCCAGTTATCATTGGGGAGGTATTGATGACCTTGTCATACAAGGCCTGTTCCTTTGCAGGATTGTGGACAACCTCCCATGTGCCACCAAATTTGAGATGGACAACAAAGAGCCCCAAGTGGAGCAAGGCTTCAAGCTGGGCTTTGTTTCTGGCAATGATGTGAGTTATTTTAAACCAAAAAATGTTTATTTCTGTGAGCTTGAAAAAAAAAAGTAGAGTGGCATTATTAAAAAAAAAAAAAAAAGGGTAAGCGGTTTGTGTGTGTGTATGTGCGCATGCGAGTGTGTGTTTGTGTGTGCATACTTGCTGATACGTAGAGTTAAATCTTTTTGTGTAGTAGTGAATAAGGAATTGTGGAGATATTGCTGATGGAAACTCATGTCTTTTCTTTCGGTTCTTTTTCATTCTGTGTAGTAAATTGCAGAAGATGCATATAATGTGCACAGTGTCCTGCTATGTTTCATTTGATTAATTTTTTAAACTTTGAATTCATCTCATGTGTGAGCTCATTTCTTGAGATATCTTGAGAGTCCGTGATCTCGTATACATGTGTATGTATCTCAGCTTCTGTAAATGGTGGGGGGGGGGGGGGGGGGGGACCGGAGGCATACGCAAAAATCTCACCATTGATGAATCTTGGAGGTCTGGCTGAGGGAGCTATGGCCGAGGAAGGAACCCCCCCCCCCCAAACCCTCAGCTAAAAGAATTGTGAATAGTTGGAGCTTAGAAAAACGTATAATTCATGAGTTGATATTTAGTGTAATATATAATAAACCGTTCAATCTGCTGCAGGTGTTCTTGAACAACCATCTGAAGCTGATCCTCAGTCATCATACGGAAAACAAGTAAGTGATAGGTATGCACGTACAGTGCCTTTTTGTTGTTGTCCCTGTGTTGCGGTAGAAATAGGGGATAAAACTTGTCAAGTTACATGACTTCTATTCAGAGGTCTCTATTTTCCCCAGTTTATTTATGTGTGACTTTCCTGACTTGTAATTATCAGCATTGGTTAGATTCCCTGTGTTTTGATAATAGTTTTTAATACTCACATCTGTAAGGGTTAGTTAGATTGATTTCCAAATCTTTGGCAATCGTTGAATTTTGTATGATCATTTCTGTTATCGTTTGATACGTTAAATTGCTGAAATGAAGTAAAATCTTTAGATATATAAACAAGATGGCCTTCTCTATTAGATTTTATTCATGACTATTATTTTTTAAAAGTTGTAATCAGTAAGTTTGGTCAAGTATCTTTGTGTTTTATGAGTTATATTTATAGCTTAATAGATTTTGTACTAGAATGGATTGTGTCAAAAACTATTTGAGTTGGAATTTTAAGACGTCAGGTGACAAATATAATAGCATTCATTGTCTTCTTTTCTTTTGTTTCATTTTGCTTAGCTTTGTTTTAAAGAGTATATTAAAAAAAAAAAAAAAGGAAACCTGTCATAGCTTTGGAGCGAACATACAATGCAAGTTAAAGTTAAAGTGATAATCTTGACAGTTTGATACGGAGGAGGATTTGGGGGCATAAACTGTGCAATTGTGGAATGTCTTGTTATATTATTTGTATTCCTGAAAATGCCTTCTTTATATTTTCAGCATGGATCACCGTGTAGTTGGATTTGAAGTGGAACCATACAGGTTAGTATTGTTTTAAAAAAAAAAAAAAAAAAAGAAGTTACATGCTAAGGAAAAAATTATAATACCATCTGTATAAATGTCTTTAAATGTATTATACAGTGGATGTATTCTTTGCCTTACACCTTTATTAATAATGTTTTTTCCACCCATATGTACAGTAACTGAAAAAAATGTGGAAAAAAGTGAATATTAATGAAAGGTTTTGTGAATCTGAAATGATTAAAAAAGTTCTGGTAAATGTAAAAAGCACTATTTTTGCCTCTAAATCTTAACAAAAATAAATCAGGGGGACTTGAATATATACCTGGTAAATTGTACAGTTATAATTGTGCTCTGTTGTTTTTTTAATTGATAACAATTTTTGAGTTTTTCACATTTTGTTTGAGCAAGAATCATGTAGTGATCTTAAGAGGCTTATAAGATGTGCAGTTATGGACCAAAGATGATATGTAATAACAGGGGCCCCCTAGTCATTAAGAGCGTTGAGCTTGTGGTCCGATGGCCCAGTTACCATAGCGATTCCTGTTTGAGAGGATTTTTTCCCCTTGAGTTGTTATCAGTACCAGCTCCTCTACCAAGAAAGTCCTTCAGATTACACTGTAACTGAGGTCTCATGTGTGAACACACGCAGAACATCTTGTGCACATGTTAAAAACCTGTTCTGCCCGTCAGAAGTGTTGGCCATTTTGTGCCAGTAGGAATGGATGAGAACAAAACAAAAAAAAGCCCCCCAAAACCAAACCAAAAAACAATATGCATGCACACAGGTGTCATATGTGGCTACTATGATTGTAGGTAAACAGATGCATTCACAAAATCTCACCATGGGTAAAATTTGGAACTCTAGCTAAGGAACAAGGGAAGAAAAACATGTAAATGTTGGTATACTCGGAGGGGGGGCGGGGGGGCGAACCTCCCAAAATATTAGAATATAGAACTTTTTATAATACTTTCGGAACATGTGTGAAAAGTACCCATCTATCTCCTGTGAAAGAAATGACAGACACATTTTTGGTGACGGTGGTAAAGCTGGTTGGTGAGAATTCTTCTTGTATTTTGCCCTGCAGTGTGGACAAAGGGCAACTGACCAAGGAGGCAGATGGGAAGTGCTCATTCAAAGTGGGAGATAAAAAACCTATTCAACAGAAACTGAATGATAAAGGTGAGTGATTTTTTATATATATATATATATATATATATATATATATATATATATATATATATATATATATATAAATTCTTTATATCGAGTATAATGGAATATGCACTTATGTGCATTTTTACATCCAGTCCCCATGTGTATGCGGTTTTGTAAATTCTGTCATCTGTTCCCACTGGCACACAATGGCCTACTCTTATGAAAAGCGGAACAGGATTTAACGTGCGCGCAAGATGTTCTGCGTGCGTTCGCACACGGGGCCTCGGTTTTAAGTCTCATCTGAAGGACTTTTGGGGAGTATGATATATATATATATATATATAGAGAAAGAGAGAGAGAGAGAGAGAGAGAGAGAATATATCAGTGCATTTGAGTTGTGCTTCTTAATAGTTCTTTTGCATAATTTGCTTTTGATTTTTCTTTTCACCCGTAGTTTACTGCTCATTTGATTCATGGTGATGAACAGTTATATTATAAGTAAGTTAATTTTCATGTGCACCATGGGTGTCTGCAAGTACTTGTATGTTTACCACAATTCAGTCCATTGTTCAGGTAGTACTCAGTATTTGTTGTTGATAGCAGAACTGAGAATTTTGATACTTATGGTATACCATGAACAAACAGAACATCCCAAACAGATTATACGGGTAAAATTAAGTATGAGGGTGATGTAAGGGTCAACATAGTCAGATTTAGTGTTGAAAATTTGGAGTTAAATGTTATAAACTAGTAAGACATTATAAAAATTTGAATCTGGTAATCATACTAACGCCTTGTTTGGTGATGCTGACAGGTGAGACATAATGCTGTAGACGTCGGCTATTTTAAGAAATTTCTTTGTATTATCTGTCTTCATTTGTTTCCGGACTGGCATGAGAGTATTTGTGGAGTAGCACTGATACAGTGATAGCAGAGGGGGATGCAAACGTAGACACTATGAAGGTACTTTTCTGTATGTTTTGTTCATGGTTCGGTGATAGCGAGGTATCAAATGTCACATGACGCAGGGGAGACGGAAGTGATGTTCTCGTACGAGGTGGAATGGCGCGAGTCCAGCGTGCGCTGGGCCTCACGCTGGGACATCTACCTGGCCATGACGGATGTGCAAATCCATTGGTTCTCCATCATCAACTCCGTCGTCGTCGTCTTCTTCCTTTCAGGTGCGTACGTTCTGTTGTATTCATGGAAGTGTACCTCTGTGTCAATTTGATGTACAGGACATGTTGTTGCATTTCAATAGGGGATTGTTCAACACTATCTGAGGGTTTTAGAAACGGCAAACATTCAGTCAATAAATTAAACTAAAAATCCCCCCCCCCCCTCCCCCCCGCCTCCTCCAACTCTCCTCCTTTCCCACGCTTTATATTTCCAAACAGGAGTTGTTAAATACAGATGTTTCAAAGTGAAATGAGTGGTGCAAGTGACGGGACATTATGAAGACTGTGTTAGGCAGAACTGTTGCATTTTGCTTGTTATTTTCTTTTTTTCACAGGTATTCTGACCATGATTATGGTCCGCACTCTGCGACGTGACATTGCGCAATACAACAAAGACGATGATTTGGTAAGGTTCAGATGTCAATGTATGTGTGTGTGAATGTGTGTGAGACTGTGTGTGTTTGTGTGTGTGTGTGTGTGAGACTGTGTGTGTGTGTGTGTTGTGTGCATACAGTTGTGTCCATTTATTTTCTTTTGTTTGTTTGTTGGTCGGCTGAATTTCTGTTTTTGTTTTGGTTATTTTGATTGTTTTACTCTTCCACTGAGTGTAAGACAGAGAGATTGTTTAATGTTTATCTAAATAGTATGTCTATGAGTATATGTGCCCTGTGTGTGTGTGTGTGTGTGTGTGTTGTGTGTGTATGTGTGTGTGCGTTGTGTGTGTGAAAGAGTTGGATATTTACTTGGAATAGTTAGATGAGGCTGTCTTCTATGGTTTTCTTCCGTCTTACCAGGTTCTTTCTTGGTGGTTTGTTTTGTATGAAAGTGTGCATGTATATGCAAGCTTGCATACATGTGTTTCTCACATTCACTGTTTCATGCATCAGTTGTTTTTTTAAATCCAGAAAATGATTTGCATACATGTACCCTGCATATCCAAGGTTACACGTGTGCACTCCAGATTTAGAATTGCTTGCATCAGTATGGGGTGGAGGGGGAATCGAATGCCGATATCTATTTCTCCTACATACTGGGTGTTGATGTGGGCAGGATGAGACGGTGGAAGAGACTGGGTGGAAACTGGTGCACGGGGATGTGTTCCGCCCTCCACGCTACACCCTGATGCTGACGGCTCTGGTGGGGGCTGGCATCCAGGTCTTCTTCATGGCCTTCATCACCATCTGTGAGTCCTGTCGTTGTTTGTTTGCCTGTGCTTGGCCTTGTATAGATTCAGTGATAAAAATATTCTGTGTGTGTGTGTGATTGTGTGTGCTGTACAGCATTTGTCACCACATACGTCACCACACTCCATGTATGCTACACCACATTTGTCACCACATATTTCACCATGTATGCTACACCGCATTTGTCACCACATACGTCACCACACTCCATGTATGCTACACCACATTTGTCACCACATACGTCACCATACTCCATGTATGCTACACCACATTTGTCATCACATACATCACCATACTCCATGTATGCTACACCACATTTGTCACCACATACATCACCATACTTAATGTATGCTACACCACATTTGTCACCACATACATCACCACACCCCATGTATGCTACACCACATTTGTCACCACATACATCACCATACTCCATGTATGCTACACCACATTTGTCATCACACTCCATGTATGCTACACCACATTTGTCACCACATACATCACCACACTCCATGTATGCTACACCACATTTGTCACCACACTCCATGTATGCTACACCACATTTGTCACCACACTCCATGTATGCTACACCACATTTGTCACCACATACATCACCATACTCCATGTATGCTACACATTTGTCACCACATACATCACCACACCCCATGTATGCTACACCACATTTGTCACCACATACATCACCACACTCCATGTATGCTACACCACATTTGTCACGACATACATCACCATACTCCATGTATGCTACACCACATTTGTCACGACATACTTTACCACACTCCATGTATGCTACACCACATTTCATCACATACATCACCACACTCCATGTACTATACACCACATTTGTCACCACATACATCACCACACTCCATGTATGCTATACCACATTTGTCACCACATACGTCACCACACCCCATGTATGCCATACCACATTTGTCATCACATACTTTACCACACCCCATGTATGCTACACCACATTTGTCATCACATACATCACCACACTCCATGTATGCTACACCACATTTGTCACCACATACGTCACCACACCCCATGTATGCTACACTACATTTGTCACCACATACTTTACCACACTCCATGTACTCTACACCACATTTTCCACATAAACCTCACCATCCGATTAACTTAAATGAGCTAGTGAAACCCAAGCCATGCTGTGGTATTTTCTTGTCATTGCTGCACTGATCTCCCAGGAAAGGCTGGATGGGGCGCTCTCTCTCTCTCTCTTTTCTCTCTCTCTCTCTCTTTCTTTCTCTCTCTCTTTCTCTCTCTCTTTCTCCTTCTCTCTCTCTCTCTCTCTCCCTCTCTCTCTTTCTCTTCTTTCTCTCTCTCTCTCTCTCTCTCTCTCTCTCTCTCTCTCTCTCTCTCTCTTCTCTCTCTCTCTCTCTCTCTCTCTCTCTCTCTCTCTCTCTCTCTCTCTCTCTCTTTCTTCCCTTTCCAGGTGGGATGCATAGTGTCTGGTCTTCTGCTGTGTTTTTGACTTCGCCCACTGGCCTCATCCGACACATTCTGACTTCAGAGCAGCTCATTTTATTGTAGAAGTTGCATGCTGGGTATTTTATTTTTCCATAACTCACTGAATGGTGACATGAATTACAGGATCTTTAACATGGCATATTTGATCTTCTGCATGTGTATATACACACAAAAGGAATGAAGGCACTGGCAGGTCTGCACTTAAAGTTTACTTGGGAGATTGTAAAAATCCCTACTCTTAATTCACCAGATGGTGTCACCAAGATTTGAACCCAGGACTTTATGAACCCACGAGATAGAAGTCAAAAGGTCTTAACCACTCGGCTACGGCATCTGTCATACGGGGTTTTAACATGTGCACAAGATGTTTTTCATATGTTGGTACATGGGACCTCAGTTTATACTTTAAAATCTCAGAAAGTCTGGAATCCTATTGTGTGTTCAAATAACTGAATCAGTTAGAAGTGTGTGTCTGTTAAGATCTGTACTGATTGATATGTACATGTCTGGGGGGGTATGTACATATCTGGGGGGGTTGACATTTGCTCGGAGAAGATGGATTCTTTTTTTTTGGGGGGGGGTTGGGGTGGGTGGGAGGGCTGCAGTGTGTTAACTTTTCAGTCTGTTTATATGGAGTGTGGTACACTGGTGCAAAGCGTCATGTTTGCTTTTCGAATGTGTTGCAGTCTTTGCCATGCTGGGGATGTTGTCTCCAGCCTCCCGTGGTGCTCTGATGACTGCCAGCATCTTTCTTTCATGTTCATGGGGTGAGTGAGGGCGCTGCTTCTTTCATTCTTTGGCATCAGAAATTAGGGCTTTTGATGATCATGGAAAATTCAGTGAAATGGAGGGAATATGCTGTTATGAATATATGAGTGCACTGTTGTTATTCCTAGCAAATTGCAGTCACATTAGTTGCTGTTTGTAGAGGGATAGGGTTTTTTGTTTTGAGGTTTGGGGTTTTTTTGTTTTTGCTTTTTTGTTTTTAGCTGCCTCAGTTTCTATGGTGCCTTTAGTGGTGCCATTCCCAGGCAGTCCTCCTGATTTGACTGTGTAGTCAGAGTTTTGTTATATATATTTTTTAAAAAGATAAGTCACCACACTTGTGATTTTGTCTAATTCCGTGAAATGGATGGGAAGTGGTTGTTGAATGACCATTGACACTTCATATCCTCAGGTTCTTTGTTTCTTTGCTTTATGATATTTACCCTAAAGTCTTTTCAGTATGATATTTTATTGCAGTTTCCATTTTTCCTTTTTTTTTGGGGGGGGGGGGGTTGGAAAGGGGGTGGGGAGAGACGAAGAGGATGGGAGGAGTAAGGTATGAGTATCATCTGATTTTGAGTAACAAATTCCACCTTGGGGAGCTAGGGAAAGCTCAGTTTTCAGAGATTGATCATGTTTCACCTTTTAGCCCCCCCAAATTGCCTCCTATTCTGGGAGGGCGTCTTCCAAAGTAGTAGTAGTTCAAAGAGAACTGTGGTGCCGTGTACATGTTCCCTGTGACTGTGCAGATTGTTCGCCGGCTACTACGCAGCTCGTTTGTACAAAACCATGAAGGGCACACTGTGGAAAAGAGCAGCCTTCCAGGTATAGAGCTGTCTGTACATGTCAGTCATGTAGTGTGGTGTGTGTGTGTGTGTGTGTGTGAATTACATTAATGTTTGACAACTGTAATAAAGTTGGTAATAAAATGAAAGTCTAACGAAGTTGGTGGTTTGCACTGACTTTGGTGAATTGATTTATGACCTTTTCTCCCCTTTGTGGGGCCTGCTATCTTTATTTTATCCTCTTAGGCTATGACACTGAGGCTTACAGTTGCTGACATTTTTGTGTATATTTCCATTTTTTACATAAGCATTAAGTAGCCACATGCTGTCTTCAATGGTGTCTGTTATATAACATTGAATCTGGATGAATTGAAAGTACAGAAATGTGACACATTTTAGTGTGAAAGTGAATGCTACACTGTTGAGAAATGCCTTATGGAATGTGTGGGTTTTTTTTAAGTTTAAAAAAAGTTTGAGAAAATTGTGTATGTGTGTGGGATCTAAGTAGTTTTCTTCTAAAATAGAAAAAAAAAGTGTGCTGTGTTGTAGGCTGTTTCTGATGTTTATTTTCATCTGACAGACTGCCACAGTGTACCCTGGCATTGTCTTTGGCATCTGCTTCCTTCTCAACTTCTTCATCTGGGGAAAGCATTCATCAGGGGCAGTGAGTATTTTCAGATAAAAATTTAGGATTACCATAGCACTGAAATTATGCGACAGATTTGTGTAGTTACTACTGGTGGTGACATAATTATTGTGAGAAGGTGATGATGATGAGGAGGATGGCATCACTCCCATCTGCAGACTGTTGAGGGCTCGGCTCTATCAGAGCTGCAATCTTTGAGTTAACAGTGGGATGTGAAAATTGTGTTTGTAAGGTTAAGAAAGGGATTACCTTAAGTTTGAATGCGGCTACCTTCATGGTGGGTAAAAGCAGTTGCATATGCAAAATCTCACCATTGGTGAACCTTGAAGCTCTAGCCAAGGAATGAAAAGAAAAAGCACTAAGGGATTTTTTGTTCTGAAATTAATTCTGTAGGTATAGCTGGTGTCTTGGCTTAGAAAATGGTAGATGTTGTTTGGGAAGGATGTAATCCTAGTGTTCAAAACGACGTGATATATTTTACTAGTTTTAAATATGCAATAATAGTTTGTCCAGAAAGAATGAGCAATAGTCATTTTGATTTGTAAAAAAGGGGGAAAAAAGTTGACAGTTTTCACTGGTAATGAATGGGATGGAATAGCGTAGTGGTTAGAGGGTAGAGCTCGCAGTCTGACAACCCGAGTTCAAGCCACCTTTGAGACTTTTGTTCTAGGGGGTTTTTCCCTGGAGTTAACATCAGTGCAGACTCCACTCCCCCCCA
>CM054140.1:28534684-28602184 GCA_028751875.1 Rapana venosa
GGTGAGTGCAATGCGGAGTTATTGCATGTTAACTCTTTTCCTTCCCAAGTAAACTAAATAATCTCATCCTCTGTGGTCTCTGGTAATCAGTGCAGAAGAGAGAAGTAACCAGCTCCAGTGAAAGAAAATGTAAATGAATTTATGATTTGTTTTCAAACGAATCATGTAAAGTTGTGGAGCAGAAGTCACTAGGACTGCCAGCTTGTTGTTGTGTGTAAAGACTTGGCGAAGGTTGTTTTTCACAATCCTGTAGATTTGGGGTTAAACGAGGAGCATTCCCCGATGTTGGAATGCAGCTGCCTTAGTGGTGGGCAGAAACGGTCACATAGGCAAAACAATCTCTTCATGGTGAACATCACAGCTCTAGTCAAGGAGTGGAGCAGAGAAACAGAGAATAACCTTCAACTTGATCGTGTTGGGAAGCGCTGCCACAGAGTGTTCAGCTACTTACAACAAAGAGCCGTCAAGAATAGTTTGTTCTCAGACTGAGTCTTGCCAGTATGTCGGGTGTGATTTCGACGTGGCTCTCTGGATCTTGATCGGAAGATCTGTTACCATTTGGACTGTTATGTTTTAACGCTTACTTAATGTTTTGACTGCAAGTCTGTTTGATGTCTTTGTTGTCATGATGTGGATAGATCTGAATAGACAGCTTTTAATAGAAATTTTGATAAATAGTTCTGACAGAATTTGGAGGTTAAACAAGGAGTGGTGGTGGTGGTGGTAGGGGACATCCCACATAGTGTCTTCCCCCCCAAAAATGGTTTCTATAGTTGTTTTGTTGTTGTTGCATGAAGTAGAAAGATAACAAACAAAAGTTCATATTTAAGTTAAAAAAAAAAAATTACCTAATGGCATGTTTTATTTTGATAGGATCGTCTTATGTTTCAGGCTATATGGGAGAATGTTTTAAAAAAAATTTTTAATTTTATTATTACTATTTTGTTGGGTTTTTGGTTTTGTTTGTTTTTTGCTATATGGGAGAATCAGTTCTACTTGTCATGTCCGTGTTTCAGGCTATTATGGGAGAATCAGTTCTACTTGTCATGTCTGTGTTTCAGGCTATATGGGAGAATCAGTTCTACTTGTCATGTCTGTGTTTCAGGCTATATGGGAGAATCAGTTCTACTTGTCATGTCCGTGTTTCAGGCTATTATGGGAGAATCAGTTCTACTTGTCATGTCTGTGTTTCAGGCTATATGGGAGAATCAGTTCTACTTGTCATGTCTGTGTTTCAGGCTATATGGGAGAATCAGTTCTACTTGTCATGTCCGTGTTTCAGGCTATTATGGGAGAATCAGTTCTACTTGTCATGTCCGTGTTTCAGGCTATTATGGGAGAATCAGTTCTACTTGTCATGTCTGTGTTTCAGGCTATATGGGAGAACCAGTTCTACTTGTCATGTCTGTGTTTTAGGCTATATGGGAGAATCAGTTCTACTTGTCATGTCTGTGTTTCAGGCTATTATGGGAGAACCAGTTCTACTTGTCATGTCCGTGTTTCAGGCTATTATGGGAGAACCAGTTCTACTTGTCATGTCCGTGTTTCAGGCTATTATGGGAGAACCAGTTCTACTTGTCATGGCTGTGTTTCAGGCTATATGGGAGAACCAGTTCTACTTGTCATGTCTGTGTTTCAGGCTATTATGGGAGAACCAGTTCTACTTGTCATGTCTGTGTTTCAGGCTATATGGGAGAACCAGTTCTACTACCTGTTTGGCTTCCTGTTCCTGGTGTTCCTCATCCTCATTGTGTCCGTCTCTCAGATCTCCATTGTCATGGTGTACTTCCAGCTCTGTGGAGAGGTACTGTGCTCAGTGAAGATGTGCCATAGCATAGTTTGTAACTGTAAGCATGTCAACCTTAATTGTGTGTAGTAGATTGTGTTTAAAATAGATTTGCTGATGACAGGATATTTTCCAGTTTTGTGTAGTACATTGTAAAATTTCAGCCTTGAAGATTAAAAAAAAAAGTATAGTGATGTCTTTGAAGCTTGGGATTTTTGGGGGGATTTTTTTTTTTTTACATTTGATCTTGTTGCTGAAAAGTCTGTGTTCGGCAAATTTTTCATGTTGGAATTTGGGTTTTATACTGCAGCAAGGGTATGTTCCAACTATACTTAAGTGCTTTTTATATGATGTCATGAATGCCTTTGCATAGGGCACATCGTCTTGTGACTTCAAGACTGCTACAGCTTAACTCCAATGAGTCCAGGTAAGGAAAACTAAAATGATGAATTTTTTTTCTGACTTACAGGATTACCACTGGTGGTGGCGCTCTTATATTGTGTCTGGAGGCTCAGCTATCTATGTTTTCTTCTACTCCATCTTCTACTTCCATACCAAGGTCAGATTATTGACACTGGGGTGGGGGTGGGTTTTTTGGGGGGGATTCTTTGGTCTATGAGCTGACCGGTGGGTTTGCTTTTAAATTATCCCGCAAAGATGAAACAACTCTAAAAATGTAAGAGCATACAATTATAGACACTTTATAACTTGAATAATTTGTGTCTTTTTTTTATGTTTGTTTGTTTGAGGGGGGGGGGGGGGGGGGTTGGAGGAGGGAACTGTCTGTGGACTAGAAACTATTTTTCATTTTATATATAGAGAGAGATATGGGAAGTAGATGGGGGGAAGAGGGGTTGAGGCAGAAGATGTGCTGAAGTGATTTATGATAGTAACAGAGTATTTAAATTGTGCTCTTTGCAGGCCCATCAACCCTTCAATGTTAAAAAAAAACCAAACCCTATTCAGTTTTGTTGTATTGCAGCTGAAAAAGAAGAAAATGATTTTTATTTTTTTTAAGATCAGTCAGATGCTGTAATTTGCTCATCAGTTGTGAAGTGATTAAAGCAAAGAATACATTGTTTACCAGCTGCCATGGGGCAGTGGTTAGGGCCTTGGATTTTGGTCTGGAAGGTCATGGGTTTGATTCCTGTAAGAGTCATAGAGATTTTTCGGACTCCGGCTGGCTCCTACCCAGAGTGAGTGTGCTGTGGGCTCAGCGGGAAGTCTGGGACCACACAGTCGAGCTTCATCCACTTAACGGATACGAGTTTGAGAGTGTTGCTCAAATTACCTGACCAACACTGCAGGTGTCTGTATCACTTGGGCCCGGTTGATGCCGGGATATATTATGATAGTAAGCGTAGAGTACAACCCTGTCAAGTAGTCTCAAAGCATATGCACTTCCACAGCAGCATCATTACATCATCCTCATTGTCATTGATCATCATGCAATTTAAAAAAAAAAAAAAGCCTCTGATTCCGTGGTCCCAGTTGCTCTGGTCTCATGGTGATTTCAGATTCGGTTTCCCCATACACTTCTGTGCCTGTGATGAGTTTGTGTCAGGGCCTTTGGGGTTGGAGGTTCGTAGGGACCGGTCGTTGGAGAGACGTTGTGGTGGTTGCCACCTCGGGTGGGCAACTCACTCAGTCTGGCCCCGCGACTGAGCTAATACTGTCATTAGTTGGGGGCTTAGTAGGTGGTGTCCTGCACATGTTAGCTCAGAACAGGCACTACTGAACACCACCAGAATGACCCAGCAGCAGTGCAGGGCCCCTTTGGCTGGTGGCTCCATGGCAGCCTGATATTGATGGGCTCCCAGTGGACTTCCAACCCTGGGGATGCGACATAACGAATCTGGGTATGGCTGTGGCAGGGAGGTTGGGATGAGCTGTGTGGGAACAGTAAAACAGGGGATGTCACAGAAGATGAGGCAGCAAAAAAAACAAAAAGCAAAAACCCTTTTTTTTACAACTTTGTTGTGAGGTTGAAATTATTTTGAATTTATATGTTAATGACTGATTTGAAAATAGATGTTGGAAATAAAACATATAGCAGAAAAGTGTAGTATAGTGGTGTACAAGTAAATCCATTCCTTTACAAATAATGAAGTCATTGAATAATTAAATAACTCTGTTATCATTTGGAAATATTTCAGTTCAGAAAATGGCGTTTTTAGTTTGGGAGGATTTATTTGTTTGAAGTAGGTTTTAGAATATGGGAATGTGTTCGGTGAAAACGCTCAGCAGGCAGTGCACATTTTTTTTGTCATGCTCCAGTTCTGTATTTTGAAGAAGATACATAATACATACGCAGCCAATGTGATCATGTCTTGGCTTCAAGACACAAGTATACCCATAGAATAGTAACTTAATATAGTGAATGTAGTGGGATTTTAACACTGCATATAGCCAACTGCTAGCCATAGGCAGACATTAAAAACAAAATGTAATGCTGTTGTTGTTTTTTTCCATTTTTACAGCTGGACATCACAGAGTTTGTCTCCACACTGCTGTACTTTGGGTACACCTTCATCATCGTCTTCACTTTCTGGATCCTCACCGGCACCATTGGCTTCTTCGCTGCTTACTGGTTCATTCGCAAAATCTATGGTGCTATCAAGATTGACTGACGTCACGAGCGCTACTTTCTTTCTCGGGGCCTCTGGGGTGTAACCAGTCTAATGCGGAGACCCAACTAACATTGAACAAGCTGAAGTATGGTTGTATGGTCTGTATATTTGGCTGCTGTGGGGACTTGGCTTTGTGAGGGCTTTTTATTTGGGGGGAATGAATGCTGTGTATGGAATGCTTCCTTATCCAGAGGTAGAAGAATTTTTTTTTTTTAATTGTTGCTAACTTATTTTTTTCAGCTTTTCATTGATGTCATCCTTCTACCCCTTGCCCTCATGTTGAGCCATTTGTTGTTCTTGGAGAAGGAGATTGTGACATTTTTCATTTTATTTAGTATTGAAATATTTCTAGTTTTGATAGGAGTATCTGGTACGTTGCATGTGCCAGATATCTCATGCCTCAGGCTTTGCGATCAGTTTGCCAGTGGAAGTTTTGCTTTTTGATTGTTTCGGTGATTTAACTGCCATCTGAAGGGCTGACATGTCATACAATGGAAATAGCATTGGCAGTGCTCTAGACTGCACTTGCCTCATCTGTGTTGGGGCCCTGCCCAGTGTGCTATTTGTTGACATTCTCATGTTTGATATGGCAGACTGTTTGTGTTACACATTTGAGGCTGCAGGTCATTTGAATTTTGCTTTGTTGTCGACAGCTGGTACACCACTGCTTTTTGCCAGCAGGTCGTGCTATGTGTTACTGCACCCCATGTATGAGTGGTGTGTTTGAGAGTCTGAGCATATTTTCTGTGGCCTGATCGCTGCCAAGCATTTTTATGTTTTCATATCTTGGACTGCTTTACATGTGAACGAAGGAAGATGTTGTTTAGGAAAGAAAGACCATGACTATCACTCCCAAAGTTGAGGACAAGGTACAAGCAGCATAAAATGCAGTGCAAATCAAAATCATTCAGCTGCATAACAAACAGGTTGGTGTGGATTGTAGGTTTAAGTTTGTATGTTCACTTTTTCGGTTCTCGTTGATTGCTGCTTTATTAGTTGGTGATCCCAGTGACTTAGTTGTCTGGGTTGTA
Organism: Rapana venosa; assembly: GCA_028751875.1. Taxonomy (NCBI): domain Eukaryota; kingdom Metazoa; phylum Mollusca; class Gastropoda; order Neogastropoda; family Muricidae; genus Rapana; species Rapana venosa. The sequence continues at coordinate 28,540,132 of CM054140.1, forward strand.
GCAGCATGTACAGTCTACTCTGCTTTAAATCTAGTGTATTTAGTTTTGTATAGTCTTGCATTTTTTTTTTTTTTATCATTAGGGAGGGCAACAGCTAATTGCATTGGTTGCAGCAGTTCATTGTACTGTTGAAAAAATCTCATATCATCAACAGAACAAAATGAAGTTGCATTGCTTGCTTTTAAATTATTGAAGATGCTTGATTAGTTGAAATAACCTGTGATTTAAAAAAAATCATTAGGTCATTTCATTTTTTTCCTTGGGTCTTTTTTCTAAGTTGGATGTTCGCAAGAGCATGAGGGAGGAGATGGTTGCAGAAATCTGGCAGTATTAACTGTAAAGAAACCTTTCATGGCTGGTTTGTTTTTCATGTGGCAGAAGTTTTGTAATACTCACTTATTAACTAAAGGGTACTGTGGCAGGGTCACATAAGTGTATGACATTCAGATCAGGACAGAATGGGAGTTCACCCATTGCTGCTCATTCTTTCTTTCACATCTCTGTAGTGGACAGTAAAGATTGTTGTGCGAGTCTTTTGTGACTCTGGCATGAAGTGAAGCAGTGTAATATTGAAAGGAACCTAGTGGGATAACACATCTGAATAGTTAAAACCATAAATGTGAGATAAGTACCTTTGATCTTAGCACCATTGTTTTTACCTTCAGGTATAGTCGGTGAGAAATCTATTCAGTTCCAGTAAGCTTTCTACCACATCGCAAAAGTATGTCTTAGACAAATGGTAAATTCGTGAATCTATGCCTGTTTGATTGTTTAAAATCATTTTGCAGTGTAAAAAAACCAGACAGAAATAAACAACAGAAATAGCCACAGACCTACAGTTGTCAAAAGGATTGTCAGCAATTTAAAGTGGAAGATGTTATTTGATGACAAACCCTTCCTTTGACAGCAAGTGCTAAGGTTCTTTTACTGATGCATTTGTATAGCAAGCCAGAATGAAAAGATCAATTATCAGATGCAGTTGTAGACAGAAAAAAAAGAAAAGAAAGGGTGGCGCTGCTCTGTGGCGACGCGCTCTCCCCGGGGAGAGCAGCCCGGATTTCACGCAGAGAAATCTGACGTGACTTAAAGTGATATAAATAAATAAATAAATAAATTATCTCGAGTACATGTATGTACACGATTCCTTTTGTTTGCCGATTTCATACTTCACTGTTAGTGGTGTGCCTGCCCTCCAGTAAGGGTTCTTTTTAACCTGCCATAAGTATTTTTTAATAAAGTAACATACCACATTGTCTTATACATTTATGGACCTTCAGTAGTGTACTAAGTGTTTATCAATATCATTTTGGCTATATAGTTTGTAGGTGTTAGTGAATGTCATAAACTCTTAATAATATTGGATATTGATCATTTCATATTTTGTGAATACATCTCTTTTTGATTAAGCTGTATGAGTGATTGTACATTAATATATGAGAAACTGGTGTTTTTGTAGCAACATGCTCTTTATCTTCCATTTTATTTTAAGATGTGTGAGTGAATGTATATTAATGAATGAGAGAAAAGCTGGGTATTTTTGTAGCAAGATGTGGAATGTGGTGTATTTTTGCTGGTTAAAATTGACGAATGATCGGCTGCAGAAACATGGGTTCTCAATCGGAGGTGAATTTTCAAGTGTGCACGGGTTATAGGGGGATGCTTTTGCTTTGCATTTGGTGGTATTCATGTCTGTAGCTTAGAGCGAACCAGTTGTGACATAGTGTTTCCGTTCATGTTGGGCTCTTTACATTTTGAGGTTCAGTTCACGTTGGGTTCTTCATCTTTTAAAGGTTCAGTTCATGTTGGGTCCTCCACATTTTAAGGGTTGTATGCTCATTTTGGGATTTCCCTATTGGCAGTAAGAAATTTCATCAACTTATTTTTGAGAAAAAAAACACCCTGTTCACCTCACAAATTTACAAAAAAAAAAGCCCTTTTCGTTTTATTTTATATGCTTTGATGTTCAGTATAAATGACTCTCAGTACTTTTGGTACAAGTTAGTGTGTGATTGCTTTTAGCTTGGGGTTTTCATCTTATTGTTCTTGTAAATAGTCCAGAAGTGTGCATGTGTGTGTGCGTTTGTGTATGTGTGTGTGTAATGTGATACTCAATGTGGATATGCATTTGTGACAATGGTAATGTGTATGTGTGATTGTATTCCATTGAGGGGAAAATTGTGAGAGAAAAATGTATAGCTTGTGAGATAGTGTATGTGCATGTATGGGTTTTGAATGAACAGCACTATTGCATCTGTCAGCTGTGCAGTGATATGATTGTAAAATCCATTTTATGGTCTATGTTGAAAACCTGTGCCAAAACTTGCTGAAGTCACAGAATAAAAAGAACAGCCCTTTAGTGACATGTGGAATTGGGATGAGAACAGGACTTTTGTTCAACTACTTTAGTGATAGGAAAAAATATTAAATGGAAACTTCGATAAAATGGAGAGTGAATATACTTTAAAAGATGCACCAAAAAACCAAAACAAAACAAAACTGTGAATGAAAAACTTTCTTTATTGTAGACAGTTCTTTACTTTAGACGGGTAAAAAGTTATGAAATATAGTGTTACAGAAAAGATGTAGAATGCAAGAGTTTATCATACAGTATAAAATGGTAGTTTTTGCATCATTGCATGTTTTAGTTTTGTGTTTGAAAGTCAGTGAATGCAACATGTATTATAAGACTCTAAGTAAGTATGAAGATTGGCATATGAAGCTCCAGATGTTTTCTGCCTTAATGGTATGACCAGCACTGAATTGTAGATGGTTTTTGAATGAGGAATTATCTGTGCACATGTGTAAAAAAAATTAACAATTTGATATGTGTGGGATAAGATATGAGTCTGTCATGGATTGCATACTTTACCTAGTAGATGAGTGCGTGTATATATGAAATTCACTATCATTATAGTTTGACAGATGGAAGTAAGAAAAAAGTTGTTTGCAAGAGCTGTTTTCATTTTCAGAATGCAGACTGATGCTGTAATGTATATGTGTCTGCAGATCTGACTGGGAAATTCATTGTACTGGGTTGATCAATAAAAGTTTCTTGTAATTTAGAATTTTGTTATTTACCTTTTTTTCCCCTCAGCTTGTGATCAGTGTTGATTTTTCTTGTCGGCAAGAAAGCTGAACATTTGTCTGAGGTTCTGTATTTGCACTCCTTACTAACACCTTTTCTCTGCTGCATTTGTAGAATAAAAATTCCCGCTAGCATTCTTAACACCTGTTTACATAGATGCCAACCATTCCTTTTTTCCAATTTCAGCTGTCTTGCTACTTTGCTTTGCCAGCTGCTCAAAAACTTATTTTTTGTGAGTGTATAGGTCCATTTCAAATGCATTAACTAAAGAACAAATCAAGAGCTACAAAAAAATTGGTGCAACTGGTGCTTAATGCTCATCTCTAAACAATTTTATTTAGTGATTTTGTACTTCATGAAAGCAGACGTGTAAAGTGATTATTGTACTTTCTGTTTCCACCTATGGCTCTGTCGTTTCAAGGTGCAGCAGCAAACTATTCTTTCCTGACTACATCATCTTGTCAGGAGATGAAAAGTTTGCTCCTGTAACCGTAAAATATGCTTCAGCTTCAGGGGGCTGTGCCCCCCCATGCTGACACCCTCCCTCCTATGGCCCCATCCTGACCTGTACCCCCCCAACCACCAAATTCTGTTTGTGGATTGTGGATGGTTGGCAGCTGTGTGTTTAGACCTATGATTAAAAGGTAAAGGTGTCCCACAACCTATGTGGTCTTGGGGGAGTGAGGCATCAGAGACCAACTTCGCAAGAGGCCAGCATATTGAGGGCAGCACCCATCTCCTCTCCCTCGCTGCTTTACCTTCCCTGACCCTAAAGAAGGCAGGTACCCATTTACAGCTGAGGGACTGTACTGAAGCCAAGGAGCGCAGTCGCCCATCCAAGTGGCAACCACACTTGATGCTCCTTAACCTTAGCTGAGGGAAAGCGAGTGCTCTTGACTACTTAACTATCCTGTCCCCATGAGCACTTTACAAAATAGAGCAACAGGAACACAGATCACGTGGGTGAAAAAAGACAGGCAAATAACAAGTGAGAATTACTAGATAATTATCATGTGGACACACAACCATAGATGTAGTCGTTCCAATAAAAAAGGCATGAGAAATGTCTTCACTTAGATGAAGTCGTTCCAATATAAAAGGCATGAGAAATGTCTTCACTTTGTCTTATCAATGTTTAATATCATGTCAACATCATTATCCATGCTTGAAGAAAACAAAGACGAAGAATTAATGGTCATGTTTATATATAATCTAGCCTATACTGAACCATTTCATGACCACAACTTTCTTTCTTATCAAGGGAAAGGGGAGCAAACAGTTTTGAGGACAGCATGTAGCCCTCACAATAGAAGCTTGGAGAAATTTTTAAAAAAGCATGTAATATGTGACGCTCCACCACGTCACGAGTCGCTTTGCACCTGTGGTCAATGTTTGGTTAGTTGTCTTAGCATGAAACTCATCAATAAAAAGGCTATTCAATACAACAACAACAACAAAACAGATTGAAAATCGAACAATTCTATGAAAAGTTATTACAAAATGAAATGATACACTGCAGGAAAATTGAGAAATTGACAAGTTTTGCATCATAATAGGTAGTCAGAATGAGGGTTTGGGTGGTTTTTTAAACACGTTTTAAAACGAAACAAAATGACATCTTGATACTTCAGTACAAGGTAGAAGAAGAATAGCTATAGTTTTATTACTATAATCAACCCAAATCTCAGATTCAACAACCTGACCCTCCACCTGCCTAAAATGGCTCCTAGCGGAAAAGTGGGTCAGGTGCTATGCGACTCATTTCGTGATGGAGCGCTACGTGTATGTGTGAGTGGATTTTTTTTTCCCCACACATTTAATCTCCACATGTATCCCTCTTGTTACCATGGACTGATATATGTACTGCGCGCATGCCATAGAAGTGACTAGCATACTGAGCACCATCCTGTGCTTAGTGGAATGGGGAGGGGAAATGATATACACTGTTCAAACTCCCATGCCGGGGAATTCAACATCTTCATATGGATGTGTTACCTCTAGGCTGCCACAAATTTTTTAAAATTAAAATTTTTTTTTTTTTTAGCAAACTCACAACACTCCTAAGAACACAAGGGGAGAATCCTCCACAATAGGTATCTCATTGCAGACATGGCTCCTTGAATTGTGCCTGTCCATGTGGTAGATGAGCAATGCCATGCACATCGTCTGATTCATGCACACACACACACACACAGAGACTCTTATACATACTTTGAAACCACATGAATGATTTTTGTTCTCTCCACCGTTTTCCTTTTTTCTTTCTTTCTAAGCACACCTTACACTCTCATCATTGCCTTCCCCGATACACACTGGGATTATCGAGGAAAACCATATCACTCACACCCGTGTTAACCTTGACGCACACCGGCCACAGAATCAAAACAGGCATCTGCTTGTCCCACAAGACACTGACGAAAGGGTTCCCAAATCACAGAACTATGATGAAATTAGTTGAGGTTTTTTAACAAGTCCATGCGCACAACTCTTGTCAGTCAGCAATGCAGTCCACACCTTCAGTTTTAAACACCGAAACATAACCATTTCCAGGTAAAGAGTCTATATCAGTGGGCAGGAAGAGGAAGGTTTGCCATCCATGGCCACACTTCATATCAGCGACTTGGTCATGTAGGGTCCCTCCAGTTCATAGCCGATCTTGCGGTAGTAGTTGCGTGTTCCAACGCCTGGGCATACAAGAAGGTTAAATTATGCACAGATCTTCAGGCAACCTTGAAATTGCGCAATTACACACTCACACACACACTTGTTATTATTCATTCATAAATAAAAACAATAAAAGTGCATGCTATGATGTCTTAGAAAACAAAATTTATGTAAACAATTTTTTTTTAAACCCAGTTTTTGTCCAAATTTGCAAAGGGGTTGGGGGGGGGGGGTGGGGCTGAAAAGGGGAGAAAAAACCAGCTTGGAAAAGGAAAAAGAAGAAAAAAAATTCCCTCCCCCTCCCACCCCCCCAACTCTTCAGGGCTTATAACCCCCGACACCCTACATTCTTTGATTTTGAAACTGATCTTAAGAAAACATTCAACCCGTAACTTTTCAAAACTTGCGCGGCCCTCACACGTACTTACAAACCCTCGCACAACGCACACATCGACGCCGAACACAACACACAACTAGTATTAGTACTGACCAGAGATGACGGCAATCTTGCACGACCCGTGCTCCTCCCTGGCAATGCGCTCGGCTTCCTCCATCAACAGCATCCCGAAGCCTTGATGCTGGAACTTGGTGGGGTCTCGGGCGTGCACCGGAACCACGCTGCCATACACGTGCAGCTCCCGCACGATGGAACAGCCACCCAGCAGCTCCGGTCGGAATGTTAGAGGCGAGCACTTGCGCACCGGAGCAAACCAATGAGGATGTCTTGTTCAGGATCCTCGTAGGACAGAAAGGTTTCCCAGCCCGCACTGGCCACATAGTCACGGCGAATCAGCTCTGCCTGAAACCATGCCGCATCAAAGAGTGTTACGACGTTACGACCACAACAACTACCATGTCCTGAACATCTTGAGTTGCAACAATGTGTTTGTATTATACCTGGGGTCTAACTACAGTCAAAAACTTGGGGCAGTATTAAGATTGAAATTCTACAAAAAACATATTAAAATCTTGTATTACACTTGAAGTGTAACCACAGTCAAAATCTTGAAGCAGTACTAAGATTGAAATTCTATAAAAACATAATCAAATCATTACAGACCATACGAAACAGTATTGGGATTTTACAAAAAAATGGTTTGTTCAAGTTTACAACTATGCACCAAAAACAAACCTCAGTATCCCCCCCCCCCCCAACCATCATCTGAACAAGGGCTGGTAATAGTGAGGGTGAATCAGTACAAAACGAGATTGCAGTATTATTTTGTCTAAAAGCAAAGTGACCACTCAAATCCGTATTGTTCTGGGTTAGGAAATGAAAATGTATTTTGTTCATTATTTATTCTGTTTGTAGCTTGGTCCACCATGCTGACTATGTCAGGGCTGACTCTGTTCAATGTTAAAACTGAAAGGAAGGACAGCAACAACACCAAAAGATAAAAACCTGACACAGTAACATACACTGAAACAAATACACTTAAGGCATCTACCTTATGTGGGCTTACACTACTTAATTCTTTGTCAAGGGACTAAACAAAAAGCCCAAGGCGGGATAGTCTAGTGGTTAGAGCATTGCACTCAAGATTTTACCGTCCAGGTTTGAGCCACCATCGAGACACCAGTTCAAGGGTATTTTTCCCCTGGAGTTAACATCAATTCTGACTCCATGCCCCCTAAAGTCCTTTGGATGAGACTATAAACTGAGGCCTTGTGTGTGAACGCATGCAGAACATCTTGCACCATATTTAATCCCATTCTGCTTTTCAGAAGAGTAGGTCATTGGTGCCGGTTAGAACAGATGACAAAAAGTACTGGTGTTTATACCTCGAAGTCAGAATGCAGCTACCTTCATGCATGGTGGGCACAAACGGTTGTACACACACAAAAAGCTCACCACTGGCGAAAAATGGAGCTGTAGCTGAGAAACAGAAAATAAAAGTAAATAAATCAAATTTTATAAAAAAAAAAACCTCCACTAAGACAGTATGTAAAATAAACTAAAAATCATACATACAGAAACTAATATTATACAAACAGACACATGGCCCCCCCTCCCCATCCCTTCTCCCCCCCCCCAAAAAAAAAAAAAAAAGGCCCTGGCAATTTTACAAATCCTAGGTAGGACCAAAACAACAGAAGCAACAAAAAACAAAGGAAGGAAGCATCCTGTCATCAGCACACGTCAAACGAAAAGCCGCCCTGACCTCGTACGGCTTGACTTTGTGATGGATCTCCTGAATGCCCACTTCTCGCGTGCGCACATCCCGGCACTTGGTGCCCAGATCTGCCATGCGTGCCAGCGCCAGTTCTCTCAGGTTGCCTCGCTCTACGCCGGAGGAGACGAGGGGCATGGGAATGTCTCTGCAAAAAGGAGAACAAAACATGAGAAAAAAGCAAATTGCGCTGAAGTTGGATGTGCTGGGCCTGACTTGTCAGATGCTTAACAGCAGCATAACGCATTTTCGCTCATATGACAGACAGCAACAGTTGCTGTCAGAGCGTTCGAAGAAGAAGAGGAAAAGCAAATAAGAAAGAAGAAAAGCAAATGAGAAGAAGAAAAGCAAATGAGAAAGAAGAAAAGCAAATGAGAAAGAAGAAAAGCAAATGAGAAGAAGAAAAGCAAATGAGAAAGAAGAAAAGCAAATGGTTTCCAGGGCTGGTTATAGCATGTTGTTTTTGCAGACTTTGAATCATGGACAGCACTTGGCAAACAGCAAGGAAGTTGCAATAGATGCTGAATGGTTGAAACTGTCTCTGCTGAATTGGCGTTTTCTATGACGATACAGATCCCTGAAGTTTGAATGCGATTACCTTAATGGTGGGTGAAAACGGCTATATATGCAAAATCTCACCATTGGTGAACCTCGTATCTCTAAATGAGGAATGGGGAAAAAACTTATAATAACAAATAAGCAATGCAAAAAGAAAATGATGGAAATACCACAAATAATGACATACAAAGCAAAATACGCAGCTTTTTTTATGCTCTCTCTCTCTCTCCAACAGTCCACAAAAAAGGTCTTCATTTGAAGAAAATAAAGAAAGCAAACTCTGCTACCCTTATTTGTTTTCCACCAAAACCCATGATGAGCTAGTTCTAGGCATAACGCACAGAACAGCGAAGAAACAATGATTAACTTCAGTTCCAATCATACAGGCGACAACTTCCATAGGAAACATGTAGACATATGTCTTTTTTCTAAACTTGCACATGAACAAAGCAATGTGTGGGGTACATACCGCTGCACTCTGTACACCCGTGTCCAGGGAGGAACAAGAGCCAGGATACGGGCAATCAGGTCCACCAGCATGCTGGGCGGGTAACTCTTGTAGCGACCAGTCTTCCATAACTCGTACAAGCCTGAAAGCCAGTCAAATTTCACTATCGCCGTGCCACAGAAGAAAACTACAGAAACATTCACTATGGGCAGCATATCACCCTCCATTATTCGCTTAGAAACTAAAGAGGTAACAGGTTAAATAAAGAATGCTGACAGCTGTTTGACTATGCGGTGATTCAGGTATTTTTAACAATGGGAAGATGATTAAAAGATGTGATACTGTATGGAACCAAGATCTGATTCCAGGATGTAATGAAAATCATTTCTTTAGCTTTGCTTGATAGATATTTAGTAAAGGACAACAATTCACAGGTATTTTTCTGCCTTGTACCACAGGGGTCAACAGTTCTTCATACCAAACAAACAAAAACAGCATCTTCACAATTACGATCTTTGCACTTGTGTCTCAGGATTAAAAATAACAACTTAAAGGCAAAACAAAAACCAAACGAAACAAGTCTTTCAAAACTTACAGATTGTAACTCATGAAGAGAAACAACAGGTCATATTTGCCTCCCCAATCTCACAGTATTCATAGTTCCCACAAGATCCAAACATGTACATCATACTTGTTCCGAGATAAAAGAATCTGGAGACGTATGTAAAAACACCATGCATACATCACCACATACAAAAATACTGGTGCCGATACAAACCTGTGCCTCTGATGACAAGGGTAGGGTAGATCTTCAAGCCATCAGATCTGAAGGCAGGGTTTTCAAAATACTCCTGAAACAACAACAGTGAAACTTCAAGTGAAAACTGAAAGACATGAGAAAGACAAATACACAAGTTTGAGATAACCATACCACGTGGCAATGCTCATGGATATACTGAATTTCAGCAGGATCCTCTTTCAACCTCAACAAATTTGCATTTCTGTCATACTGCAATCATACCATACTGATTATTTATCAAGAACCTTTTTTTTTTCTTTCCCCCATTCCTCAGCTAGAGCTCCGAGGTTCACCGACAGTAAGATTTTGCGTATGTGGCCGTTTTTACCCACCATTAAGGTAGCTGCATGTTGACCTCAAGGATGGTGTCTAAACACAACACCTGTGCGCATGCGTTAAAAAAACAAACAACTGTCATCTATTCCTACTGACACAAAATGACCTACTCTACTGAAAGGTGGAATAGGTGCGTGCAAGATGTTGTATGTGAGTTCACACACAGGGCCTTGGTTTATAGTCTTGTCCGAAGGACTTTTGTGGGAGTGGAGTAAGTACTGATGTTCATTCCACGATAAAATCCACTAAAACAGGCGCCTCCATGAAGGCTCGATCCTGGGCTGCCGGATCATGAGCCCAACACTCTAACCATTAGGCTATCCCACCCCCCCAAGAACTGTTTAAAATTTTTCTTACACTAATTCACTCACAGAACATCTTGCGCACACGTTACATCCTGTTCCGCTTTTCGCAAGAGTAGGCCATTGTGTGCCATGGGAACGGAACACAAAATTTACAAAACCTCATACACACGGGGACTGGATGTAAAAAAAGCACATAAGTGCTTATTCCAGTATCCTCGATATAAAAGAATAAATAAAATAAAATAAATAAAAACAGTTCTTGTTTTTCCTTGTATTTTCCTCGATGTTGGTAATGCCCAGCTGACCTACAAGGCCATATTCAAGCTAATGCCATATCCAAAACAAAAACCCCAAAAAAGAAAGAAAAAGAAAAAAAAATCAAAACCATGTGTCCTGAGACAAGTCTGAGTTTAAACACACAATACAGAAGCAAACAGAACTGTTCCTGGTGGAAAAAGAAAGCAGAAGGAAGAAGAAATTTTTCATAAACTTGCTATCCCCCAAAAATTGTTAACCCCCAAAATTTCAGACTAATGCAGAAAATTTAGTTTAGTCCTTGTAGCATTTACGAATAAAACTCAATCCAAAGAAAAGCATCCCTGTTTTATTCTTTATCATATTTATTTTCTATTCATTTATTTATATTTCATTCTTCATCTAGAGCTCTGAGGTTCACCAAAGGCGATATTCAGAGATTGCGACTGTTTTTATCCACCATTAAGGTAGCCATATTCTGACTACGGGATTGTTCTTTATAACAGAGCTATAACAAGCGCTCTGATTTGTCTTTGCAAGATATAGCGCTATACAAATTTCATTTATTATTATTATTTATTATTATAACACACACACACTTAGACAACACAGAAGTCACTTACAATGAACTGTTCCACATCCCGTTCCCAGCCCACGTTGGGCAGGTCTGGCATCATGTGTGCAACGACCTTGAACCCTGCATCCTTCGACATCTGGAAGGACTCGCAGACCGCACGTACTGTGTGACCTCTGGAAGGACAAAAAACACAGTTCATCGTCGCTGACCGCAAACTGTCTTACTGTTTGGCAACAAATGAAATGTGACTGTTATAGTCATCACTGGATGACAAAAAATACCTGTCTCACATCTACACACATGTACTAGCATGCATACATGTATGCATTCACACAACACACACACATCTGCACACACATACATACATTTCTCCATCATGACCGCATGGCCCCCCCCCCCCCCTCTCTCTTTCCAAAACACACACACATGAACATGAGGGGGGAAAAAAAATTTAAAAGAGAAAAAAAATCAGTATTGTTTCAGAATATTTCCAGAAAGTGACAAACATTGAAATGGCGGATAATGACAGAGAATTGGAGATTAAAAAAACACCGAACAAACAACCTCCCCCCCAAAAACAACAACAACAAACCCCCCCAAACCAACTACCAAGAAACCAGTGCAATGATTTTTAATAAATTTTCAATTTTCAACAGTAAAGAGAGAAAAAGGAATTTGACAGAACAAGACAGATGTTCTTACCTGTTTGTGTCTCTGGCAACATCTTCGTAGACACTCTGCACTCCAATCTCCAGTCTGGTGCAGCCGTACCGCAACATATCACTACGGCAACAGACACACTGAGATGTTTTATATGAATACAAGCTCGACGCACAATTACTACAATATATCAACACAGTCTGGCACTAATGACCCAATGAGTTTGCAGTGGAAAATATACTGAGCACAATTTTTCAAGAGACATGCACTGATTTTTTCAGTGTTATTTCGAAGTATCTGACAACAAAATACTGGGCTTCAAATTAGAAGGAGAATTTACTGGTCAAACATCTTAGATAAAAAGGGGGCTGGGGGTGGAGGGGGGGGGGGGAGCCTTGTGATTAGAGAGTTGAGCCCGTGATTGGACTGTCCTGATTCAAGCCAGCACTGAGGAATCTGATCAAGAGGATTTTTCCTCTGGAGCTAACATCAATACAGACAAAATACAAACATTACATCCCATTCTGCCTTTCTGAAGAGTAGGCCATTTTAAGCTTGGAAGGGAAGCATAAAAAGACACAAGCCCCAGTTCTCTATTTATCCTAATACAAGGAAATCTGAAAAAATAATTACACACACACACACATACACCAAAAAGACAAAAACAAAACCACACAAAAACAATTACTGCTTGATTTTAAAAAAATTATTGTATGACCTTTCATATTTCCCTGCGGGAATGCCGGGGGCCTGTCGGTATAAATAGCATCCCCACCTTCTGGAAATTCTGTGCTAGGAGTTCCCTCTTTCCTATCCCTCTCACTGTTTCTGCCTTGTTCTTTTTTCTTCTTATCACCACCTTCTTGTCTACTTTCTGCCCTCTTGGTCCGTTCTCCTGCCTTTTTTCAGAAAGTCTTTAATGATAACAATTCTCTCCCTTGCCAAAGTCAGATGTGCAGGGCCTGACTTGTCAGGTGCTTAACGGGAGCATAACGCATTTTTGTTCATATGACAGACAACATTAGTTCCTGTATGAGCGTTCAATGAAGAAGAAGAAAAAGAAGCAGAAGAAGAAGAAGAAGACGACCTTTCATATCATCCAAATAATACAGTAACACTTTCACAAACCTCAAATGCTTTTTCAGACAGTAGTCAGGCCTGGTTTCTATAGTGATGCCGATACACTTCGTCATGCTTTTCTCAGAGTACCTGAAAATATAAAGCACATTAACAAAGAATAATGATTAAAAGTAAAACAAACCCCAAAAATAATTAGAACAAGTGAGCAAATAAATAGATGAATAAAAGGGATACACAGCAACATTTCCTTTTATGTCTTATTTCCCTGGCATTCTTTCACTAGCATCATTCACCTTTTTCAAGTCACCAACTGCTACTCTCTTAGAAAGAGCCTGTGAATAAAGGGGGAAAGAGGGGATGAAAGTATCAACAATAACACACACACACACGCACGCATGCACGCACACACATGCACGCTCGCACACACACACAGAAGAGTAGGCCCATTGTGTGCAGGTGGAAATGGATGACAAAATATACAAAACCACATACACACGAGGTCTAGATGTAGAAAAGCACATGAGTGCTTATTCCATTATATTCTCGGATTACAAGAATTAAAAAAACAACCTAACCCCCCCTCCCCCCCACACACACACGCACGCATGCCCTCACACACGCACACCATCACTGTAGACATTTCTGTCAACACACTGGCTCCTCACTCACCTAACAGCTTCATCCACATTACTGCTGGTGTGACCCGACAGAGCGTCGTGCAGATTACGGATGAAGTAGTCGCGGTAGTCGTCAGACAGACTCATGAAGGTGCCGCCCATCACAATGAACTCCACCTTGTCCACATTGTGGCCACCTTGTTTCAACTGACACACAACACAAAACACCGATGTCTTTCTCCATAGCTAACTCTCTCGCTCTCTGTATATATATATCTCTCTGTATCTCTCTCTCTCTCGCTCTGTATCTCTCTCTCTCTGTATGTGTGTGTGTGCCTCTCTCTCTCTCTCTAGTACTGGACTGTCAAACTATTGTCAAACTATTGTCTAGTACTGGACTTTTGTGGAATACAAACTCCAACTATTGCTGTTGTTATTCCAATTATCAAAAACCAGCCTAGCGAGCATATCCTTCAGAGGTGCACACTATTCAGCAACCTGAGGAAGATTGTGTGGCCGACGGAGATAATAACCCTGCAATCTAAGCTGTACGACCCACAAGAGGAGCTGGAAAGGACTTGCCACTATTTCTCCCAAATACATCTGACGGTGTAAAAGTGAACAAGAGAAGAAGAGATTCCAATTATATTATAAGTAGTAAATGATAACAATAATAGATAGAGTTTGTATTCCACAAGATATTATTCCCACTAATTCACGAATAGTAAATGATAACAATAATAGATAAGAGTTTGTATACCAGTGCTATAGACTTGAAGCAAACCACTACCAGTGCTATAGACTTGAAGCGAACCACACATACACAAACACATGCAAACATTCCCGAAGTCCGAATGCAGCTACCTTGATAGTGGGCAAAATTGTTTGCAAATGGAAAATCTCACCACTGGCAAACCTCATAGCACAAGCCGAGGAATAAGAAAAAAAAAAGCCCAACCCAAAAGACATACGTGTATCACTTTACAGAATATAGGAGGAAGGAAGGTGGCAGGATGGTTAAGACGTTTGCCTGCCAACAAGTAAACCGTGAGGTTCTGGGTTCAATTCCCAGCCTCGCCCTTTCTTCCCAGTTTGACCAAAAAATCGAACTGAATGTCAAAGTCCTTCGGATGAGACTATAAACCGAGGCCCCGTGTGCGAACACATGCAGAACATCTTGCACACATGTTAAATCCTGTTCCGCTTTTCAAAAGAGTAGGCCATTGTGTGCCGGTGAGAACAGATGACAAAATTTATAAAACCGCATACACACGGGGACTGGATGTAAAAAAAAAAGCACATGAGTGCTTATTCCATTATCCTTGATATAAAAAAAAAAAAGTCATCTCATCTGAGCGCTTTGATTTGTTGCTTTACAAGATTCAGCGCTATATAAATTCCATACATTATTATTATTATTATATACATGAACAATGCAGTACATTCTATTTTAAGGTTGATAGGATAGAATCATAGCTTTCTGGAAGCAAGTGAAGCTTCAGATACATTTTTAAAGTGTGTAATAATATTTCTAAGAAAGAATAGGAGAACATTCCAGATGACAGGAGCTGAACAGCAGAAAGACCTTCAGACACATGATGTGAAGTTGGTCCTAGAAACTTTCCGTAATTTTTGGACATTAGATCCAAGTTGGCAAGAGGGCTGATAAATTTTGATGGTGAGAAGAAAAATTAGCTGGCAAAGATCCATCAAAAAGATAAGATACCAGAACAGCTAATGTTAATTTGATTCCAGATGTGGTTGGGATCCAGTGCTGTTATCCAAAAGCAGGAAAAAGAATTAAGTGCTTCTTGACTCTGCCAACTGGATAAAAGGTAAAGATGTCCTATAACATATAAGATCATAGGGGGGTGAGGCATCAGAGACCTCAACATCTCTAGGAGCCAGCATATTGAGGGCAGCACCCATCTCTTCTCCCTCGCTGCTTTACCTTCCCTGACCCTAAAGAGGCAGGTACCCATTTACAGCTGGGTGAACTGGGGGACTGTACTGAAGCCAAGGTAAGCAAACAGTCACCCATCCAAGTGGTAACCACGTTCAATGCTGCTTAACCTTGGCTGGGGGAAAGCGAGTGCTCTGGCCACTGAGCTATCCTGTCCCCAATTGGATAATAGAACAGAAAATCTCCATCTGAGATTTTTCCAGTCAATGTCATAGATATATCCACCACCTCCTCTCCTTTAAATTGCTGCAAAAACACTTTTCCCCCCAAATCTTTTTCAGCTTCTATAATCAGAAGCCATATCTTGTACCTTGACAGCTGAAACCTTCACCACAACCTAAGCCACACAACAATCTTTGGCTCAAAAGTACCTTTATACCATACCTGTTCTACTCTGTGCCGGGTCTGTAGGTAAGGGTCGTATCTTGCTCGAATGGCTCGCATGGACGTGGGCTATAACATGACAAGAAAAATACAGTTTGACAGATCAACAACTACCACACAAAGAGCGGGAACCAAAGTACTTTTATCAGAAATAACTTAAAAAATAATCTTTATAGTTAAACTGCCCAGGCAAAGTACATTTGTTACCATTCCTATCATTTTCAAGAGAACATGAAAAATCCCATATAAAAGATTGATACAAAGGCTACTATCACTATACTGCTAAAGGAAGTATGAAGATGCTCTGAGCTAAGAATATTTAGACTATTGCAACTTGTGAACGCTTCTTGTCATTATTCCTAAGTATGACAGAGGAACATAAAAGCCATATATTCAATTGAAAAAAACAAAGTAAATATAGATCATTACCATTACTGGTAGCCCTAGCAAAATTTCAGCATTAAGAAAGAAAACGAACAAGTTAAAAGAGAAAAATTCATCACAGTTGCAGAACCAAAGCAAAAGGATCATGGCTGAAATATTCCCATTTTTAGTCTCTGAGCCAATAACAACTAACAAAGCATTCTCATTATGTACAAGACTATTATATATATATATATATATATTTATATTTCTAAACATCACCAAAGTTCAAAAGATCTTAAGCTACAGCCATTTTTTCCCAGCCCATCACTTAACTAGTATTCTACTCTAGAACAGAAATTTGTTGAGAAGTAATCGGTACACGAACTTAACATATCTTTAAATAAACATCTCAGAAAAAAAAAAAAAAAAAAGGAACAATTATAAATCATTATTTTTTCCTCCACGGGCTTCAAAGTAGGTTTTAGATCCACATAACAAAATGAAAATGGAACAGTAACGATCAGGTGAAGAATGTCAATGGCAGGTATCAACTTGCTGCTTGCTTCTGCACACTTGTCCTTTAATGAACAGTATGGAGGGGTTGACATGTATCAGTTCTTCCACACACCATATAAAACAGGGATACCCAAGTGGTTAGACCATTGTGCTCGCAATCTGACTACCTGAGTTTGAATCCGTTCAAGGGGATTATTCTCCTGGAGTTAACCTCAGTGCAGACTCCACTCTCTCCAAAAGTCCTTCAGATGAGACTATAAACCGAAGGCCCATGTGTGAACACATGCAGAACATCTTGCGCACACATTAAATCCTGTTCCACTGTTCAAAAGAGTAGGCCATTGTGTGCCTGTGGGAACAGATGACAAAATTTACAAAACTGCATACACACGGGGACTGGATGTAAAAAAGCACATGAGAGCTTATTCCATTATCCTCAATATAAAAGAATAAATAAAAAAAAGAAAGAAAGAAAGAAACACATCCATCTACCTACAAAACCACCAGACCCAGATTACCTCTGTAAAACGACTCACTGAAAGACTCATGACAAATCTGACAACTTGCTGAGGCAAACAATGAATCGATCACTCAGTCAGAAGAGATTTTCTCTTCTGTGTGAATGGTAGTGTCAAGTAATAATATCTCATAACAATAACAGTGCACAAACGAAGGTGACTGACCTCATAACCGGTATAGGACTGAGTGGAGTATTCAAAATCTGAGTCAGGACCGCCAGGACAGTACCTGAAAAACCACAGAAGAAATCAGTCCCTTTGTGCATGAGGAAATAAAGCAAAAATAAAAAGGGAACTTTTACGAAATGGAACACACACACACTGAATGACCTCTAACTTGTCTTGGGAAAATGTGCAGCCATAGAACACAATTTAATTAAAAGGTAATTCATATATGAAATACCCAGAAAGTTTTTTCTAAGTTTTCTTCAGAGTTTGGTAACTATTTTGAGCTAAAAATCTATACACCTGGCTGTGTTTAAAACAATTTCTGCTTGTCGTTGGTTTAAAATACACAATTGACATCGCCCATCTGATCACACAGACCCACACATATGAAAGCAGTGCACCCTGCAAAAGCAAAGCATCAAAAGAAGATCTATGTCAAGCTTAAAAAAAAAATCCTATTACAGTGCCTACAATACTCGTCTTCTTCGTCAAACTTCTGGACAGCAACTACTGTTGTCTGTCACATGAGCAAAAATGCACTACGCTGCTGAAAGCGCCTGACAAATCAGGCCCAGCACATCCGACTTTGGCATGGCCTACAATATACAAACAAGGGAAATTTTGTAGACACAGTTTTTCAGATGGGGTAAGAATATGAATGGTGGGAGATACTCAATCACTTTGTACTGGACACTATCAAAATGCAAGAATGTATGTAACACATGATTAACACATGAATGTAACACATGATGCATGCTAGCTTGCTCATAAGAAAAAATGAAAAAAATCAACATCTGGTTACAATCAATACCGCTGCAACCAAGATATAATAATAATAATAATGTACGGAATTTATATAGCGCTGGATGTGGAAGAAAAGAAACAAACCCACAAGAAAACTTACACACAAATGTTTCCTGTCATAGCAATGTGGGGGCAACGATGAGGTTTGCACATCACAGCCACTGGAGCAATCTGGAAAACAAAAAGAATATCTGTATCGGTTTCTTTCAAGTCCCAAGCTTTAAGAGTCAACTTTTAAAAAAAGAAAGAAACCAGACAAATAAATCGGGCAAGTTTCATGTATAATTCATGATAGGATATTTCAAGTCTCTCAAGCTTAGAAACAAACTAGTCAAAACAAAAAGCAAACAAAAACAAAAATCCACTCACTTTAAAGCTCTTGTACAATTTGTTTCATGCAAAAAAACTGAAGTATGATCTTAATTTTAACCCTAACTCTACTCTGACAGAAGATTCTGTCACAATTCTAAATAAATTTGAAATAATGCTTAATATAAACAAATATTTACAACTTCTTTTTTGGGGTGGGGGTGGAGAGGGAAGTGGGGTGGAGTGGGTTGGGGGAGAAGGGCAGTATTCACAAAATAACCATTTATTTATAGATCTAACAAAGTATCAAAAATACTCACACCACTGGCTGTCCTCACTGGTTTTGCCCTTAGTTTTGGCAGCAAAGTCTGCACACACACATTTGATTTTTTCAAAAATCAAAACTACCCATTCATTGTTCAAATTATTTAATAATATTTTATACAAAGTCTTAACTAATAAAAGGCTAACTCATCACATACTGGCAATGAAACATCAATCGACTCTTACCTAATGCATATGACCAATAACTGAGTAAGGATGTTAATATAAACTTAGTCCACTAGAGCTTATCTGAAGGTGATAATATTTTCCAAAACTGAAAGGACAGAACGAGTGCAATGGCCATATCACAAAATACTAGTCTACAGTGATAATAGATTTGTAAATTTAAACAAAACAAAAACTTTTATTTTTCTAAGCAGATCTTCCTAGCAAAAATTGTGTTGACAAACAGTGAAACAGGCATTTTAAAAAGTTGCATGCCATACTCTTTTTAAAATCTAAACCCCCCAACTTTAGATTCAAAGTGTATGAATATATATATATACACAAGTCAACAGCTTCTCAATTATCCAACATTTCATCTCTGAGTCTGGTTCTCTGACTTCCATTTCCCATGTCTGCCACAAATGTATGTACACATACATGTACACATGTATGTATGTGAGTCACTGCTTCTTGTGCATGTTGGCTCTCATAATGTTCACGAGTGACTCAATCAAAACACATAAACTTAAAACAATTTCCATCTACCTAGCCTTGGGGGCTGCTGATTTTTACCTGGATAAGTTCTGCTTCTTTTCCTACCATGGAGGCAACCATACTTGGTCTTTGAGGAGCATTTGAGGGTAATCAATCAGAAACAGATAATCACACTTAAAAAACAACATCAACAACAACAACATACAAACAGACTTACCTTTTTGTGCTCCTGTGGAACACCTGCAATAATGTCTACAAGCTTGGGCTGGCTGGACATACCATACTTGGCTGCCACTTTGGTTTTCAATCTGTAAAAAAAATTAACACTTTAATAATAATAATAATAATAATAATAATAATAATGTATGGAATTTATATATATACGTATGCAAAAATGCATGCACACATGCATGAACAAACACTCACACGCATACTGTTTCTATTTTTCTTTCAGAGTTAGTTTTATTATGATTGGTCATGGTAACAATGTAGAACTTAGATAATACTGATCAAGTTGTTTTTTGTTCCTAGATAGATGGCTTGATGCATTGCTTATTCAATGTACTATCTGGAAGTAAAAATTTGACTTCACACACACACACACACACACACACACACACACACACACACACACACACAGGCCTATCCAGTCTGAAATCTTGTCCTATCATCTATCTCTTTCTCTTGTAATTTAATTATTCCATATGGTTATTAGTAGACTTTAAATTTACAAAACAGACCTATAACCAAATACTGAAATAGACAATTAAATAAAAGTAATTTAAAGTAAAGATTAATGTAAGCTTGTAACTTGTAATCTTATCTTATTCATTGTGTACAGTGCAGTGTTCTGGATTGTCTAAACTGGTCAATAATTTGGACACTTACTTGTTGAGATCCACATCCTTCTTCTGACTGTTGGCTTTGATGAGTTCATTGACAATTTCTGTCACAGCTCGAACCATCAGTTCCTCTTTTGAGGCTTCTGGCACTGTAGAAAAATAGAACAAGGATGTAATTATTTTATTACAGAGTCACCAAAATTGTTATTTTTTCTGTATTTCTGTCAATGAATAATGGAACAGCTAGATCTGTTAAAGTATACTGTATAGTTTATACCATTCAAGCAAAATTTTTTTTAAACCTTATCCATTAGTTCAGTTGTTAGTTTTATTAGTTTAGTCTTCACTAAGTAAGTTCTTATCAAATCATTATCAGTGTGTTACTAACACAGTAACAGCATGAAATCTTACAAATTGTAACACTAAGTGACTAACACAAAAAACAGCACTAACATTGTCTGTGCTCAAATTGTAACAGTACAGCACAAATAGATCTATAGATCTAAATTCTAAGTTACTTTCCCCATACAATATCCGACAGACTTCATTATAAGCAATTTTATAAATGTAGTTAACACAATAACAGTAACACTTTTTTCTTTCCACCTCCCCATTTATCCTACCCCTTTCCTTCAGTTTTAGTAGTACTACCCTTTTTCCTTTTCCCCCTCCTACCCCACCCTTCCTGCTCCCTCTCCATTCCAGCCTTTTCATGCCCTAGCCACTGCCTGGCCTATGACAATGAATACATGTATACATGCACTACATACATGTGCACATTGAAACAGTACAAAGTGATAAAAACACACTTGACACAGTGACATACACACACACACACATGGGATAGCCCGGTGGTTAGAGTGATGTATTTGTGATCTGCGGACTCCACTCTCCCCAATAGTCCTTTGGATGAGACTATAAACTGAGGCTCCATATGCGAATGCACACAGAATATCTTATGCACACATTAAATCCTGTTTTGCTTTTTGAAAGAGTAGGCTATTGTGTGCCAGATGACAAAATTTACAAACCAAATACTGGATGGGGACAGTATGTAAAAAAAGCACGTGAGCGCTTATTCCATTATCTTTAATAAAGACAACATAAAAGAATAAATAAGAAAACAAACAAACAAACAAAACAAAAAGCAAAACACCATCACACCACACTCCTCTACTTTTCCATGTGTTTCAATTTTCAAATTTTATTTATAAATGCATATAAATCCATACATATCTACTTAAAAGCCTGTTAAAGATGAGCACATTTTCGCCTTCTGATTTAAGAGTACCACTAATATCAATTATTAGGGGTCAGGATAAATCAGTGGTCAGAGTACTCACTCCCTTTCCCCCAGCCAAGGTTGGATGAGTGACTTGGCTTCAAGTTCAGTACAGTCCCCAGATCGGCTGCTGTAAATGGGTACCTGCCTCTTTAGATTATTATGGGGCAGCTTTACCTCTTTATTATCACTAATATCATTACCACTATCAGTTAATGAGGCCAATTAAACTCCCAAATATTACTGTTAGTATTACTTAGTAATAGACTTACGACTTACTACTTAGTAAGACTTACGACTTGCCTAATGTCAATGATCACTGCTGATTTATAAAGCTGAAGCAGCGATCGACAACTTTATGAACTTACCTTTGTTTCCCTTCTTTCCCATTGTAGTAAGATTTATGGTTTCACCTCACCAAAACGAAAATGACACAGGTAAAGCACCATACATTCTCCATGCAATGTGTTGAAACCGGAAGTTGCAAGCGGAAATACATGTTGCCTGTACGAAACTGAAAAGAAAATGTTTCAGATTATTTTCATGTATTCATCCTGTTCTCAAAATGTCATGTCAAATGTTATGTATTAGAGAAATTAATTAGTAGCAATTCATTGGAAACCTTAAAACATCAGCTTGGAGCAAAATTCGAAACTGTGCATTGAAACTTAGAGAAACCAAAACAACCAAGGCCACATGGAGAAAAGTTGATAAGAGATTTTCTGAAGTAGTTTAGTCCTGATATTTTTATGCCCCTGGTTTGAGTGTGGAAAGTACTTTCTACAACATGGAATCTGGATCAAATAGCATTGGTAATATTGGTCAAGCAAATAAAGAACAAAGAAATTAAGTACCAAATGTGTGGATTTTTGCTTGTTTTGCTTTTGCTGCTTTCATGAGCTTGTGACTGTAACTATAGTCATTTCACTACCTAACACACCAGTATTTTTGTCCAAGATATGTCAAATACACTAAGTGAATGAATAGCTGGCGAAGAACAACTTCATGGAAGGGGTCTGATCTCAATACTGTTGAACTACTGCACCAGTCTTGATCAAACATAGCACACTTAAAGAGGAATACATTTGTAGCAAAAGTTTTATGAACATTTGTTGTTAAAGGTCTGCTTTGGTCATTGATGAACAAAACCTCTGAGGTCAACAGTTAAACAAAATTTGGACTTGTGATTAGAAAACAAAGAGTGCTCTGCCCCCTTCCCTCATCCTCATAATTCTTTCCTCACACACACACACACACACACATTCTTTCTCCCTGTGTCTTTCTTTCTCTCCTTCACACAAACAAATACACATATCTACTTTTCTTAATGTTATTGCCTGAAACACATTAAGAGCAATGTGTAATTAACCATTTTTTACATTTTTATTTTCAGAGCAGGCAGCATGGTTACTGTTGGTTGCTGCTCTGTGGGGAGGCACCAATCCTTTCATCAAGCGTGGTAGTCGAGGTGTGGAAGACATTAAGGAGGAAAATGCCTTCACACAGTTTTTGCAAGAATTTTGTTTTCTCTTCTTCAATATCAAGGCAAGTTAATATAGTCTATTTTATTTATGTATTTATTTATTCTTTTATATCGAGGATAATGGAATAAGCACTTGTGTGCTTTTTTACATCCAGTCTCGGTGTGTATGTGGTTTTATAAATTTTGTCATCTGTTTCCACTGGCACACAATGGCCTACTCTTCCGAAAAGCGGAATAGGATTTAACATGTGCGCAAGATGTTCTGCATGCGCTCGAACACGGGGCCTCGGTTTATAGTCTCATCCGAAGGACTTGTGTGCGTGTGTACATGTTACTTTAGTCTAGATTACTTTGTGTGCATATTAATTACTATGTGTACAATGAGTTGCGTGTATGCATACTGTTAACTGTTGTGCTTACTATTTAATGCTTCAACTTCAAATAAGGAGGGAATATTAGAATCCGCATGCTGACATAGGTTTCATAGACCTAATTAAGTAATAGTTTAAATTATCTTATGATTGTGAACCAATATATCTGATAAGCTTTGAATTCCAGTCAAATGTTTTTAGCCGTCTTCAAGTTTAGTTGTAGCTTCAAAGTTAGCCTGATTTTGCTGCTTGTACAATGATGTAGTAATTTTATACAAGGTTTTTTTTTTAATCCTTGTGCTAGCAACATTTTCATCTGTGATGTAACACAGAATAAAGGTAGGATTTTCATATAAGTGTGATGTATAACATGTCATTATGATATCTATGTTTTGCAGTACCTGGTGCCATTCCTTATCAACCAGATGGGATCAGTTGTTTATTACATAACACTGTCTTCAGCAGGTGAGAGTAATGGTTCTGTGCCCAGGTCATGTAATCTGAACAGTGTAAATGTAACTGTAAGGTGACATAATCGGCTAAAAGCTGGGGGAGGGGGGGGGTGTTCTTCAAAAGAAGGTGACTGTCTGATTGTGGCTCAGGGCCTTTAGTTAATCATGGAAGAACATGAAAATCATGTCTTAAAAAAAACCCCAAAAAACTAAGCAAAGATGGTGATGACTGATGTATATTTTAAATACATTTAATTCTTCAGCACATGAGGAGTTGGATGCATTGCCTGTTAATAGGATTACATTTTTTTTTTAAATAAGAGAAAGCTCTTCTTACCAAGTTATTTGAAATTCAAAATGTCATCTTTACTTTTCTAGATGGCTACTTGAGAAAGAGGGATTTTTTGGGGGAAAGGGATCTCATATCAAATTAATGGTGTCTAATTTTATTGTGTGGTAGCTGGATGCTCTTCAGCGAAAAAGGCACTGCACAGCAGTACAATACAAATGTGTTTTCAGACTTGACGCTGGCTGTGCCCATCACCAACTCCCTGACCTTTCTCTTCACGTCCTTGTCAGGCAGGATGCTGGGTGAAAAGCCTGAGTCCTGGGGTAGGTACAGATTCTATCTAAAGATAGATGTAGTAGTCAGTCCTGCAATAGTGTCATGTGCTTTCGAACACCCAGATTTAAACAAACCACTGTTGGCCGTCGCTCTTTCTCTGTTTCTGGTCCCTCCACATGGAACGACCTCCCTTTTCCACTTCGCCAAAAGCCTTCATTCGATTCATTCAAATCTAGCCTCAAAACGCACTTATATTCTACTTGAGATCTTCCCCTGTTATCTGTTGCTACTTTTCAATAGCTACCTTCACCTCCACCACCCCCACCTATGTGTGTTGTGTATATAAATTTGATATTTGTTTATCTTGATATTTGTGGATGGTTGCATGCGTGTGAATGATCTGAATGCAAGCGCTTTGATTTGTTTACTTTACAAGATTTAGCGCTATATAAATTCCATACATTATTATTATTATTATTATCTTCTTAGCAATAAGCTGATTCTTCTCTTGCCCTGGGGACAGGGTAGCCTGGTGATTAAAGCATTGTGATTGTGATTTGATGGCCCAGGTTTGAGCCCAGGTTCGATCCGTGACTGAGATGCCTGTTTAAGGGGATTTTTTTCCCCCCTGGAGTTAACATCGGTGCTGACTGCACTGTCCTGAAACTCCTTCGGATGAGACTATAAACTGAGGCCCTGTGGGTGTGTGAACACACGCAGAACATCTTGTGTACACATTATAACCTGTTCAAACTTTCAGAAAGGTAGGCGATTTGTGCCAGTGGGAATGAATGATAAAATTTACAAAACGGCATGCACAAGGGGACTGGATGTAGAAAAGCACATGAGTGCTTATTCCATTATCCTCGAAATACAAGAATAAATGATAGAAGTTAAATAAATAAGGTAGATGAATGTTTGTCCCTTTTTGACAACTATGTCTGTAGAGTCTTAATGTATTTTATCTTTTTATTTGTCTGTAGATCTTTAGTAGTTTTTTGTATAATCTGTAGAGTCTTATTTCATCATTTTTAGGGGGTGTTTTTTGTTATCCGTGGAGACTTATTTTCTTTTTCTTTTGGGTTTTTTGTTTGTTTGTTTGATTTTTTCAGCCAACCACAAGGTTATCCTTTTTTTATTTCAAGATAATGGAATAAGCACTCATATGCTTTTTTACACTCACTCCCTATGTTCATGCGGTTTTGTAAATTTTGTCCTCTTCTTGTCTCAAACTCGGTAAAAATATGTCTTGAGAATAAAAACTGATGACTTTGTCCTTTTTGTGTGTCTGGGTTTGTTTTTGTTCTTTATTTGCATATCACATATTTAAAACAGAGTAGTTGATTCTTGTGGATTTTTCTCCAGCACCAACAAATAATGAAGGTTCTTGGTACTTGTTCTTACTCAGGTCATTGTGGTTGTGATGACCTGAAAGCTAGAAAAATGGTTACATACATAGAAAATCTCATCGGTGGCAAATCTCAGAAGCTGTAGATAAATAACAAAGAAGAGGAAAAGACTGTTCGTATAAATAGCGTCCCCACCTTCTAGAAATTCTGTGCTAGGAATTCCCTCTTTTCTATCCCTCTCTTTGTTTCTGCCTTGTTTTGTTTCTTCCTGTTACCTCCTGCTTGTTTATTTTCTGCCTTTTGGGTTCATTCTCATGCCTTTTTTTTCCAGAAAGACATAAAAGATCATTCTCTCCTATGCTGAAGTGGGATGTTCTTGGCCTAACTTGTCAGGTGCTTTAACAGCAGTGCAACGCATTTTTGCTCATATGACAGACAACAATAGTTGCTTTCTGAGCATTCAAAGGAGAAGATTGTTTAAAAACAAACAGCAACAAAAGAAATGAAACGCAACCAATTCAGTTTTTCTTTTTCTTTTGGAAGATGAAATGCAAACTAAAAAATGATGCTTTGGTTTTTTGTTTTACAGAGACGTATTGTGGATTATTACTTGTGGTGTGTGGTGTTATGCTCTGCGTGTACAGCAAACTGTGATGGACTTGAGCCTGCTGCAACACACCTGCTCAGCTGTTGTTGAATTTGTGACAAAACTTTTTTTTAAAAATGTGTGTGAGTATGTGATGTGAGATTGTGTGATGTATATTGTGAGAGAAAGTCATACTATTCTTGTGATTAATGAAGACGTAAGATTTATCAGACTTTTATATTTGCTAAGCATGCCTGTGTTCCTGGCCCTCATGTGGTGTGTGTGTGTGTGTGTGTGTGTGTGTGTGTATGTGTGTGTGTGTGTGTGTGTGAGAGAGGAGAGAGAGAGAGAGAGAGAGAGAGAGAGAGAGAGAGAGAGAGAGAGAGAGAGAGAGATTTCTCATGCATAAATGAAATAGCAAGTAGGAATGAATAAATGGTTAGATTCATTAAGGTAAAAGGAGAAAAACACATTTTTGTGTTGGCTGAGGTGACATAACAGTGCAGATTAGGCTTTTGTTGGACAGTATTCAGTAACAACAACAACAAAAAGTCTGCTGCCATTGTGTGGTCATTCTCTTCTAACTGGAAGAGTCACACAAAACCATTTTCTTATTGCTTCAATTGTCAGATAACTTATGTAGCATTTTTCAACATTTACGAAAAGAAGTTATTACTCTTTTTGGGTTTGTTTTTTTATTCAGTGCTTTTGAATGTAAACATGTCAAGTTTTTGTGACTGATGAACTCCTGAATATTTCTTCAAGGAACTAAATATTATTCAGAACAGTCAGTTCTCTTGAAGTCCGAGTACAGCTGCCTGTATGTCAAAGTATTTGAGAATAGTCCTACACATAAGCTGCCTGTATGGCAAGCTATCTGAAAACAGTCATACGCATAAACTTCTCACCTAGTGTGTTTTCTCACAGTGATTCCCAGGTGTGTGTGTGATGAGTGGGATAGAGACGTACAGCGAATATTATTATTATCCTGGGTGACCCCCCCTAGGGCGCAAAGTTGGGGGAATACTCCGCAACAAGTGAAACAGTCAGTAGCAGGCCTGTCATTGTTGTAGGGAAACTGCTGTAAGTAGCCTACATGGTTTTGGCAAGCAAGGGAAGCATAAAGACCCCCCCCCCCCACTTGAAGCAAACAACACATTCCATACTGTACAGCCTGTGGCTGTGGGGCAGTCTGCAAGGGAAGCCAGTAGGGACACTTTGTTATATAGCATGATACAGAGTTACTGTTCTTTAGTTTGTATGAATTTATTTTATTAAAATTTAAAAAAAAATTTATTCTTTTATATCGAAGATAATGGAATAAGCACTTATGTGCTTTTTTACATCCAGTCCCCGTGTGTATGTGGATTTGTGAATTCTGTCATCCGTTCCCACCGGCACACAATGGCCTACTCTTACAAAAAGCGGAACAGGATTTAACGTGTGCGCAAGATGTTCTGTGTGCGTTCGCACACGGGGCCTTGGTTTTTAGTCTCATCCGAAAGACTTTTGCGGAGATTGGAGTCTGCACTGATGTTGACTCCAGGGGAAAATATCCCCTTGAACAGGAATCAAACCCAGGTCATCAGATTGTGAGCGCAATGTTCTAACCACTAGGCTATCCCGTCCCCTTATTTATTGATATATATGTATATTTTTGTTTCTCTATAGCTCGAAAGACTTAATGGGAATAAACCATTGTGAATTGAACTGAATTGTTAATTGCTGGTTCTGATAGTTTCATAGTGGTAAAGGAGTTGTAATTTAGTTTTTTACCTGTACTTGTTTTTGTCTACTTCTGTTTCTTGGTCTATATTTAGATCTGCCAGTCCGTCCATCCCTCTCTCTGTCATCTGTGTGTGTGTGTGTTTAAGCGTGATGTGTAATTTGTATTTTAGAAGATACATTATTTTTTGGCTTTTGTTATCATTATTAAATTATGAAAAATAAAACTTAATGACATGTAAATTCTTGTGTTTGTGTGTATAATTGTGTGTGTGTGTGTGTTGTTTACAGCACACCTATCACTCGGATATGCAAAAAAGGGAAACCAATTAGACATCCAGGGCATGTGTGCTCTCTTGTGTGCACGCACATGTGCGTGCATGCACACACACACACACACACACACACACTCCCTGTTTCACATAGTCTGGTCTCTCTCTCTCTCTCTCTCTCTCTCTCTCTCATTCTTTCTCTCTGTATGTTTCTGCCATGCTCTCTCCACCCCCCCCCCCCCCCCTCTCTCTCTCTCTCTCTCTCTCTCTCTCTCTCTCTCTCTGTCATTCTTTCTGTGTTATGATATATTTGCTTTACATGAAACTTTTGTGGATTCAGAGAAATATACTTATCTTGCATTTAATGATTATGAGATACATATTTCAAAAGCAGTGAAACTATCATAAGGTGCAAGAAATTCTGGTGGTTTGCTTGTTTTTGTACGTAAGAGTCTGTCAACATTTGTGCGCAGAATTAACGCGAGATGTAGTTCTAGAAATAGATAAATTGTTATTTAACGTTCAGAAAAATATCTTCTTGGTCTGTCTGTATGTGCACCCATACAACAGTCAATATTGGAACAGGGCTGATAATGGTTATGGCATAGAGGTGCTAGAGCAGTGTCTTGTGGATCTGCATGAAGTGACAGGGGACTTCTCTCTGAATATAATGGGCGATTTGAATATATGGACAGGTGGTATGAATGCTTTGCCTGTGAGTGTGGATGTGGATGAGGAAAACTGGAGTCACAGAGGTGTGAGTGATGAAAGAGACTCCTCATTTGAAAGAAAATCTGATGACAAAGAAGTGAATGCCTTTGGAAAAGAACTGCTGAATGTTTGTTCCATATTTGATTGTGTTGTGCTGAATGGTTTGTGTAGGTTTGGTTTTGATGAGTCATTGACATTTGTTTCACCAAATGGGGGAAGCACCATTGACTATATAATTATATCTAGAGAGCTTTGTGTGGCTGATTTAGTGCATTCATTCAAGATTGTTGATTTTATTGACTCACCACATTTTCCTGTTATAATGTCACTACGTAAAAGTGAAAACGATCTGTGTACAGTAAGTACAAGCAGTAAGAAATGGGTCGATAAATTGATCTGGGATACCACTAAGAATGCTAATTTTATAACAACTCTTTATTCAGATGAAATGCAGGAATGTGTATGCATGCTTTTTCATTACTAGACCATGATATCAATGAGGCCCTGGAAAAATTCACAAATATGTTATTACAAGCGAGTGAATGTATGACAAGACGTGTCTGTTTTGAAAATGCTTAGTGAGAAGCTCTCTGGTTTGATGCAGAATGTAAAGATGCTAAGCACAAAGCATGACAATGCCTGTCAAAGTTTCGTCAATCCAAGGGAGGTAATAACCCATTATTGTATGTTAAAGCACGAAAAGACTACAAAGATTTGATTAAATAAAAGAAAACAAATTATAAGCGTGAGCTAAGCACCTTGCTTCTCTCGGTAAAAATAGCAAGCAATTTTGGAAAGAATTGAAACAGGTTTCTGGCAGAAAAAATCAAGAATTTGTGAAAACATAATTGAGGATGAGTGGTTCAATCACTTCCAGCGACTGTTTAATGAAAATGAAATAAACACTAGTGAGAGACTTCTTTTTGAACCAATGTGACGTGGAGCTCTGGACTTAAGTGATCAGCTTAATCAGCCTGTCTCTGAGAAAGAAGTTGCTGATACCACACCACTGTTAAAAACAGGCAAGGCATACGGTGTGGATAACACATTGGCAGAAATGGTGAAGACAGCAGAAAATCTTGCTATAGAGTTTTTAACCAAATTGTTTTACATCTTGTTTGATCACAGTTTTTACCCAAATCAATGGGCAAAAGCAATTATTGTACCCATTTTTTAAAAAGGAGATTACTGTTTAACTGATAACTACAGAGGGGTATCGCTATTGAGCTTGATTAGTAAGTGCTACACGTCAGTACTGAATAAAAGGCTTGTGAAGTGGACTGAAGAGTATGGTAAGCTGACAGAGTCACAGGCTGGATTCAGACATGGTTATTCCACAGCTGATCACATTTTTACACTTAAGGCAGTTGTCGAGAAGTGCTTATCTAGAAAAAGAGGAAAGCTTTATGCCTGCTTTGTCGATCTGAGGAAAGCTTTTGACTCTGTTCAGTGACAGCCTTTGTTTGATATTATGATTAAGAATGGAATCCATGGGAAATATTTAAATTCTGTTATGGCTATGTACGAATCTGTGGTGTCTTGCGTGCGAATCGAAGATAGATTGATGGATTTTTTTAAATGCCTGATAGGTCTGAGACAGGGATGTATAATGATCCCTACACTGTTTTCTTTATATATAAATGAAATTGCTTCAGCAGTAGATATTAATGGTCTTCATGGTATTCAGTTTTTGCCAGCTCTTCTGGAATCATGTCTTCTTTTGTTTGCCGATGATATAGTATTACTGCCCAATACTGTAGCTGGTTTACAAAATCAAATCAGCAATTTACACAGTGCATGTCCAAATCTCTTTTGGAATGTTAACACTGAGAAAACTAAAGTTATGTTTTTTCACAAAGGCAGATTTTTAGGGAAAAATGAAAAATGGAAACTTTGGGGCAGTGTACTACAAGTGGTAAATAAATACAACTATCTAGGATTCATGGGTGGAGAAATCGGGGAGTTCTTCCGGACTTTAGTTGGAGTTCGACAAGGCTGCCCGCTATCCCCCGTTCTTTTCAACATGTTCCTGGAGAACATCATGCAGGAGGCCCTCCTTGACTTCAAGACCACAATCACAATAGGAGGAAGGCCAGTCTGCAATCTTCGATTCGCAGACGATATTGATCTCATGGGCCGCAGTGAAGAAGAACTCCAGGATCTCACCACCAGACTGGAAACATCAGCCAATGCCCACGGTATGGAGATCAGCACGGAAAAGAGCAAGATCCTAGTGAACAGTACTACACCAACCACTCCCACCAGCATCAAGATGAGTGGCGAGACACTAGAGGAGGTAGAAACTTTCAAGTACCTTGGAGCAGTCATCACCAAAGAAGGTACGAGCACACAAGAGGTGAAGATCAG
This sequence comes from Rapana venosa, assembly GCA_028751875.1. Lineage (NCBI taxonomy): Eukaryota > Metazoa > Mollusca > Gastropoda > Neogastropoda > Muricidae > Rapana > Rapana venosa. The sequence goes on from CM054140.1 coordinate 28,571,704, forward strand.
ACTTGCTGTGGCACTCTCCTCCATGACTAAGCTGGCGAAAGTGTGGAGAAACCATAACATCAGAACCCACACTAAGGTCAGACTCTACAAGGCACTCGTCACATCCATTGCCTTGTACAGCTGTGAAGCATGGACACTTACTGCCGATCTAGAACGTCGAATTCAAGCCTTTGAGATGAAGTGCCTCAGGCGGATCCTGAACATCACCCACAGAGACCGTAAAACCAATGACTACGTCTGGCAGCAGATCGAGGCACTGGCTGGCAAACAAGAACCATTGCTAGATACAGTCAAACGGAGGAAACTGAAATGGTTTGGCCACACAACAAGGCATAACAGCCTGTCAAAGACAGTCCTGCAGGGAATGGTGGAAGGAGCAAGGAGGCAGGGACGACCACGCAAAAGCTGGATATCCAACATCAAGGAGTGGACCGGCCTCACTGTACCAAACCTCCTGAAAGCAGCCCAGGACAGAACCATTTGGCGGTCCACTTGCAGCGTCCGTGCGGGTACCCCAACGGTCGTCCCGACCAAGGGATGAGTGAGTGAGGATTTGTGTTTACAACAAAAATGAGTGTGAACAGAGGTGTTAATGCTCTTGCAGTGAAAGGAAGACGCGCATGTATCTTCTTCTTCTTTCTTCTTTCATCTGCCGCTGGTGCCTTTCGGCGTCGCGGGGAGACACAGACGTCTGTCTGCAGCAAGGCGGGAGGCTTGATGTAGGGACAGGTCATGGGCTCGCAGGGTGTCAGCCACGGAGTCGCTCCATCATCTCCTTGGTCTACCTCTGGCTTTCCAGCCATTGTGTTTGGTGGTGTATGCCCGTAGGGCTGGTTGGTTGGGCGGCATTCTAGTGAGGTGACCAAACCACCTGATCCTTTGTTGTTCGATATGGTGGAGAATTGGTGTTAGTCCGACCATGTCTCTGATCACCTCATTCTTGATCTTGTCGCGTCTGGTCTTGTTGACAGCTTTTCTCAGGCAGCGCATTTCACATGTGACCAATTTTCTCTCTAAGGCTTTTGTTAGGGCCCATGTATCGAATGGGTGAAACCTATATCAAAGTTAAACGACATTTCTAAGGATTGTTTTTTTTTAATTTTTGATGCACAGGTACTGCCAATTCTTTTGTATGGCTCTGAGATGTGGGGACTCCATAGACTGAAAAACATTGAAAAGATACACACCTTTGCCTGTAAACGTTTTCTAAATATACCACTCAAGGTACCAAACAAATGTGTTTATGGAGAAATAGGACGCTATCCATTATACATAAACAGTGCAGTCAGGTGTATTCGTTACTGGATTAGACTTTTGAAAATGGACGTGAACAGACTACCCAAGCAAGCATATCTAATGATGATTAATATGGTTAAACATGTTGGGTAACGCTACTTAAGAATACTTTGTTTAATCATGGTTTTGGATATGCATGGCTGCATCAAAGAGTTGGTTGCGAATGAACTTTTATATTGCTATTTAAACAGAGAATGAAAGATGTGCATTTGCAAGAGTGGAATGGATCTGTCATGGTCAAAGACATATATCAAACATATAGACTGTTTAAAGCTAACTTTGAATGTGAACAATATTTTAACTACTTAGATATAAAATGTTTCAGAGACTGTTTAATAAAACTTCATCTTGGCTTACTACCAATGAATGGATCATCTTTCAAAAGAACTTTAAGAAAAATATTGACCACATGTGTAAGCTGTGGAATGGATTGGAAGATGAGGATCATTTTCTTAAGAGCTGCATTCTTTATACTGATTTACGGTATAAGTATTTGGACTCAAGAAACCAACCATACGTGAGTTTGCTAAAACATGGTTCAGTTTCTTTCATTTGCAATGTCAGCTTTTATCTTTTCAATGCTTTGATAGTACAGCAGGAATATGTTGAAAATTTGGAGAATGGATATTGAATAACTGCTTAATGTACACAACTGCTTAAAGTAGATAATATGGTCTTATTTTTGGATAGTCCCATGTTACATTAGTTATGTGTTGGCAGTTGCCATATATGTCATGTTTTGTTTTGGCTTCGTTTTGATATGCTTGGTTTGACCCCATTCTAGGGGCTTGTGGCCTGAAGAATAAACTTTGTTCATTGTTCATTGTTCATTCTTTCTGTCTGTATTTTGCTGCCATGCTCTCTCCAACACCCATCCCGCCCCCTCCCCTCCTCTCTCTCTCTCATTCTTTCTGTCTGTATGTCTCTTACACTCACTCTCTCTCCCTTTCTCTCCATCTCTCCCTCTCTCCCCCATCCCTCTCTCCCCCATCCCTCTCTCCCCATCCTCCCCTCCTCTCTCTCTCTCTCTCTCTCTGAGTTTCTGAAAAATTTCTGAGTTTCTCTCTCTCTCTCCCTCATTCTGGTTTTTAACATGTGTGCAAGATGTTCTGTGTGGGTTTGCATACCGAGCCTTGGTTTAAAGTCTCATGCGAAGAACATTGACATTTAGTTTGATTTCTTTTTGGTCAAACTGGGAAGAAAGGGCGAGGCTGGGAATCAAACCCAGAACCTTACTTGTTGGCAGGGAAACGTCGTAACCCTCCTGCCATCTTCCTTTTTTACTACAGGTATAAAAGTGTACCAGGAAAACCTGAAGTCACAATGAGGCCAGAGCAACAGGGACCACCGATTTGGAGACAGTTTTCTTTCATTGCCTGATGATTCAGAGTGATGAGGATGATGGCACAATGATGCTGTAAAAGTGCATCTGCTTTGAGACTTCTTGACAGGACTCTTTCCTATCATAATAATTACATTCCGGCGTCCACTGGTCTGAGAGGTATAGACACTTTCAGTGCTGGAGAAGTGATTTAAGTCAACACGCTCAAAATCGCAGTTGTAAAGGAGATGATGCTGGACTGTGTGGTACCAGTCTTCATAATGAGCCCATGATAAAAGTCACCCTAAGGTAGGAGTCAGCTGGTGTGTGTGTGTGTGTATATATATATATATATATATAGAGAGAGAGAGACTTATGGGATTATATATATATATATATAATATATATATAATATATATATAATAACCCAGAACCTTACTTGTTGGCAGGGAAACGTCCAAACTAGTGGACTCCTGGCTGCAACCCTATGTAGTCTCTCTTCCCAGCTACGTGAAGGATTCCACAGATGTCCTAAACAAAATATTGGACTGGAACACAAGACTTGGACCCTTCAAAGAAAGTGTCATGCTTGTAACAATTGATGTTGTCAACCTGTACGGCACCATTCCTCATCAGGACATAACAGACGCTATCCGCTTCTTCATGAACTCCCATCCAAAGGATAGTGTGCCCCCTGTCAGTACCGTACTGGAGATTGTACAGCACATTTTACACAACAACTACTTCACTTTTGAAGGCCAAGTCTACCGGCAGAAAACAGGCACTGCCATGGGCACACCTATGGCACCCACAGTGGCCAACCTGTTCATGGGCTTCTGGAAAAGTCACTACTGGAAAAAAGCCCTGTAGCAGTAGAAGAAGAACTGTGGAGACGCTTTATTGACGACATACTGGTGTTGTGGATGGGAACGGAGGAACAACTGAACAGTTTCAGTGAGTTCATCAACTCATTCCACCCGTCAATAAAGTTCACAGTCCACAGTTCTAAAACAGAAATGCCCTACCTGGACATTCTCCTCAGAATGGAAGTGGCTACATCACCACCGAGCTCTTCTCTAAAGCAACAGATGCCCGCAACTACCTTCCATTCCAATCATGTCATCCCCGTCATTGTGTGAACAACATCCCTGTGGGACAGTTCTTGCGAGTACGCCGCTTGTGTTCTACAGAGCAAGACTTCGAACGCCACAGTATGGAGATGTGCCATGCCTTCCAGGATCGTGGCTACCCTGACACCATCATCATGGCCCCTAAATCGCGGGCAAAAGCCACTCCACGCCAAGCTACCCTCACTTACACCAAAAAAAACCATCAACAGCAGAGTTCCTGTAGTCATCACCCATAATCCACGGAACCCTCCCATCCGAAAATGGTTACAGGACAATCTGCCTACCCTGCACTGCAGTGCCAGAATGAAGAAGGCAGTTCCCGAAGCTCCTGTGGTGGGGGAGAGAAAATGCAGGAGTCTAGGGAACATGCTCATGCCATCTGTCCTGCCTCCTACAAACGAAATACCTGGTAGTCGTGGATGTTTCTGCTGCACCAAAAAATGTGCCACTGCAGGGACCACCTACTAGAAGGCAGTCTCTTCACCAGTTTCACTACTGGTGAGAGATTCACCATCAGAGACGCCTTCTCTTGTAGCAGCAAAAATATCGTTTATCTGCTCAGCTGCAACCTCTGTGGACTCCAGTACGTTGGCGAAACCAAAACGCCCTGAAAACAAGGCTGTACCTTCACCGCAGTGACATCACCAGAAACACCGGCACTAGAGTGACCCAACACTTCAACCAGGCGGGACACTCTCTCAGCAACGTGAAGTGCCAGGTGATTGAACAGGTGAACGGGCAGACCCACGAGGCCAGACTCCGCCGAGAACGTTTCTGGAGACACAAGTTGCAGACTGACGCCCCTGAAGGCCTCAACACACGTGACAGTTGAGCTTGCCATCCTGACCACTTGCTGGCAACTTGCTTTGAACAATCCCCCCAAAATACCTAACTTGACTTTTGTGTGTGTGTGTGTGTGTGTGTGTGTGTGTGTGTGTGTGTGTGTGTGTGTGTTATGTGTGAGCGCGGGCGCATGTGTTTATTGTTTAATTACTATTTAGTTATTCCTTTGCTTCGAGGATGATGGAATAGGCACTCCTTTAATTCATTTGCACTGGCGCACAATTGCCTACTCTTCCGAAAGATGGAACGGGTTTTGACATGTGGGCCGGATGTTCTGCGTGTGCTCCCACACGGGACTTCGCTTATAGTCTCCTGAAAGGATGTGTATGTGTATGTGTGTGTGTATGTGCATATGCGTGTATATGTGTGCATGCGTGTGTGTATGCGTGGGTGCGCAAGTGTGTGTATGTGTGTGTGTGTGTGTGTGTGTGTGTGTGTGTGTGTGTATGAACATGAACTATATGACCATAATTGTCCCAGGTAAAATCACCCCCCCCCTTATCTATCTCTCTTCTCTCTCTCTCTCTCTCTCTCCCTCTCTCTCTCTGTCTCTCTCTCTCTCTAACATGGTCTCAGTATGGTGTTCAATTTAAAATGTCATACGAAAAATTTCACAATGATGTAAAATTGAGATTGACGTCATTCCATCACGTCATAATAAACCCCCCCTGAGGAAGGCGAAAGCCGAAATATTGGGGAACATTTATTATGCTGGTTGTTATGCTTTCACTTTGTGTGGTATATATATATATATATATATATATATATATATAAAGACCTATGGGATGTAAACCTGCGATCTTCAGCTATGAACCCAATGCGCTGACCACTGAGCCATTGCGATTGATCCTTCCTTCCTTCCTTTCTCCCTTCTTTCCTTCCTTTTCTTCCTTCCTCCCTTTCTTCCTATTCTGCGTCTCTTGCTTTTCGTGGGGTCTCCTTGCTTCTCTTTCTTGTGCTTTTTGTTGTATTTTTTTTGTTCTTGTTTCGGGCGGTTTTGTCTTTTTCTCTTCTGTTAGTTTTCTTGGTATTAAACTTGCCGCTTCTCTTGCTCCCATTTCTGTTTTCCTCCTCTTCCTGTGCTTTCTTCACGTCTCTTCTCCAGTTTTCCTGCTCTTAGTTCTGTCCTTTTTCGTACTTTTTTTCTCTGTTATCTCTTGTTATTGTGTCTCTCTCTATTTCTCCCACGTTCAACTTCCTGCTTCCTTTCCTCCCCCCCCCCCCCCCCTTCTTTTTCTCCATCCTCTGCTTCTTGATTCTTCTCTTCCCAACTGTTCATTTTCCTTCTTTTTCTTCTGTTTTGTTTTTTCTGCTGTTTCTTTCTCTACACTTCTGGACTTTTATATATATATATATATATTTTTTTTTTAATGAATAGATTAAACAAAATCTTACTCTGTGAAAATTGTGGCCACAGCTGTATTGGTACCTCTGCACTAGACAAGTTGGCATTTTCTCTTTTCAGTCCAATAATTATATGAATTTAAACTGAATTTTAGAGAAGTCTTTCACAATATTTGTATTCAATCAGCATTGCCCCAGTGCCTGCAAATTGCAGTGGGTTTAAGAAGCTGCTATTAGTATTGAAGGTCAGCTCACTTAGTAGATTGTAAAACTCTGTCAGCCCAGCACTTTGCTTTAAGCAAATCCTAACCCCGCCGCCTATTCTAGATTTTATCTACAGAATTGCCACACAAGCATACCGACAGGATTTGAATTCCAGCACTCTGTGTATAGTATAATAAGCACCAACTTGTCACGCATAGCCGTCAGGAATATGAAATAAGCTTAAACCCCAGAACTGCTTTAGATTACCATCTCATAGCTAGCCCCCAACTTATGAGTCATTGGATAGTTCACCCAAACTAGCCTACTAGGATCAAAACAGCCATACCGTGACCAGTGCCTACTAGCCTTAGAGATCGGTCCACTGCTGTCAACAGCTTTTTAAAAGCTGGTTAATTTCTGTTGACTTGACCAGTGATCCATAGCGGACATCTGCTGCTGACCACAGGATAGAATACCATTACTACTTGGTTGTGGCTGTCAATCTGTGTGTGCCTTTGGCATTGCATTGCTACTCAAGCTCAACTGCGAGCATGGATTATTGTTGGGGAGTGCTAAGTTTTTTCACTGAGGGGGTGCGGGGTAGTTTTAGTGGTTAGAGCGTTTTAAACTCGTGATCTGATGGTTCTCTGTGACTAAGGGTGTGTGTTCAAATCTCCGCTAAGGTGTCTTTACGAGGGAATGCTTTACCACTAAAGCTGACATTGGTACATGGCGACTCTGTTCCCCTGAAAGTAGTTCAGATGATACCCCCAAAACAAAAACCCCAAACAAAAACAAAAAAAGACCTTACCCAAACCAAAACAAAACAATAAAAACGAAGTGTTTTGAGTGAACACTGGCAGAACATCTTTTACGGAGTGACAAAACTGCATACACTCGGGGACTGGATAAAAAAAAGCGCATTAGTGCTAATTCCATTATCCTCGAAATAAAAGAATAAATAAATGAAAGAACACACCATCTGAAAACCTATCTACTTTTTAAAAAATTGTTCATAGAAGAGTAGGCCAGGTGTTGCTGGGGGATATGGATGACACAAGCATACCTAGCATGCTCACTGCCATCTGGAAATGGATTGGCTCCGCTAGATTGAAAACGCCAAAAGATACACTGCCTGAAAACAAAATTAAATGCAGTGTCTCGATCAGCTCCTTCAGAAATTGAGGGAGAAGTCTTGCCAGTCTTTTAAACAATTTTTGTTGTAGGCCTTCGTTGATCAAGTTAGGGTAGAGTAGAGAAGAAGAGAGTAGAGTAAATTAAAAAAAATTTTAAATTCTTTTATATCGAGTATAATGGAATAAGCACTATGTGCTTTTTTTTACACCCAGTCCCCGTGTGCATGCGTTTTTGTAAATTTTTGTCATCTGTTCCCACCAGCACACAATGGCCTACTCCTTCGAAAAGCGGAACAGGATATAACGTGTGCGCAAGAAGTTGTGCCTGCGTTCGCACACGGGACCTTGGTTTATAGTCTCATCCGAAGATAGAGTAGAGTAGAGGATAGGATAGTATAGTATAGTAGAATAGAGTAGAGTATTATAGTAGAGTAGAGGATAGTATAGTATAGTATAGTGTAGTGTAGTGTAGTGTAGTGTAGTGTAGTGTAGTGTAGTGTAGTGTAGTGTAGTATAGTATAGTATAACACTTTAAGTCACAGCAGATTTATCTGCGTGAAACTTAGGCTGCTCTCTCCGGGGAAAACGCGTCGCCACAAGAGCAGCGCCACCCAGTATTTTTCTTTTCTTTTCCTGTCTGCATAATTATGTATCTGATTCCCTATCAGAATGGCTTTTTCTACAGAATTTTGCCAGGGACAACTCTCTTGTTGCCGTGGATTCTTTTACGTGTACTAAATGAGTATTGCATGCAGGGCCTCTCAACCGAAAGACTAGCACCCAGACCACCTCTCACGTTCTAGTGGATGGGGGAAAAGTTTCTGACCAAAACGGGGATCGAACCACCACACGCTTGAAACCCGGACTTGTTGCTTTCTAGGCAGGTGCGTGACCTCTAGACCACTGGTCCACCTCGAGTTTGATCCTGGGTGTAGCCTACATCATGCATCCTGGCTGCTGCCTTGTCTGATGAATTTGGGCAGCATCTCCACAGCCAGAAGTAGAGACCGATTCGGGAAGAAACAATCTTTGTCGCAATTTTTGTGAATTCCTAGGAAGGAAGGAAGGTGGCAGGACGGTTAAGACGTTCACCTGCTTAACAAGTTATTCGTGAGGTTCTTGGTTCGATTCGCAGCCTTGGAGTGGGGAGGGGAGGGGGCGGTCACATACGCATAAGTCCCACCATTGGTGAACTACGAGAGAAGAGAGAGAGAGCGAGAGAGAGAGAGAGAGAGAGAGACATTCGATATTTATTCATAAAGACCATGGCCCCTTAGAAGGGGGGTTGTACAAGACAATGTTGACAAGACACATCCACATTAATAATTTGCTACACACTTGCTTCGCCTTTGAAATACTTTGTACAAATATATGCTTAATTACTTAACAGTAGTTTCATTTGTTGCTGACATTAACAATACGAGTTTAAACAGATATGGATACCTGAAATACTTTGCTGAAATAAATTCTCTGATGTCTTTTTATTCTGAACAAGAAAGTACAAAATGAATCTCATCTTCTTTTGAATCCTTACACAATGAACATATTAAAGCTCTCCAATATGATTTACTATACCGTTTTGAATGGAAAAATATATCCGAATCTGAATTTGGTCATGATACGCTTTATGTGTCTATCAATAGTCACAGACATGTAGGTTGGTATACAGTTAATATTTGTGAACAGTCTACATAAATTAAATCTATCACTTTTTTGAACATGAAAATTCCAATCCTGCCATCGTCATTCAACCAGTCTCTCTCTAAAAATACGAAAAAAAGTCTTTTACATCTTCAACACCTTGATTAATCCAAACAAATCAAAAACCATATTCAAACAATTTCATTCTTACAATTGATAGCCAGTTTCTTTTGCCCTTATTATGCCTATCCAAGACCAATAGCATCTTAAAAGCCTTAAAAGGTAGTCTATGTGTATCCATCTGCGTTAGTTTTAACCAATATCTAATACATTTAACTGCAGAAAGAATCTTTAATGGATATCTAGCTGTTTCACCATATACAAGGTCATTGGGTGTTTGTGGAGATACTTCAAGAAATTTCTTTAATGTAAACAAATGAACTTTTTCACAGTGTACTGCAGCAGCAGCATCAAGCCCCCAAATTTCAGATCCATATAAAAGAGCAGGCTGAATTTGAGTATCAAATATTTTCAAAAGCAAGGTAAGAGATTCATTGTTGAACGAGGCGAGTTTCTTCATTATACAAAACAACGTACATTTGGCTCTAATGGCAAGATCCCTGCATGCAAAATGAGAGACAGAGACAGACAGACAGACAGACAGATCCACATTGATGAGTTCTGGTGCTGTCAACCTGCCCATGCATTGTGTAAAAAACATTAATGCGTTTGCAGCTACACGCGTGCGTATTTGAATGAAAAAAACACCACCATGCACACAGCCCTACATCTTTGTAATGCGTTCGTTTCAGTTCGTTATGCATGCATTGGCGTGCATGTGTGCGTGGTATTTGCCGCGGCAGGGCCAGGCAGTTCTAAAGTACATGGAGACATTCGTACATGTATATGTATGTAGGGCCGGCCGGCTATAAATCTTCAGCTTGATCTATCGGCTGTTTGCCAAGCTGGAAAGAGGTTTACGTCCTTATCCGCCATTTCTGGCCATCCCAAGTAAGCTCAGTTCCACGACCGTCTGGCTTTAGGTGCTTACCTTACGTACTGACCCTCCCCTCAAATTTTTACACCTTGGAGGAAACTAGTGGTCTATTGTAGCAGGACGTAGGTGTTGAGCCTTGGGTGTTTACAGTTGAGAATTTCATTTTTCGCTTTCTAAAGATTATTCTTGAGAAGACTTGGACTGATTTCGGTATTGAAATTACGAAATGAGCACACCACACACCACACACATCCACACACACACACCACACACACACACACACACACAACAACACATACAACGAGGATGAGAGGTGAAGTGAGATAGAAGATTGAGAGATGGAGGTAGAAGAGAGCAGAGAGAGAGAGAGAGAGAGATTCAAGTTGTAGGTTTTTGGTTGTCTGGACGAAGTCACCTCCATAAAGGACAAGCTAGGCTCCTGAGATTATTGGTGTATCTCATTTTCCTGTATGCCTGAGACACTGAGGATCCTGTCTGGGATGGTGGAGCTAGGACACACACACACACACACACACACACACACACACACACACACACACACACACAAGATGAAGCCGTGGGAATGAGGAGCAGCTAAGCATCCGATACACTGAGGTCCAGGGAGTGAACAAGTCAGTGAACAAGGGCCACAGACCACCAAGACCTCGTGGCCTCAGGCTATCAGAAGAGACTGCAGAAAGAGGAAGCTGGTGACCACACTACACAGTTAGCGGGATGGACAACAAAACCATCTGCAGCCACACGCTTTGGCTTACAGTCGATATAAATAATGAAGTAGGAAGAATGTGATGAGCAACTTATTTTTTACGAGCAGCAGCGCTTCAAGGATATTCTAAGAGGTTAAGAAGAAGGAGGAGGAGAAGAATGTCTCTACAACCGCTTATATTTCACTTTTGTAATGTATAATTCCTTCTTGAATTAATCGGTCTAGACTGGACAGCATAAGAAGTTTAAATAATCATCCTGAAAGAAGAAATAAAGAATACAAAATTGGAATCTAGAAGGCTCAAGACATCCACATTGTTGCTCTACTGCTGTTGTTCTTGCTGCCTGTTCCCCAGCTTGTAACACCCTGGGTGGTGGGTCACCCAGAACATGCACTCAAGACTCCCATGCCCCATCTAGGAATCACCATGAGCTCCATAATGGTGCGTCCTAACTAACCACCCAAATTTTAGTCCATGGGGAAACGCTACAGGGCGGGGCGGACATTATTGGCCATAGCACCGGTTCGTGCAGCGGAATATTATGATTTGGAGTTTTCATTTTGTTGGGCAGATCTGTACGGAGAGAATCAGGAATGCATCAAACGGGCACGTTGCTAACACAAGGGTGTGCGGTTAGGTTATTACCCGACTCCCTGATGACATTGTGGGCTATGAGCGACTGGGTCTGTCCACTCGTCTGTAGGGAATTTCTGGTACACTGCGTTAGCCTAGAGCAGAAAAGTGTGGGGGGGGGGGGGGGGGGGGGGGGGGGCGGGATATGGTAGGGGGGGGGGGGGGGGTAACACTGAATAAAATGGAATGATTATGAAGCTGAATGAAGAGACGTGAAGTGGAAAATTGACGTGAAGTTATGAATCGTGGTGACAGAGTTTGAATGTTGGAGTGGGAGACTGATTGTCCCGTTTGGGTGTGGGTGTGGGTGTACATATATTTTCTCAATTTCTTATTTTTTTCTCAATTACATACATGTATAGGCATATATATAATACATATCATAATATACATATATATATATATATATATATATATCGTTATTAATATATATAAAGAAGAAGATAGATATATAGACAGAGAGAGAGAGAGAGAGAGATTGTGTTATACACACATATTGTTCAGGATAGAGGGCAATGTATGGTTTTGTTGGAGTGGGTATATTCTACACTACGGCCCACAATATCAATGGTGTACTCTCTTTCATAGAGTGTGCACGGATTAGGTATCGCAGTTTATCTTTCATTATATTAAAATCTCCCCCACCACCCTCCCCCCCCACCACCCCAATCAGAAAACCCCAATACCCTAATCCCTGTGTTTGCTAACATAATAGCCTTTCTGGTTATTGCTTGATACCCCCATATTGTTGTCTGTAAGTGGGTATAAGTATTTTTCCCAAGAAGACTATAATCATCCTCAAGAATAATGACAAAAGATTCTCTCCTCTCTCCTCCCCTCTCTCCTCTCCTCCCTCTCTCCTCCTCTCTCCACACCCACACCTCCCCACTCCATCCAACATCACACTTATCTACAGAGTATCTTAGGATAGATAGAGTACACAAATACCTTGCTACACAAACCATAATATCCTCACATCGTTAAATGCTCTGTAAAGGCATTAAATTGCATACATACTGCATATGGATATGCAGTCCTTTAAGTCTTACAATTGGTTTTTTGTGTCAAGGGTTAAGCACTGGGCGTCAGGGAAACGTACCTGTTTTTTGAACTTGGCTTTGGTTTTTTGATCAATAAGGTTGTCGGTATTGTAGTTTTATCAGTTTTCGCAATATGTGATGACGTTGGCAAGATTTTAATTGTCATTAATAAACAGTGAGTTTTCAAATGTTTATACAATTTATTACGTTCAACATTATTACCTTTATTTAAAGTTTGATATGAAATAGTTTGAAAAGAATTATGTCTAATTTGACTTGGTATAACATAAAATTTCATTTTATTTTTAATTAATAGAACATGAAAATGATGATACCGCGTTATCTATGCCATGTAAAAAAAGTTTAGATAAAGCTTCATTGGCTTCTACATAATTACAACATAAACACAATCACCACCGACAAGCATAACACACCACACTCACTAATCATACTCAGGACTATGTGACCCGAGATTGAAGGCAACGCTTATTTTAAAGCCTGTGACGATAATGATATTGTTTTAAGTCTAAATTGAACTGATTTTTAGCGAGAAGTAAAGGTTTAAGATAACATTGCTTTTTTGTGCTCCTTTTGTGGTCAGAATACAAGCATTTGGAACCCCTCCATTGTCGGGATGGCTTATGTATAATTTTCGAGTTCAACACGCCACGCGACCAAACGAAGAGTATCACTGATAGGGGAGAGGACGTAAAATCTAGAAGAAACGACACACACACACACACACACACACACACACACACACTTACATCAATGTCAAGGTAAACACCTGGCTTCACAAAACTACACTGTTATGACTGGCTTGTTGTTGAGTAATAAATTTAAATGTAACATTCTACCAAGTTTTCACACAACATACCCACAAACAGACATACAAAGGCAACACACACAACAACATACATATGTGGCATTGAGTGACTGAAGTTGTGCATCCATACGTTGAAGGTTTTTGTGCGTAAGTGTGTGTGAGGGGGAGGCGAAGCAGTTGGTGTCTTTTTTAATTATATGTTTGTATTGCTTTGTTTGTTTTGGTTTGTTTTCTTGTGCTTGTTTGTTTGTATTATGGTGATAATTCAAGATTTTTTAATTGTATGATTTAATATGTTCAGGGTTTTTGATTTGTTTTAATTCCATGTGTGCATATGCATTATTATATTTGTTTGATTTGTATGGATATCATTGTTAGGTGTTTTTTTTAAAAATCTTATGTTGCATTAAATTATCTTTTTTTTTCTCTTTTTTTCTTTAGATAGATACTTGATGAAAGGCAAATGCCTGCTATTTAATGTATCCATTTGAAATAAAAGTTTGACTTTGACTTTGACATACACACTTACATACATACATAAAACATACACACACACACACACACACACACACACACACACACACACACACACACACACACACACACACAGTATGGAGTATTGTGCGCGAGATTGAAGAGAAAATCGATCGGATCGATTTCATGATGAATGGGATCGATCGATTGATTGATTGATTGTCAAGTGAGGCTGAAAGCAGAGACATGATCAGCGAAGAATCAAAGGGATTAGGCGGTACACAACGCCACCAGTTTGGTGTTGAGGGGCGAGGGATTACCGTGTCCTGTATAGCGTAGTTTGTTCGGGATCGAGTGCCATGTAGAGTTATTTGGAGTATCACACACACGCGCGCGCGCGCACGCACGAGAGTGCGGGGGGGGGAGGGAGGGGGGAGAGGGAGAGAGGGAGAGGGAGGGAGGAGAGAGAGAGAGAGAGACTCATACACACACGTAGACATAAAAAAACAACCAACAAACAAAACAAAACAACCAAAAAAAAAACACCCCAACCAACCAAACCAAACAAAAAACCCAACCGATCCCAGAATCTCACGGTTTACTTGTTAGGCCAGGTGATCGTCTAAACCAGCCTGCCACCTTCCTTCTAGAAGGGGTATTTGACCCAACAAAATTCTGTTATGTTGACCTAGGGAAGAAAGAAGACAATAAGGAGAGAGAGAGAGAGAGAGAGAGAGAGAGAGGCACCTATACATACAATAATTATTACACAGACGTCGTCAACGGATCGTAGGTATTGATCAACGAGTTGTCAAACCGATACTTAGACAAACGCTTCACCCTACGATTATTCCTTAGAAAGAGGAAGAAAACAAGCCAGAGTATCAAATTAGCGGACACACACACTGAGGTCTGAAAACACACATCTAGGTCTACATATGGTGTCCGCCCATTATTTCTTCGCCATGGTTGCAGGACTTGACTTACTTGACTTATGCCTCTTGGTTCCTTGGGGAACATAGGGCTGCAACAACACCCCTCCAACGAACTCGGTTTTGGGAGATCCTCTTCAGCTCGGCCCATGTCATTCTGGCTGCCTTCGTTTCTTCGTCAACACTTCTGCGCCAGGTCTGTTTTGGTCGACCAACTTTCCGCTTCCCTTGTGGATTCCAGTCAAGGGCCTGCCTGTGACACTTGACGCAGGCTTGCGGAATGTATGGTGGTTGCAGGAGGGCCATGATATTTCCAGTCGTCCATGACCCGGGCCAAAAGCTTGTGTCAGTGACTGATGTAAGCGTGGATCAGTGGTCTAGAGGTAACGCGCCTGTCCAGAAAGCGATAAGTCCGGGTCGGAAGTGTGTGGTGGTTCGATCCCCGTTTGGGCCCCAAACTTCCCTCCCTCCCCCCTCCCCTCCATTAGACCATGAGTGGTGGTCTGGGTGCTAGTCTTTCGGATGATATGAGGTCCCGTGTGTTGTACGTAATTATTTAGCGCACGTAAAAGAACCCATGGCAGCAAGAGAGTTGTTTCTGGAAAAATTCTCTATAGATAAAAATCCGCTCTGATAGGGAAATAAATACAGTTGCAGACAGGAAAAAGAAAAAAAAAGGGTGGCGCTGTTTTTGCGGCGACGCCTCCCCCCCCCCCCCCCCCCCCCCCCCGCGGGGACAGCAGCCCGAATTTCACGCAGAGAAATTCGCCCTGACTTAAAAGTGGTATAAAATAAAATAAAACGAAAACTAAGTGCCAAGCCTACACTATCAAAACGCTATGCTTTGAAATGTTCAGTTGAGACTGTCTGCACACTTATGACAGACTCTTAGCACACCAGTGCATACGAGTGCTTATTCCATTATCCCCGAAATATAATAAAAAAAATAATAATAATAATAATAATGAAAATGCATACAATCCGCACTCTGGTTTAAAGGAAGCAAAAAAAAAAATCCTCTGAAATCGGAGAAAGGCTGGACGATATGTTCACAAACCTGTTTTGCCTTCCGGAAGAGTAGGCCATTGTATGCCTGTGGTGGAAACAGAATGACAAAATTGACAAAACCTCAGGCACGCAGGGATTGGATTTTAAAAAAAACCCATCAAGTGCAGAGTGCTTATCCATTACCTTTGAAGAAAAGGAATTTTAATAAATAATACCGCCCCCCCCCCCCAACTCACACACTGTGTGTGTGTATGTATGTATATTATATATATATATATATATATATATATATATATATATATATATATATATATATAGAGAGAGAGAGAGAGAGAGAGAGAGAGAGAGAGAGAGAGAGAGGCATATTATTATTTTTTTCTGCAATGGATGATAAGGGTAGATCAAACAGCACCCACTCCATACTTACCCTTGGATTATTTGACTTGTATCTCAATGTTTATTTAATCTCAAATATTCAGAAACTAGCACATATATTCTTTCATTATGCACACACACACACACACACACACACTCAATAACAGCACTCAAAACGACACACACACACACACACACACACACACACACACACACACACACACACATCTAATCAAACTACACGCATATGAAACTGAGCATGCTTGAAAAGGGTAAAGCAAAGGTGTCCCATAACCTATGTGGTCGTCGGGAAACAAGACATCAGAGACCTCAGCTTCTCAAGGGGCAAGCATATCGAGTGCAGCGCCCATCTCCTCTCCCTCGCTGCTTTACCTTCCCTGACCCTAAAGAGGGCAGGTACCCATTACAGATGGGCGAACTGAGGGACTGTACCGAAGCCAAGGCGCGCAAACGGTCACCCATCTACTTTGTAACCACGCTCAATACTGCTTAACATTGTCTTGGGGAAAGCCAGTGCTCTCAGTTCTATGACCACTGAGCTATCCGCCCCCCCCCCCCCCCCCCATGCTTGTACACATAACAAATAAAACCATACATACATATATATATACATACATATACACAGGGTGAAAGACTGACAGACCGACCCACACCGAGCAACATACAGACAATCAAGCTCAAAACAAAATATACGCACCCCAAAATGGATCAACTGTTTAACACTGCCTGAATCTCAGGCCGTTTATCTCATGCAATCTTTATATCATACACCATATAACCCAGACAGACTTATCAGTTTGCATGCACATTGCTGTAAATTATGGTTCTTTGCGATTCATGCAGTCACTTCAGTAGGTCAAAGGGTATTGTGGTGAACCTACTATGATACAATGCAAGATAAATCATCATCATATTATCCACAAAAATAATATTTTTGTCAGAATATGCAATTCCTGTCAAAATCAATGAAACAACGTTAATTAGTATTCTTCCCTTTTTTCTTTTTTTAAAGGGGTGATGGGGGTGTCAGTTTGACAGGAAACAAGATGGCGGATTTGTTTAAATTTGTCACACATCCTTTTGGGGGAATTAACAGTCACTAAATGGGAGATCTGCGCTCGGATGTAAATACAATCACAACGACAATTTGGGGGAATTGAGGGGAGTTGGGGGTGGGGGGGTGGGGGGGGGGGGGGGGAGTGTGTTGTTATATTTTTGTGAGTGGTTTGGTTTTCGGGTTTTTACCCTCTCTGCACAAGTTCATAGCATTGCTTTGACACTGGTGTTTTCTTTGTACATACGCAAACAGGTAAACAGTTTGTGAGCATAGTTGATAACTTACCATGATAACTAAATACTTTTCTCTCTCAAAGAAGAAAGTTTTGTAATATCGTGCAACTTTTTTGAAATATTAACCTGGATATATTCTGAGCACTAAAACTGAAAATCAAGAAACATTGAATATCCTCCATGTCTTTCGAAAAGTTCTTGAATTAAAATAGAACGAAAACTTCAAAACGAAAACGAAAATCGAAAGACTGAACATGGAAGACAAACTTCTCTTCATCAACAAAGCATAGTGGTTTGCTTCTGTGACAGTTTTTGTACCCATTCATATTCTTTTGCCAGTAACGGATGAGTGTGAAAAAGAAATCAAGTAATTTTTGTTAGTTTATTAGAGTCTGAGACTGTATATGTAGTCTACATTGTTTCCATAAGTTTGATGATGAGGATGAGTACGACGATACCATCACTCCTCACCTTCATCATCACTTATCATGCATCATATTCATATCGGTTTTTTGGGTGTATATTATCTTATTGCATTTCTCTTTGTTGCCCTAGTCATCTTTGTCTCTGCTATACCTCCGGCAAGGTGTATACGGCCCAGATTAGACATGATGATAATGTTCGGATATACAAGTATGCTTTGAAATTCATATAATTCTGAGGTAATCAGAGGTTGTTATCATAAACAATGGAAATACACACACATTTCACATGTTATCATCATCATCATCATTGAATCTATTTCTTGTCAATGATCTGTCTACTGATATATCTTTAAAACGAACTATGTCTCGGATCCTGGTCAAAGAAGACTTATAACCATAAGACTCGAGTTAGTAACGCAGAAAATTGGATGACAGTACATTCACAGATTAATGCTATCCTTTGAACGAAGGAACATCATGAACGTGTAACTACTGACATATTTGCTCATGACAAAAAATTAACGATTTGTTGGCTTATTTACAATTTTGTTTGGAATTTTGTAGCCTGCTTTCTTGTTATTTGTAAACACAATTTACATAATAATTGCAGAACGGTCAAGGTGACGCTTAGTCGCCAAATTCAGATCAAACTATGATTACTTTTTTTTTTGGGGGGGGGGGGGGGGGAGGGGGGATGTCATCAACTACATAGCAGCACAGAATGTAAACATGTCCTTATGGTTGAAGATCAGATACGCAAAAGGTTGAATCCCTTACTTTTTCTGGGAATTTGAATTTGTCAACATTTTCTATCATTCTTAAGAAATGATTGCAATACCAAAATAGCTTTTTGATTAAAAACAACAACAACAACAACAACAACAACAACAGAGGTCTGTAAATGTTATACAGGGTAAACTGAAATGACTGTGTGTTCCACTGTAACGTGAGGAAGCCTGTGAGTGTAATGCAGGTTACATACTAAAAGAACTGTGTGTATTGGCACATAAGTCTGTAAGTGTAATACAGGGTTTATCAAAATACCGAGTGTCTTTCGTCACAGACACATTACAGTGTAATACAATGCATTCTTAAGTGCCTCTACGTGTCATATCACAGAAGCTTTGAAATGTCATGCAATGTACAAAAAAAACAACAACCCTGTAAATAACTGTGCCATATCACAGAAACTTTCAAGTGTAATACAATGTACACTTAACTGTCATAATCACAGAAGTCTTTGAAGTGTAAGACGATGTACACTACACTTGTAAATAACTGTTATCGTATCACAGAAGGTTTGGGAATGTCATGCAAATGTCTGCGACGATGACTGTGCAGGACATGTCACAGAAGAGGTAGCATGCGGTCATCTGTCAGTGACGTAGGCTGGCTTTGGGGTGGGGCAGGCATGCATGTTCTCCCACATAGGGGTGATGCTGGGCGGCTCGTGCAAGCTGTTCTGCAGGTTCCCGTTTGCCATCTGCCATGCGTAGAACCTCTTCCGTCTGCTGATGCTGCCGCCCGCCGGAGCGCTGCTGACCCGATCTCTGGCGGCGTGTGCAGGGGTGGGCTGCCTCCCCGAGTCGCCGGAGGCTGCTGGAGGACCCTGAGGCTTCAGCTTGACGTCCTCCCCTGCCGGAGACGCAGCCGCTGCTTTGAGGTTTGTGGTGACCTCGTGCGTAGGGTCCCCGGGGAAGATGAAGCCGTCCACGGAGTAGATGGAGGTCTTGGCTTGGGGGCGATGCTGTAGGAGCTTGCTGGGGTTCAGCAGCGCGCTGTCCTCACTGCTGAGCGGGGGCAGCGACAGGCTGTCCCTCACGTGGTTAAACCCGTTCACCACGGACTTTGGTCTTGCTCCTGCCGAGGAGACGTTCCTCTTAGCACTGACCGTCTGTCTGCATGTTGCAGAGTTCTCTGCCCCCCTGCCGCTGTTGCTGTTGCTGTTCTGCTTGGAGTCCTTGCTTTTGCGGGAGAGGGGGACCTTCCGCCTGTCGCTGCTTTCCTGGCGTCTCAAAACGCGTTTCTTTTTGCTGGCCTTCCCGCTGCTGCCCCTGTGCAGCGTTTCTGACACGGCGCCATGTTTCTGCACCGAGCGCACAGTTTGTGACGTCATCACATTGTCCAGAGTCGGGGTGATCCTCCTGGTCTTCTTCTCGGCACTGCGCACTACAGCAGGGGGCTTCTTCGGGGGCACTGGGGAAGAGGGTTTACGAACCGGGGAATGCGATGTGGATACTGGTGCGGATGATGATGATGATGATGATGATGAGACGACGACGATGAAGAAGTTGCGGGAATGACAGGGCTGCGTGGCTTGGTGTGCAAGTGGGCCGAGGAGGAGGTGACCCCTGTCATTCTGGACACCAAAGTCACCACCTTAGCGGCTGGAGACACGGCCGTGCTGGCAGTTCCCTTGGGCCCTGTTAAAGTGGACACTGGGGTCCAGGGGATGGGCGCTCGCTCAGGACGGACAGTCAGCGTGGACACGGGAGTGGACGGGGCTGCTTTGCTGACGGGCTGGGTCACCGGAGGGGCCGCTCTGCTCGCTGCCTGACCCCCCACCACCGGCGTGGTCCTGACCACCGGCGCGGTCACTGGTCTGGCGTGGCCGTTCACAGCAGGGGCGGCAGGCGGCTGGGGTGAGGCAGCTTCCTCCACTTCAGAGTCAGACTCCGAGTTCTCCTCACTGTCCGAACTGCTGACAACATCCTCGTCCTCAGACTCTTCATCTCCAGAAAACGACCTGGGAGGAATCTCACGAATGCGGACCAGTTCGCTGTCCCTGAACGACACACTCTTCTTCAGCTTCTTTCCTTTGAAGAGAATGCCGTTGGGCAGAGGGCTGGTGATCTTCGCCCTGGGCTCGGTCTGCTGATGAGGGGCCGTGGGACTGACATCGGCATCGTGGGAGGTGAGGGTCATGTTGGCCAGGGTGTGAATGGGTCCAGCACCGTCCTTGAGGCTGCCCGGAGCCATGTTGGAGTTATTGCGGTCACTCATGTGACTGAGCTAGGAAGCGGAATCACACTTCACCCACGTACACTTTCGCGCTTCTTTGGTCATTTTATACATCTATACGGAAATTTTCAGTCACATCGACTGTTGCTGTTGTAACACTTAAATACTTCACAACTTCACCGAACACTTAACACTTCCAACATCACATTGCGCTGACAACGTTTGCTTTCAGGTCGGATCCTTCCCTGGTGTACTGTCCCTCAAGAGGATGATGATACCAATGCCTGAAGAAATCAGAGTCCCAAATATTGACTTCATCGGCTGCTAGTCTGTACACAGTTCATGACACTCACTACAGATGCAGCCCTGGCTGGCAGAGTGGCTCTAAGCCTGTGGAAACATTCCGCAGATCCAGACATCGAGCCTGAAATCAGATGGACAGAGAAAGGGGTTAGGCTAATCTACTCTTTTACGTCATCGTTAGGTGTACAGACACAGACAGAACATAGTCACAGCTGGAAATTACGTAACAAACTCGGTACTTAAAGCCCCCAAAAGATTCTCTCATTGAATAATAATAATAATAATAATAATAATAATAATAATAATAATAAATGGAATTTATATAGCGCTATGTCTTGCAAAAAGAAATCAAAGCGCTTGCATTCAACACACCCATACATACAACCAATAACAATTAACAGAGATAACAAATTCAAATGTACACACACGCACACACACACACACACGCGCGCGCACACACACACACACGCACACACGCACACACACACACACACACACTATCGCTCAACTTTGTGTACTTGAAAGCACTTAGGAGCTGGATCAGATCTGCACGTCTGAAAATGTCATTTCTTCGCTGATAAACGTCAGGCACGGACACTCACTCGTTTACCTCCCTCCCCCCCCCCCCCCCAAAAAAAAAAGAAACCCACCAAATAAACCACCCAAAACACCACCACCAACAACAACCAAACAACAACAAAACAAAACAACAAACGACAGCTTTCTTCGTAGCAGATGCTGAGCAATCTATTTCACGAATGCACCCCTCTCCCCCCAAAAAACAAACAACAACAAAAACCAACAAACAAAACCAAAAAAACAAACCCCCACCCCCATCCCCCCACTCTTTCTAACAGTCAAACGGCCAAGGAAGAAATTGAGAAATTGCAGTCTGAATTACTTCAAAAGCCTTTGTTTGTTTGTTTGTTTTTGTGGGCGTGTTTAATTATGCCTTTGTGTTCTCCAATTCCAAAAGACTTCAAATGGTGGGTGTTGTTGCGCGTTCCCCAGCTTAACACCCTGCGGGTGTGGGGGATGGGGGGGGGGGGGGTCATCCATAATGTGCACTCTGTCTCACTCACCCTACCTACCCGGGAAAATCACGGTGAGATTGAAAGTAGCCCCCCTCCCTACACACTGGAGGTGAAGTGTGCATGCATGACTGTTTTCAAGTACCTCGCCATATAGGCCGGGCAATACTCGGGTTTCAGTTGTCCGTTTCTTCTATAAAGAAGAGTGCAAGTTGTTTTGCTTAGGAACTGGTCATGGATGAAGACAAGTCTCGACAGAACACTACAAAGCGTAACAACGTTTTAATTATTAATGTAGGCCTTGGCTTGTCTAAATTTGCGTCAAATAACTGACAGAGCTTTTGGCCCCGGTCAAGAAAATGGCTGTGCGAGTGCTAACGCTTCTGGGTGAGACTTTCACACTGGGCCTGTTTTTCTGTATTGTATTGTATTGTATTGAACAGACAGAGAGATAGAGACAATCAGAGAGAGAGAGAGAGAGAGAGATGCAGACCATCAGAGACTGATTAACTTTGTCAATTACTCTCTTAATGTTTTAGACACTCAGTAGGCATAGAAACAGTTACTTCGGTCTGTCCTTTCGGTATTTCGCACTGCTGAACGCCTCACATTAGTCTTATTTTGACACTCTGATCCGAAAACGTTGAACAGCCCTGTAATATAGGCCTAAATAATAGCAACGATAACCACAAACGGCAGGAGGAGTAAACACAACGTGGGGGGTGTAGATCTCTATCCGAGAATTGTAAATCAAGCTTAAAGAAATATCTCTCCTGTGGTGTTCAATGTGTGTCAACAAGACTATGTGCGATTTTTATTGTTTGTAAAAATTATTTATTTTATTGTGAGCAAGACATCCGGTTTTTAAAATATCATACACACACACACACACACACACACACACACTTAATAAATCTTCTGCGTTTAAGAGGAATTTATGTTTCCTTTTGCTGGATTCCTTCACATAATTATAGGATTATTTTCTAATGAGTGGGCTGATCGGGCTGCGAAGAAAGGTGCACGTAATGACAAGGGGTCTACAGTACTGCATGTCCCTCTATCCATTGCAGAGGGTTATCAGTTGTTAGAAGAAGCGTCCTTAATAAACAAATTCATAGAAAAGCATCGGCAAATCAAGCGGCTTTCACATTCAACTCAGAGTGGAAAGAGCGTAATTGAAAACATTGATCACTTACAGATTCATACAAATGCTGTCAAAGAAAGACAAATCAAGGCATTATTTTTCAGGATAAGATTAAATGCATTCACAACCAAATTCAGCAAGCATGTTAAATGCTTATGTGGTGAATATATTTTAAATACCCATATCATACTTGAATGTGAGAATTTAAAACCTTATCTCCCTGCCTTTTCTGAGAATACCATTGACGAAGTTTTGAACAATATAAAGTTAACGTTTGACATTGCCAAAGGTTTATTGTTAAGTCCTATAGGGCACTTATTGTAGTTGTAGTTCTCTTTGAATTTCATTTTTTTGAAAATGTTGTTCTTGATCTGTTTATGTTAAGAATACTAAATGTGTATTTCCCTTGTTATTACTCTTTATTACATACACACTCACAAGCACGCACACGCCACACAGAGTAGATCTATCTATCTATCTATTCAGTCTCCTATTTTAGGGCCGTCTGGTATCACTTGCACTCGCTTTCCCCCAGCCAAGTTAAGCAGCGTCGAGCGTGGTTACCAGTTGGATGGGTGACCGTTTGCGCGCCTTGGCTTCAGTACAGTTCCCCCAGTTCACCCAGCTGTAAATGGGTACCTGCCTCTTTAGGGTCAGGGAAGGTAAAGCAGCGAGGGAGAGGAGATGGGCGCCGCCCTCAACATGCTGGCCCTAGAGAAGTGAGGTCTCTGACGCCTCGATCCCCTACGACCTTATAGGTTATGGGACACCTTTACCTTTTTTATTTATTTATTTTTTTTACCTGGTATCACTTAAAGTGGAAAGACCTTAAAATTGAAGACTTACTTACTTACTTACACACACACACACATTTTGACGCAATCACACACACACATACACACACACACACACACACACACACACACACACTTTTGACGCAAGTGTTATACAGACCAAAAAAAAGGGAAAAACTATGCACAATTTTTTAATATATATTTATAGATCTAGGTCAGGCAACATTCTCTCTCTCTCTCTCTCTCTCTCTCTCACACACACACACACAAGCACACACACACGCACACACACGCACACGCACACTTTCCAATTATTCCTTTTGATCGTCTGGTATCACTTTAAGTGGAAAGACGTTAAAACTAAAGACTGCTACTACTACTACTACTAACACACACACACACACACACACTTTGACGTAAGTGGTATACAGACAGGGAAAAAAAAGGGGGGAACTGTGCACATTGTTGTATATTGATCTAGGTCAGGTAATATTCAGAAGCCTACTGTTCAACTGATTATAGAGCGGAAAGAAATATTTTTGGAACTACTTTCGCTAGGAAAAGCTGTGTGTGTGTGTGTGTGTGTGTGTGTGTGCGCACGCGCGCGCGCGTGCATCTCATGTAATATTTACCAGGTGAACACCGAGAACAAAAAAAATAAACAAAAACCGACAAAACAAAAGAACAAAAACAAAACACACAAACATCCACAGAAAACAACAAAATTACAACAAAAACTCAAATAAACTAGAGGAAAAAAAATCCCCCCCCCCCTTCCCCAGCCACTTCTATTGCACTAAATGACGTAATTGTTTTCAAAACGTGACGCTTACGAAAGATGACGTCGATGAGCGAGAGTGAAGGTAGGCCTATACAATTATCAGGCATAAGCTGCTTCATTTGGTTTGGAAAAGTAATCAGGCCATTAAGTGGTCATTTTATTTTCCCTGTGCATGCCACTACATTGACAAAACAGGTCTCTAAGCGTTGTATTGCCTTATTCAATAAGGACATATCATAGAGTAAGTTTGTTGGTACATCGTCTGTATATCAACCTAGACAGATGCCTCTCTCTCTCTCTCTCTCTCTCTCTCTCTCTCACACACACACACACACACAGACGTTAAATTGAAGAACAACAAACAAACACACACACACACACTGCATTTTATAATTAGGCATGGGCCTATGATAAAATCTGAATAAATAAATAAATAAACTACAAAAAAACATAACAACTACCCCCAAAACAGCCGCATTGGCGCAATGGTTAGCGCCTTGAGTTTACGGGCTAGAAGGGCGTGGGGTCGAATCCCATAAGTCGCAGGGATTTTTCGGGCTCGGGCCGGCTCCTCCTACCCAGAGTGTTTGCTATGGGCTTACTGGGAAGATAGGGACCATACAGGCCAGCTTTATCTGCTGTACGAGAGCTTTGAGAGCGTTGCTCAAATTACTTGACCAACACTGCAGGTGTCTGTATCTATCGGGCCTGGTTGACACCCCGGGATGTTATTAGGACTGAAATGGTAGAGTACAACCCAAATGCACGTCCATAGCGGTATCATCACTTCCGATTCGTGGCCATTGCTCATCGTGCAAGAAAAGTAAACTGTCTCTGATTCAGTTGCTCTTGTCGCGTGGTAACCTCAAGTTTAGTTTCCCCAATCATTTCTGTGCCCGTGGTGAGTTTGTGACAAAGCCTCCGGGGTAGGAGATTCACCAGAAAGTCTTTTGGAGAGACAGTGGTGGTCACCACCGCAGGTGGGCTGTCTTACTCAGTACTGGCTCCGCGACTGAGCTGCTGAACTGTTACTATATTCAGTAGGAGGCTTAGTAGATGTATCCTTCCACTCTCCCCAAAAGTCCTTGGATGAAACTATAAACCGAGGCCCCGTGTGCGAACGCACGCAGAACATCTTGCGCACACGTTAAATCCTGTAACGCTTTTTGAAAGAGTAGGCCATTGTGTGCCGGTGGGAACAGATGACAGAATTTACAAAAACCGCAAACACACGGGGACTGGGTGTAAATAAGCACATAAGTGCTTATTCCATTATCCTCGATATAAAAGAATAAATAAATAAATAAATAAAATAAATTAATAAATATTCTGCGTATAATTATTAGCTTACAACAGGGACCACCAAATACCATTGGAGTGACCCAGCAGCAATGCAGGGCCCCTCTGGCTGGTGGGCCTACCGAAGTCTGACATTGATAGGCTTATTGTGAACTTCAGATCCCGAGGATGCAGCAGAATGATTCTGGGGCAGGGAGGTTGAAGTGAGCAGCGCGAGAACAGCAGGACAGGAAGGACACAGAGGAGGAGCTGGCATTAAAAAGAAAAACCCACACCAACAAACAATCAACCAAACCAAAACAGCACCACCCCCTCCCCCAACCACCCGAACAAAAAAAGGTTGGAAACAAATTATTTTAATTTTTTTAAGACCATTTTTTCTCATCTTTGTTCAGCCTATGATTTCATAGGACTTTTTAAAAAAATAAACAACACTTTCCCCCCCCCAAAAATGTCCTCAACATGTATAGTTTTTCAAACAAACACTTTTCCCTGAAAAAAATTGTTGTATCAACATGTGTTGCTTTTAAAAACAAACACTTTTCCCTGAAAAAATGGTTTTATCAACATATATTGCTTTTAAAAACAAACACTTTTCCCTGAAAAAATGGTTGTATCAACATGTATTGCTTTTAAAAACAAACACTTTTCCCTGAAAAAATTGTTGTTTTCAACACATATTGCTTTTAAAAACAAACACTTTTCCCTAAAAAATGTTGTATCAACATGTATTGCTTTTAAAAACAAACACTTTTCCCTGAAAAAATTGTTGTATCAACATATATTGCTTTTAAAAACAAACACTTTTCCCTAAAAATTGTTGTATCAACATGTATTTCTTTTAAAAACAAACACTTTTCCCTAAAAATTGTTGTTGTCAACATGTATTGCTTTTAAAAACAAACACTTTTCCCTGAAAAAAATGTTGTTGTCAACATGTATTGCTTTTAAAAACAAACACTTTTCCCTAAAAAAATTGTTGTATCAACATGTATTGCTTTTAAAAACAAACACTTTTCCCTGAAAAAATTGTTGTATCAACATGTATTTCTTTTAAAAAAAAACACTTTTCCCTAAAAATTGTTGTTGTCAACATGTATTGCTTTTAAAAACAAACACTTTTCCCTGAAAAAAATGTTGTTGTCAACATGTATTGCTTTTAAAAACAAACACTCTTCCCTGAAAAAAAATCTTGTATCAACATGTATTGCTTTTAAAAACAAACACTTTTCCCTAAAAAAAATTGTTGTATCAACATGTATTTCTTTAAAAACAAACACTTTTCCCTAAAAATTGTCGTTTTCAACATGGATTGTTCAGTATTAACCATTCACCGAGGGTTATCTGAATCAGTGAAATATGGTTTATACCAGTTTTCCTTCTCTAACAGCTGGCAGAAATACACGCCTGGTGCAGGTTTGCAACAGAGAACAGAATGTGATGACCAACCTTGCTTTAAATCCCCCAAATTCAGTCTTAGAAAGAGACACTCCAGGTTTAGTCACAGTCGAAAGTTTTATTTTTATTTTAATGCCATGCATGATAGGTTGGGTGTTTTAGGGGGTCATTTTTGTGTGTGTTTATTTTGGTATGTTTATTTCTTTCTGCCAGTGGTGCCCCCCCCCCCCCCCAAAAAAAAAAAAAAAAAAACACTGAAAAAAAGTGAATTAAATTCCACCATAAACATTGAGAGAGACTTATAAATGTATGTGTGTGTATATTGTACACGCGCACAAAAATGCATGTAGCTATGAACCAACTGTGCAACTAAGCGAGTCAGTTCTAAGCCCCTCCCCTTGACGCCTATAAGCACAGATAATGATAGACCACAGGTCAAGCTGGCACTAAAAATCCACCCGTTCCCACGCACACTATACATACGGCACCAATGCACACAGGCTACTACAACACAATCTTAAAGACAAACAAGCACTTCATAACGACACTCGTTGGTAGTCCCATACTTACCCCCAACACAAGGTTAAAACACTTCCTATGGGAATCACAGTCCTCTTTCACACACAAACATCAAACCAAAGAAGACTTTACTCCGCCTCAACAGTTTTTTCTATGGGTCAACCCACTGAAAAGCCAGCAGGGAAACTCGGTAGAAAGGCTCCAATTCTTTCACACACAAAAAAAAACCACCAAGCAATCCAACAACAACAAAAAACACACCTCTGTCACACTCTGACACTTCACAAGCGTTGTTAAGAAAATCCACGAAGAAAAACAACAATAAAAAAAACCTGACTTGGAAAAAAAAAAGGACCTGGTAAAAACGCTCTAATTCTTTCCACACAAAACCCCACACAACCCAACCTCAACCAAACAAAACCCAGGTCACATTCTGAAAACTTCACAACGTTGTTAACAAACAAAAAAACCCACAGAAGTTTTAACAAAAATCCATCAAGAAAATTGAACTGGAAAAGGGATCGAGGACAAGAGACACAAGACAAACAAAGGCGTTCTCTTTCCAGTATTGAACTGGGGAAGAAAGGTACAGGGGGGGAAGGAGAATGTATAGTAGTAAGAAGGCTGGGTGTGGGAATTGCAGGGTAACAGGGGGAAGACTTGTCATCAGAGGATCTGTACACGGGCCCTAAAACAAGAGGGAGGGGATTAGCGGCTTGATCCTGGGCTACCGCTCTCTGGGAAAGAGGCCACGATAGGGGCAGTGTGCCAACAACACAGCGCTAGGCTGACTACTGCATGTATGGAGAGAGGTAGTGTGTGTGTGTGTGTGTGTTTGTGTTGTGGTGTGTGTGTGGTGGGGTGTGTGTGTGTGTGTGGTGTTGTGTGTGTTGTGTGTGTGTGTTGTGGTGTGTGTGTGTGTGGTGTGTGTGTTGTGGTGTGTGTGTGTGTGTGGTTGTGGTGTGTGTGTGTGTGTGTGTGTGTGGTGTGTGTGTGTGGTGTGTGTGGTGTGTGTGTGTGTGGTGTGTGTGTGTGTGTGTGTGTGTGTGTGTGTGTGTGTGTGTGGTGTGTGTGTGTGTGGTGTGGTGTGTGTGTGTGTGTGGTGTGCGTGCGTGCGTGCGTGCGTGCATGTGTGTGTGTGTGTGTGTGTGTGAGAGAGTTAGAGTTGCATACCTGTATGTCCGTGTGTTTGAAGAGAGAGAGGGAGAGAGAGACAGAATGAGAGACAGACAGACAGACAGAGACAGGCAGAGTCAGAGTGTTCGAGAGAAATAGAGACACAAACTAGGAGACATACATACGACACACACACACACACACACACACACACACACACACACACACACCACACACACACACACACACACAGGCATACATACATACAGACAAACACACACGCAGGCATACACACACACACACACACACACACACACACACACACACACACACACAGGCATACATACATACAGACAAACACACACGCAGGCATACACACACACACACACACACACACACACACGTGGGGGCCGGGGAAAAAAGTGTTGGTATTGTGTATTGAAGGGCTTCGGTTTTAGCCCGGTCGCTGTGCCTATAGCTGCTGTATATAAGTCCTTTCCCTCCCAGTGCCTCTGTGTTTGCCTTTTTCGTTAGCAAGTATAGGTAGGAGAGAAAGCACCCAAAAATCGTTCGCGTGTGAGGGATAAGTTTGTTTTGTTGTTTTGTTTTGTTTTATCATTTTGTTTCGATTGTTTGGTTGTCGAGTTAGGCATTTGTTGTTGTTGTTGTTGTTGTTGCAGTTTGTCTAGGTTTTTGTTTTGTTTTGTTCTTTTCTTTCTTTCTTTCTTTTCTTTCTTTCTTTCTTTCTTTCTTTCTTTTCTTTTCTTTCTTTTTGTCTTTCTTCTGCTGTGTTTCTCGTCTTTCCCTTTGTTTCGTTTTAATTTACTTTGTTAGTTTGATATATCTTGTGTTTATTTTGTTGTTGTTGTTGATAATATTTTATCTAGTTGACTCTTGGTTTTTTTCTTTCCAAAAAAATTCCTGTTTGGCCACCTCTCTGTCTCTGTCTCTCTCTCTCCCCCCTCCCTCTCCCCCACTCTCTCTCCCTCTCCCTCCCTCTCTCTGCCCCCCCCCCCCCCCCCACCCCTCTCTCTACTAGGCTACCGCTGCTGGCGTTGCTGTTGATATCGATTTAAAGGGAACAAGAAATCTTAATGGGCTGTAAATGTTGCTGTTCAGTGCTTCTCCTTCCTTCCTTCCTTCCTTCCTTCCTTCTTTCTTGCTTTCTTCCTTCCTTCCTTTCTAACTTTCTTTCCTTCTTTCTTTCTTTCTTTATTCCTTCCTTTCTTTTTTTTCTTTCTTTCTTTATTCCTTCCTTTCTTTTTTCCTTCCTTCCTTCTCTTCCTTCCTTCCTTTCTTTCTTTCTTTCTTCTTCCTTTCTTCCTTCCTTCCTTTCTTTCTTTCTAACGTCCTTCCTTTCTTTCTTTCTTCCTTCCTTCCTTTCTTTCTTTCTTTATTCCTTCCTTCCTTCTTTCCTTCCTTCTTCCTTTTTTTCTTTCTTTCTTCCTTTTTTCTTTCTTCTCTTTCTTCT
>CM054140.1:28604684-28609684 GCA_028751875.1 Rapana venosa
AAACCCAAAAAAAACACCCCCAAGTCAAGTCAAGTCAAGTCAAGTCAAGGCAAAAACACTTTAATCATCCCATGAAGGGCAATTACACCACCCTTAATTCACCAGACGCCACCGAGATTCGAACCCCCAACTTCAAGGAGCCATGGAATTGAAGTCCAACGGTCTTTAACCACTCGGCCATAGCGTGCAGGCTGCGTCTTTCTTTCTTTCTTTTTTAAAATTATCTTGCTTGTACTTGTCTTTAAAAATTGACACGTGTCTGCGATTGAGCACAACACGAACATTTTCTAAAGTCCTTTCAAGCATTTGAGAGGAGAGACTATTATCCGAAATCACATTTGGGAGGAGGTGGGGTTATTCCGTTACTGTGTAGATGCCCCCCCAATAA
Organism: Rapana venosa; assembly: GCA_028751875.1. NCBI lineage: Eukaryota > Metazoa > Mollusca > Gastropoda > Neogastropoda > Muricidae > Rapana > Rapana venosa. Next base: position 28,605,073 of record CM054140.1, read on the forward strand.
GTCCTTTACCCCCTTTCCTTTCTTTCTTTCTTTCTTTTCTTTCTTTCTTTTCTTTCTTTTCTTTTCTTTCTTTCTTTCTTTCTTTCTTTTCTTTCTTTCCTTCTTTCTTTCTTTCTTTTCTTTTCTTTCCTTCTTCTTTCTTTCTTTTCTTTTCTTCTTTTCTTTCTATCTTTCTTTCTCTCAAGACTGGACCACATTGTGTGTCGATATGCTTTCATTTCGTCAATAGAACATCTTTGCGCACACGTTAAAACCTGTTCTGCTTTTCGGAAGAGTAAGCCTTTGTGTGCTGGTGGGAAACGGATGACAACATTTACAAAACTGCATACTCACGGGGACTGGATGTTTATAAAAAAAAAGTATATGAGTGCTTAGTCCATTATCCTCGAAATAAAAGAAAAAAATAACAAAAATAAATAACTAAGAACTAGAAATGCAGTAATGTTTGGTTTTATTTATCAGTGACGGACGCTATAGCCCATTATAGCCGCTATAGCCAGTTTTACTGAGGTTTTTGTTGTTTGTTTGTTGTTGTTTGTTTGCATGTTTTTTGTGTGTACGTTTCTGTTTATTTGCTTCTTTTTTGTTTGTTTGTTTCTGTCTGTTTTTCAACACTAGTAATAGCTTTTGCTGCCATTGCTAAACAACCACTTCTACAATTACAACTGCAAAACAACAACAAGAACAAGAAAAACAACAAGAAAAACAAGAACTACTACTACTACTACTACTACTACTACTACTACTACTGCTGCTACTACTACTCCTACTCCTGCTGCTACTACTACTACGACTACTACTACTGCTGCTGCTACTACTACTACGACTACTACTACTCCTGCTGCTGCTGCTGCTGCTGCTGCTGCTGATACTACTACTAATGCTGCTGCTGCTCCTGCTGCTACTACTACTACTACTGCTGCTGCTGCTACTACTGCTACTACTACTACAACTACTACTACTACTGCTGCTGCTGCTGCTACTAGTACTACTACTACTACTACTACTACTACTACTACTACTACTACTACTACCACCACCACCACGCCTACTACTTTCTCTTCAGCTACTTCTGCTGCCATTAATATGACAACTGCTGTTAGCTTTTCTTCTGCCACATCTCAGTTCACCTTCATTCTATTTCTACAACTGCAATTCCCAAAAAGACAAAAAGGAGGGGGGAAAGGGGGGGGGGGGGGAGGGGGGGGGTTGAACACGAACACCTGTAATGGTCTTCCTTTAACCCATCAATACACCACCACGAAATCAATAACACGGTTAAGTCAATACATACGCCCTTAACTTTTTTTTGCACTGGTCAGTTTGGGAATGAAAGAAGTCTACCCCCCCGCCCCCAAAACTGTCAGCATTTACTTAGAAACGGTGTCTTCAATATTCTGTTCCCCTGAAGAAGGTCCTGTTTGTTCAGTCAAGGCTGTCTAGAAAAGTGGGGAGACGAGTTCTTCAGACTTATGCCCACATATACCGCCTAAAAAACCATGATCACACTCATACACTCGACTCCTATCCAGTGCTTAGCGAAAAACAAGGGCTGCTAGACCTAACTCTTAACGAAAACAGTACTCCACCCTCTTCCCACCTCTAACCCCCCCCCCCCCCCACCCCTTCTGTTATCATCTCCTTCCTTCTCCACGCACTTTGACCTATTTACCCCCCCCCCCACCCCCATTCCCTGTCCCATGCTTTCTTTAGTTCACCCTAGTGCGAATCAAATGATTAGATAATATCACAAACAATAATTCGATAATTCTATTTCTCTCGGATCGGACTTATCAATAATTATATAAGCATAATTTCTAAGCTGGGCGTGGAAAGATTTTTGGTTTTCGTTTAAGAAGAGGCACATAAGCTAAGGAGTGACTGAATGTGGATGGAGATGCTTCGATCTGCTGTGTTCGGCATTCTTCGTGTGGGTTTGTTGTGATCACAGTGTTAGGTTTCTCTCTGATTGATAGAAAGAGAGATGCAACTTTTAAACACAAAACAGAGGGGAAAAAAGAGGCAAGAAAGAACAAAAAAGAAAGAAAGAAAGAGAGGTGGACGCTATAGCCGAGTGGTGGAGACCTTTCAACTTCTATCCCATGAAGTCGGGGGTTCCAACCTCGGGGGCATCTGGGGGAATTAAAGGTGGGGGATGTTTACCATCTCCCAGGTCAACTTCGAAATTTAATGCAGACCTGCCAGTGCATTCATTCTTTTCGTGTGTGTATACACGTGTATAAGATCAAATGTGCACGTTGAAAGATGCCACAATTCGTGTCAACGTTTGGTTGGGTTACGAAAACAAAAACTCGATCGAACATACCCAGTAGAAGGCATTGCAACTACTACTGCAATTGCCACTGGGCTGCTTCTGCTGGTCCTAGTGTTGCTGCTGTGCTGTTAATTATTATACTGATGATGATGATGATGATGATGATGATGATGATGATGATGATGATGATGATGATGATGATGATGATGATGATGATAATGATGAGAAGGAGGAGGAGATGGGGGAAGAATAGGAAGACGGTGATGACGTGTGGTGGTGGTGGTGGTGGTGCTGGTGCTGGTGGTGGTAATGATGATGAGGAGGAGGAGGAAGAGGAGGAGGAGGACATAGGGAAGAAAAGGCGGAATAGGAAGACAGTGATGATGATGATGGTGGTGGTGGTGGTGGTGGTGGTGGTGGTGGTGGTGGTGGTGGTGGTGGTGGTGGTGGTGGTGGTGGTGGTGGTGATGCTTCTACACGTATTTTTGTTATCACTTTTGCAACTACAATTCATCACACCCTTATTCTCACTCTTTTTTGCTTGTTTGTTTGTTTGTTTGTTACTCTCACTGTTGTTCTTCATCAATCCACTTTCAATATAACAAAGGGTTCAGCAGAAACAATTCTCACCTACTATTTTTTTCCCTTCAAAGTAGTAAACATGCAAGAATACAGACGAATTCAAAATTGCCAGACTAAATGAAAACACAATGTGATATCCCTCTGTTAGTTACTTTAGATAAAAGGAGTCTCATACAAACTTCTCAGAGGTTACTTGGAAACGGGTCTTCAACTCGAGTTACCCCTCAAAGAAGGGAATGTTTGCTCAGTCAAGACTGTGTAGAGAGAGAAGTGGCGAGGCGAGTTGTCATACCAAGGTACCCAAAAACTATTAACACACACACACTCTCTTGGCAACTTCTGCCTAAGTGCCTAGCGAGAAATGAGGGGTACTAGACCTAACTCTTAATGAAAACAGTCCTTCCCCCCCCCCCCCTCCTACACCCCCCCCCCTCACCCACTAAAACCACCTCTTCTACATCTCCCTCCTTCCCTATGCCCTTTGCCCTAGTTCACCTTCCCCTCTCCTACTGGTGGTGGTCAGAGTGATGTATTCGTGATCTGCTGACCAGGGTTCGAATCTCGTTCAAGAGGATTTTTCCTCTGGAGTTAACATCAGTGCCGACTCCACTCTCTCCAAAAGTCCTTCGGATGAGACAATAAACCGAGGTCCCGTGTGCGATTGCACGTAGAATATCTTGCGCACACGTTAAAACCCGTTCCGCTTTTCGGAAGAGTAGGCCATTGTGTGCTGGTGGGAACGGATGACAACATTTACAAAACTGCATACACACGGGGATTATATGTAAAAAAAAAAAAAAGCACGTGAGTGTTTATTCTATTATCCTCGAAATAAAAAATAAAAAATAATAATAATGATAATAATAATAATAAAGCACACACACACGCGCGCGCGCGCGCACACACACACACACACACGCACACACACACACACACACACACGCACACACACACGGTGAATCAGTGGTATAAAGGCAACGCTCCTGCCTAGAAAGCTAGAAGTGTAGGGTTCAATCCCCGTTTGTGTCTGACACTTGTGTTCCATCCATGAGACTGTGAAGGGTGGTCTGGGTGGAAGTCTTCAGGTAAGATGACAAAACCGAGGTCCCTTCGTCCCCATTCACAGCATGTAAAAGAACCCACGGGAACAAGAGAATTGTCCTTTGGCAAAATCCTGTAGAAAAAGCCACTTCGATAGAGAAGCAAATACAAATGCAGACAGAGAAAGAAAAAGAAAACAATGGGTGGTGCTGCTCTTGTGGGCGACGCACTCTCCCTGGGAAAAGCAGCCCGGGTCTCACACCAAGAAATTTGCCACGACTTAAATGTGAGTGCTGGTCTGGGTGTGCTAGTCTTTCGGAGGAAACAATACAGCAGTGTCCTGCCTGCAGCAAGTATTCAGCGCACGTAAAAGAACCCATGGCAACAACAACAACAACAACAACAACAACACACACACACACACACACACACACACACACACACACACACACACACACACACAACACACTCACACACACACACACTGCCCCCCTCCTTTCCCAGCACTAGAAAACGATTTAAAAAACAAACAAACCCAAAACAATAAAACTGACATAAGACTCGCGCCACAAACACTAACTGAAAACATTCCTTCTCCTTGACCTGTGTTATTATGTACACATGCACAGACACACGAATAGCTTGGTCCATAATTGGAGTTGGTCAGTGGTTTCTTCTTTGACTGGTCCGGGAAAAAAAGAACACGTAAGCTAT
>CM054140.1:28629684-28699684 GCA_028751875.1 Rapana venosa
TTTGATACTTTAGCAAGATATTTAGCCACATAGGTGATATGTTTAAAATCAACTTGTTCCAGTCTGAAAACTCATATAAGAAGCGGAGGTAACACAAGCCTGCGTTTTCCTAATACCCCCCTCTCTCCTCCTCCTCTTCTTCTTCTCCTTTTTCGCTGAATGTACTCATTGCCTCTGATGACTTATAGCATCTGATTTCTGCTTCTTTGTTGTTTAAAAAAGCAATCAAGTTATTAAGGCCTAATTATACTCTTCCTCTAGATACTACTTTTTCTTTTTAAAAATGTTGGAACATTCTGTTACCAAAATGAACTTTAAAATATACATTCATACGTACGTCTTCCCTTTGGCGTAAACAACAGATTTATATGATTTTCCATCAATGAATTTTTGTTTTCGTTCTTGGCCTAGAGCTCCCAGTTCCCCAATGGGGAGGTTTTGTGTATGCCTAGAGGACTGTTTGTGCTCCCAAAAAGCAACTTAACAAACATTGAAAAGTGACATCACAAAACCATGAAAATCAACATCAAAGCCTTTATTTTTCTTTAGAGAGTTGCAAGAACAACACACACACGCGCGCGCGCGCGCACGCTCACACACACACAACATACATACACACACACACACACACACACACACACACTCACACACACACACACACACATTTTCAGCACCAATCCTTACTCCCACCCCACCCCACAATCTCTCAATACATCAACATCAAAGCCTTTATTTTTCTTTAGAGAGTTGCAAGAACAACAACACACACACACACACACACACACACACACACACACACACACACACACACACGCACGCTCACGCGCGCGCCGCGCGCGCACGCACACACACACACACACACATATTTTTAGCACCAATCCTTACTCCCACCCCACCCCACAATCTCTCAATACATCAAATCGACCCAGTTAGTTGGTGCTAACCCCTGCATTATCCTTACGATCCTAATTCACACACTAGACTACACATTCACACAAGCACGGCATGGTCTAAAGGGATAAATGTAACAAGGTTGACACTTTCATAACCCTACAGGCCTACCTACCTACCCCGCTAACTTTAACCGAGTCATCAAACATCAACGTGTGACAGCCATATTTTGTCCATACGGTTTCATATCGATAATAAGGTAAACGCACAGCCTATGCATAGCTGAGTTAAGAGTCGCCTTGAGGAGGAAAGGCATACCAGTATGAATTAAGTACTGAAATCCTCTCTAAATCTTCAGACTGGATTAGTTATAGCCTCGTATGACATTAAAAAACATAAAAAAATCCATAGCAGCTTAACGGCTTATCTTTGCACATAAACTTAGTGATATAGCCTACTATTAAAAGGAGTTAGTGTTTGACCTCTTTTATCAAGTCTGTGCCTAGGCTATAATGGTTCGTAGACTGGTCCAGGCAATGGCCTTGAAATCGTGAAATATAATGTTTTATTATAATTCAGTGATCATTAGGGTCGCGTGTCCATCCTCTCTCTCTGTCCTCTCTCTCTCTCTCTCTCTCTCTCTAGCCTGGTGGTTAGAGTGATGTATTCGTGATCTGTTGACCCGTGTTCCATTCTCGTTCAAGAGGATTTTTCCTCTCGAGTTAACATCAGTGCAAACTCCACTCTCCCCCAAAAGTCCTTCGGATGAGACTATAAACCGAGGTCCCGTGTGCGAACGCACGCACAACATCTTGCGCACACGTTAAAACCCGTTCCGCTTTTCGGAAGAGTAGGCCATTGTGTGCGGTGGGAATGGATGACAAAATGTACAAAACTGCATATACACGAGGACTGGATAAAAAAAGCACATGAATACTAATTCCATTGTCCTCGATATAAAAGAATGAATCTCTCTCTCTCTCTCTGTGTCTCTGTGTGTGTGGTGTGTGTGTGTGTGTGTGTGTGTGTGAGAGAGAGAGAGAGAGAGAGAGAGAGAGAGAGAGAGAGAGAGAGAGAGAGAGAGAGAGAGAGAGACAGACAGACAGACAGACAGACAGACAGACAAGCGGACAGGTTAAGTACTGATTTACAGCACAACCGTCTCTCACATCAGTTAAAAACAACACAACCCTCTCTTGAATCGGTGAAAGTAATGTGTAAAATTACCATTTATCATGAGTCGACTTGAAAATTGCTGTTTCAATGCAGCTTTTGATAAGGGAATATGTGTGTTATTAAACACACACACACACACACACGTTTTTGTTTTTGTGTTTTTTGCTTTTGTTTGCTTGTTTTTTCATTTTGTTTATTTTCTTCATTTGTCTGTATGACTTGAGCTTATGTTATACTGTCTTGATTTGCTTTATCATGTTTTGTTAGTCTGGATTTATATTAAAAAAATTCTCCATAGATTTTTGTCCTCAACATGTGTGAACATTGTATTTTGATGATGTCAGATTTCTTTATTTTCTTTTTTTTGTGAGGGCAGGATGAAAAAAAAGTTGTATAAACTTAATCTTTTACCCTCAATAAAGATCATTTTGACTTGACTTGACTTGACTTCACACACACACACACACACACACACACATAAACACACACACACACATACACACACACACACACACATACACACACACACACACACACACATACACACACACACACACACACACACACAACACATAAACACACACACAACATACACACACACACACACACACACACACACACACACACACGCACGCACAAACACCCACACCACACCAAACCACACCACCACACACACACACACACCAAACAGACGAATAAAAACAAACAACTGTCCCCGGACAGCGCAACAAAGGTACTTTTGATCATGAAAATAGCAATGTTGCTGTTATGTCAGGAGAAAAGCATGCATGCCAGCAGTGAAAACAGTAATTATGATTCTGGATGGTAGATCTACATCTTTATTGTAGATGTCAGGGTAATTTAGGACGAAAGATAATGGGTAGGCCTACCAAGTTAACTGTTGCTGCAACTCCTTGTTAAAAAACGTGGCATCGGCATATTTTCTGACAAAAGAAAAACTTTCTTTTGTTGGCATGTAGTCGTTTTTCTACTGAACTTTTATGACAATATTTTCTTTCTTTGTTTCTTTCCATTTTTCCAAAGTGAATATACTTTTGATAACTTTTGACATAGCCCATCTGTGTCTTAAGCGCTTTTGTGAATTTTGTGCACAAGTTATTGGCCAAAGTTTGTTTTAGAGTAATCGTCCTTGAACAGTTCTGCTTTTGTTATCGTTTTTCTAGTCTTGAAGGCTGGTCGGAATTTGAGCTTCAAATTTGTGAAGACGGACAACAATTTTTGGTTTCTGTGAAGAATCCACGTGGCTAAAGACAATTGAACTTCGATAACAAGTTTAGTGAGACTGTCGAATAAGATATTTACTCCAGTCCATGCCGGATTTTTCAACATTTAGGCAACTTTGTCCAGGTAAACGTTTTTCATGTGTTAAGACAGTTTATTCATTCAAAGCAGAGCGCATATAAAATTTGTTCATGTCTTACACATTAGCCAAATCTGGCGCACCCTTTAAAATAAAAAGGCTGGATTTTAGTTTAATACACAAAACATGGGACCTAGGTCCTACACAAAACATGGGACCTACACATAACACACACACACACACACACACACACACACACACACACACACACACACACACACACACTTACACACACGACACACCACACTTACACACACACACACACACACACACTCACACACACACACATACACATACACACACACACACACACACACACACATATGTTCCTTCTCTCTCTCATGGTGGTTAGAGCATTGCAGTGTGTGATCTGCCAGCTTGTGATTGAACTATATTCAGTTTTCAAGAGGATTTTACCCCCTACACTTAACATCAGTGCTGACTCCCCACCCCCCAAAAGTCCTTCCCATGAGGCTATTTCAGTATCCTTGCACACACACACACAGTACACACACACACACACACACACACACACACACACACACACATGCTTACATGGTATTGCACTCACTGGGCTTTAGTGTCTTCACACACTGCTAAGAAGTGGACACTTGCAGTGTGAATGTTGTAAAATATAGTGCAGTTTACATGTATAGCACACGTGTGCACTGAGGTCTATGTTTATGTGGACTCTTCCAGCGATCTCTGGATTTCAAACAAATTGGAAAAGTCATGAAATTGTGCTTGGACACACACGTGTTGGTGACTTTGCTCACATGCACGCATCCACACACAGACACACACACACACACAATCATCATCCTATGCACATACACACACATGCATGCACGCATGCACACACACACTCACACACACACACATGCACACACACATATATATGGCTTATATGCATACACACACACATGCACGCACATACACACACACACACACACACACACACACTCTCTCTCTCTCTCTCATACTTACATTCGAACAACCCACACAATTTATTTTCTTCAGTATATGCATGTCGATGCTGTTTATTAAAAAATGTCTTCTCTTCTTCTTTTTTATTACTTGTTTTTACAGGTTTCTCATCAGAGGGGAAGTGAAAAATGGCGTACTATATTGGCGTGGACGTTGGCACAGCCAGTGTGCGGGCAGCCCTAGTGTCCAGCAAGGGGGCAGTGGTGCAGACAGCTGTGGAGCCAATAGAGATTCATAACCCTCAACCCCACTACTATGAGCAGTCTTCAGAGGACATATGGAGAGCGGTCTGCATTACTGTTAGGGTAAGGACGTGATAAATGCAGGTCAGAAAAAAAGCTTTTCTAACTGTTCAAGACTTCAGGACTCGAGACTACTTTAATGTCTCAACAAGAGAAATTATAAGTGGCATTTTAAAATTAGAATTACCCAGTATGCATTATTAAACAATACAGATTAAGAAGTAATATATAATAACTTAAAAGCTGACAACACTCTACGTCACACACACACACACACACACACACCCACACGTGCTCAGACACACACACATGCACGTGTGCACACACACACACCAATAAGGGTTAAGAGCAGCAAGCGAAATTATAACAGTCAACACACCGATTATTTAAACCCATCTCATGAAATATATGATTAGCATAATCAATACTGAAAAGCTAAAGGCATTTCCACTGACAAAACCCACGTGCTTTCACAACATGCTTTCATCAAGGTGCACTGGCTTGTACTGTGAATTACAGGTTGGAAGGTCGTGGGCTTGAATCCCATAAAACTGTTGAAAGTCTTAAGTGATTGGGTTTTTTTATGACTTCTACCTGGAATGACTTTGTTCTGGGCTCTTTGGGAAGCGTGGGATTACACAAAGCCGTGTATCATCCATTTACAGATGTCACTGATGATGAGAGTGAAGCTCAAACCATTTATTGAACAATGGCAGGTGCTTGTATCTCTGTGACACGGTTGATGCTAGGACATGTCATGATGGGAAGCGTAGAGTACAGCCTCTCATGAAGTCCCAAAACTGGTACTCCTCAAAAGCATCATTGCAACATCATCCTTATCATTGTCCACTGTCATGCTATAAAAAACAGAAAAATGTCTGATTTGATGGCCCCTGTTGCTCTGGTTTCTTATTGACCTCAGTTTCAGTTTCTTGTAAATACAAACTTGTATGCCTGTAGGGAATTCATGTCAAAGACATCAGGGTCTGGAGATTTCTGGGAGACTATTACTTGAGGAAAGTTGTGAGAGTCACAACTATGTATGAGAGGACATCTTTGTTTGTTTGTTTGTTCCTCAACGACAGCTCTGAGAGAGAGAAGGGGGTGAGAGATAAAGAGAGAGAGTGTGTGTGCGCACACACACGCGTGCATGTGTTCATAGACAGGGAGAGAGAAAGAGACTTAGAAAGGCAAAGGAGCGAAAAAAATTATCAAAGCTTTTATTAAATGAATACTCATACTTTCAGCATCACTAAATTCTATGTGGAAAAAACAAGAAATCTACAGAGCAAAGAATCTGATAAGATTGGGGTTTTTATTTTTATAAGTTAGGCATAATGAAGATAGGTAAGATTCTGATTTAAAAATAAAAAAATGTGCTCAATATATTCCAAATATGATCAGAAAAAAAAGACAACTGAATTTTGCATGATGCACCAATTTAAAAAAAAACAAAGTTTATTCATGTTTATTTTTATCATGTTTATTCCTTTGCCAATTTTGTTTTTTGTTTGTTTTGGTTCCAGAAAGTGGTGACGGAGAGTGCGGTGGTGTCGCCGGAGGTGAAGGGGATAGGCTTTGATGCCACCTGCTCCTTGGTCAGTCTGGACGCTGACTTCCAGCCTGTCTCCTGCAGCACCACAGGTCAGGGAGAGTGTTCTCCCCTGCTCCTCTCCGGTGCAGGAGGCCTGTCAGTGTAAATACTATCCCCATCTTCTGGAAACTCTGATTTCTGGTTTCTCTTCAACTAACGAGAAAATCTTTCACCTTTGGAAACTCTGTGCTATGAATTTTCGCTTTTTTTCCCCCTCTCTTTCTTTCTACCTTGTTCTTTTTTGTTCCGTCTTGTGTATTTTCTGTCTTTATGGTCCATTCTCCTGCCTCTTTTTGTTTTTCTCCCCCCCACAGAAAGATTAGAAAGGTAACAATTCTCTCCCATGCCGAAGTTGAAGTTGGATGCACTGGTCATTTGTCATTTTTCAGTGCCAGCAGTTCTCAATTTTTGATTAGCTCTGTAGTTCGCCAGTGCAAGCAATTTTCAGTTTCAGATTCAGATTATTCTGTTTAAATGCTACTGATTTTCAGTTTCATATTTGCACTATGGTGTATTAATACAAGGAATATTTCTAGTTTGAGATTTGTTTGTCTTTTTGTTTTGTTTTGATCCTCAGCTAGAGCTCTGAGGATCACTGCTGGTGAGACATTCATATTTGTTCTATATATGCTGGAAAAAAGAGATTATGAGTAAAAATGCTTTTCATATCTTTCTCTCTCTGCTAGGGATTAGTCTTATTCATAGAGACGGTTGTCAATTGTGTGTGTGTGTGCATGCATACATGCATGCATGTGTTCATACGCGCATGTGTGTATTTTCTGTTACTGTACAGGTGATGACCGTTACAACATCATCATGTGGATGGATCATCGCGCGGAGAAGGAGGCTGCTACGATCAACTCCACAAAGCACGAGGTTTTGCGTTACTATGGCGGAGTCATGTCACTGGAGATGCAGCCTCCCAAACTGCTGTGGTTGAAGAAGGTGAAGCAGACTTCTGCTTTCTGCAGAATCAGGTTTCATTGGTTCATCTAAACAAATTTGGGGGGGGGGGGGGGGGGGGGGGGTGTGATGTTAGTGTCTTTTTGGTTACTTTTGTGTTTTAAGACAAATTGCTGTCCTGGACTAAAAGAGGAGGCTTAGTCCTTTGGATTTTCTATTTCAGATTATTGTAGTTTTTTTTTCGTCAGCTAGTATCTTTTGTTGAAATCTGATCTTCGGTTTTTTTGTGTGTATGTGTGTGTGTGTGTAGAATTTTTTTGCTTTGTGATATATTTTGAAAGCATCTCCCAGCTTTGAATTAGTAGTCAGACCTGGTTGTGGCTTCACTATGAATTCATGAATTAACCAGTGTGATCAAATAACTTAAGAATAAAATGTCATGTTTGTGCATTTCTGGGTGGGTGGGTGGGTGGAGGGGTCTGTATAGGTGTACCGTAGACTTAGTCAGAAGTAAGGAGCCACACATTCAGGTGTCATCCACTTCAAGATGCATATTGGAAATGTTGGTCAACATTTTTTTTTGAGGGGGAGGGGAGCAGGGGGAGATAGTGAAACAAGAGAGATTTAATAAAAAAAATTAAAAGCCTGTTTAGATTCATGCATTGTTCCATCGTCCGCAAAATGTGTGGTACAGTGATAAAAGAGTTGTGTGGTTGTGTTGTCTTTTTGACAGCATTTGCCGGAGCAGTGGAAGAAAATGGCTCACCTGTTTGATTTGCCCGATTTCCTCACGTGGCGGGCAACAGGGAGTCTCAGCAGGTACGTGTGCTTGTGGGGGAGAAATTTATTTTCGGTTTATGCACATTTATTGATCATCATTTCTATGCCGATGATACTCAACTTCAGTGCAGCGATACTGTTGAAAACTTCCCTTCCCTCCTGACAAATATGTCCTACTGCCTTCAAGACATTCAAAACTGGATGACTCAGAACAAGTTACAACTTAATGCCGATAAAACCGAAGCCATGCTCATAGGGACCCAACATAAACTTTCCTCTATCACAAAAACTTCAATAGAATTCGGCAATACGTCAGTTCCTTTGTCAAACTCTGTGAAGTATTTAGGAGTAGTTCTTGACAACACACTCTCTATGAAAAAGTTCATCACCCAGACCTGCCAGTCTTGCTACTATCAATTACGGCGCATAAGCACGATTCGCAAGTATCTGTCCACTGATGCAACTTCCAAGCTTGTCACATCTCTTATTCTTTCACGTTTAGACTACTGTAATTCTCTTTTGGCTGGCCTACCAGCATCATCTATCCACTCTCTTCAACGCATACAAAACTCTGCAGCTCGACTGGTCCTAAGAAAGAAAAAATCTGAACACATCACTCCTCTTCTGCGATCTCTTCACTGGTTGCCTGTCTCACAAAGACTGGAGTATAAAATCAATACCCTCTGTTTCAAATGTCTCCACAAATCTGCACCCTCTTATCTCTGTAACTGTCTTCACCTGTACACTCCATCCCGTTCCCTTCGTTCAGCCACAGATACTTTGTGCTTTCGAACACCAGATTCAAACAAACCACTGTTGGCCGTCGCTCCTTCTCTGTTTCTGGTCCATCCACCTGGAATGACCTCCCTCTTTCACTTCGTCAAAAGCCTTCACTTGATTCCTTCAAATCCAGCCTCAAAACACACTTATTTCCTACCTGAGACTTTCCCCCCACATATCTGTCCCTAATTTTCAACAGCATCTTTCACCTTCTAAGTGTTGTTCTGTGTGTGTGTGTGTGTGTGTGTGCGTGTGCGTGCGTAGTGCGCGCGCATGGATTTGAAATCTGTTGCTCATTATGTTTAAGGAGAGTTGCATGCCTGTAAATGATTGAGTGCAAGCGCTTCGATTTGTTTGTTTTTTACAAGATTCAGCGTTATATAAATTCCATATATTATTATTATTATTATTTATTGCGAGAGAAATCTGATTTCAGTTTATGCACATTTATTGCGAGATAAATTTCAGTTTATGCACATTTATTGCGAGATAAATCTTATTTCAGTTTATAATAATAATAATAATAATGTATGGAATTTATATAGCGCTGAATCTTGTAAAGCAACAAATCAAAGCGCTCAGATTAATTTTTATTCTTTATTTTTAAAATAATTTTTTAAAATTTATGCGTGTGTATGCGGTTTTTTAAATTTTGTCATCTGTTCCCACCGGCACACAATGGCCTACTCTTTCGAACAGCAGAACAGGATTTAACGTGTGCGCAAGATGTTATCCATGCGTTTGCACACGGGGCCTCGGTTTATAGTCTCATCCGAAGGACTTTATGCACATTTATGGGAGATAAATTTCAGCTCAGTGTGTGCACATTTATTGCGAGAGAAATTTAATTCCAGTTTATACACATTTATTGCAAGAGAAATCTTCTTTCAGTGTATGCACATTTATGAGAGAGAAATTTATTTTCAGTTTATGCACATTTATTGCGGGAGAAATCTTATTTCAGTTTATACACATTTATTGCAAGAGAAATCTTATTTCAGTTTATGCACATTTATTGGAGAGAAATTTCATTTCAGTTTATACACATTTATTGCGAGAGAAATCTTATTTCAGCTTATGCACATTTATCGGAGAGACATTTTCTTTCAGTTTATACACATTTATTGCAAGAGAAATCTTATTTCAGTTTATGCAAATTTATTGCAAGAGAAATCTTATTTAATTTTATGCACACTTATGGGAGAGAAATTTATTTTCTGTTTATACACATTTATTGCAAGAGAAATCTTATTTCAGTTTATGCACATTTATTGGAGAGAAATTTCATTTCAGTTTATACACATTTATTGCAAGAGAAATCTTATTTCAGTTTATGCACATTTATGGGAGAGACATTTTCTTTCAGTTTATACACATTTATTGCAAGAGAAATCTTATTTCAGTTTATGCACATTTATTGCAAGAGAAATCTTATTTAATTTTATGCACACTTATGGGAGAGAAAGTTCTTTTCAGTTTATGCACATTTATATGGGAGAGAAATTTCAGTTCGGTTCATGCACATGTATAGGAGAGAAATTTCAGTTCAGTTTATGCACATTTATTAAAGTAAACTTTCTGCTTTTTTCAAAACCTTCCAGAAATGTTGTCTTTTATTTTATTAAATTTAAAAAAAACAAAAAACTTTTGTCTTAAGAAAAAACACTGTAAAATAAAAGATAAAGAAAAAAGAAAAAGGAACCCCCCCCAAAAAAAGTGTAAGAGTGGATGACAAAAAAATATAGTTAAAAAAACACATGTATGCACACTGGCGTTGCATTTAGACATCGTCCCTGAAGTTAGAATGTGGCTACCTTAATGGTGAGAAAACGGTGGTATATGCAAAAATCACGATCACTGGTGAAAAAAGATATGTAAGTTGGTCTTGGGTTTGTTGATTGGTTACAGCGTTGGACTCATACTGTGACTGTAATGGGAAGTGTGAGTTGAACTCTCTCCCAAGACATTTGTCCAAGGGGATTTTCCATCTGGCATTTATTTATTTATATCGAGGAGAATGGAATAAGCACTCATGTACTTTTTTACATCCAGTCCCCGTGTGTATGCGGTTTTGTAAATTTTGTCATCTGTTTCCACCGGCACACAATGGCCTTCTCTTCCGAAAAGCGGAACAGGATTTAACGTATTCGCAAGATGTTCTGCATGCGTTCGTACACAGGGCCTTGGTTTATAGTCTTATCCGAAATTGTTATTTAACCCTGTTTCTCTGCAAATCCTTCAACAAGACAAAAATCAAAAATCCAGAATGCAAACACATGTAGAAGCATCTTGAGTGCTGAACATATGAAAAAAACATCTTGTGTACTGATCACATGAAAAAAAAAAATCTTGCACACTTGTTAAACCATATCCGTCTTTCGATGATGTAGAGTATGTTCTTTCGAACCAGAAGGCCCATAGAGCCGGAGCTTATCCCGGTTTCTGTAGCGTTAAGCGAACTGATGGTTTTTCACCACCCCTGTGACAGGACGCTAGTCTGTCACCAGATACTTCCCCAGCAGAGCTGGTACCCACTTGTACACCTGGGTGGAGTGAGGAAAATAGGAGTAAAGTGTCTTTCCCAAGGACACAACACCGAGCCGAGCGGGGATCGAACCCGCGACCTCTGGATCACGAGTTGACCGCCTAAACCACTCGACCACGGTGCCTCCATGATGATGTAGAGTAGTCTGGATAAAGCCAGTGGCACGGATAATAATACATACCTAGCATGCACCCTGCTAGCTGGAGAAATATGGGCTCCTCCAGCCCATGACCCCCCCACTACCTGAAAAATTTCATCGCAACAACTCCTCAATGAGTTGAAGAGAGAGAGAGGCCGAGCTAAGCCAAGTCAAGTCAGGCCATCCCTGAAGTCAGAATGCAGCTACCTAAATGGGACAGAGGTGAAGGGGGGGGGGGGGGGGGGGGGTTGCATACACAAAAATCTCGCCATTGGTGAACCTTGGAGCTCTAGCTGAGGAATGAAAAGAAAAAAAGTCAGGTTAAGTCCTAAAGTGGAGACGAGTCCAGCGAACGACTTGGTGTGATGGCGGGGTGTGCTGTGGGCAGGTCCCTGTGTTCGCTGGTGTGTAAGTGGGGCTATGAGATCAAGGACCTGCAGCAGCACGGCTGGAACGACGACTTCCTCCGCGCTGTGGGTCTGGGGGAGCTGGCTGAAGACGACCACAGCAGGATAGGTGCCGCGCTGCTTTGGGCTTTCATTTTGTGTTTTGTTGTTGTCGGGGTTGCATTTTGTGTTTTGTTGTTGTCGGGGTTTCATTTTGTGTTTTGTTGTTGTCGGGGTTTCATTTTGTGTTTTGTTGTTGTCGGGCTTTCATTTTGTGTTTTGTTGTTGTCAGGCTTTCATTTTGTGTTTTGTTGTCGGGGTTGCATTTTGTGTTTTGTGTTGTCGGGGTTGCATTTTCTGTGATGTGTCAGCTCTGTGTTTCCCATACTGCTTTTTTGTTGTTGCATTTTTAGTCACTGTGGCCGTACTAAGATTTCTTTTTGATATGACGAACGCTACAGCCGAGTGGTTAAGACCGTTTGACTATATTCCCGTGGGTTCATGAAGTCGTGGGTTTGAATCTTGCCAACATCTTGTGAATGAAGGGTGGGGATTTTTTTTACAAACTCCCAGATCAACTGTAAGTGCAGACCTGCAAGTGCCTTAATTTCCTTTGTGTATATACATGTGTAAAAGATCAAATATGCATGTTAAAGATCCTGTAATTCATGTCGGTTTTCGGTGGGTTTAACATACCCAGCATACATCCACAAATTCAGAATGCAGCCACCATCACAGCAGGCAAAGAAGGTCACATATGCAAAACCTCAGCATTGGTGACCCTCAGAGCTGTAGCTGAGGAACCAGATATTATAATAATAATAATAATATATGGAATTTATATCTATATGTGGTGTATCAAGCTTTGCCCAGGCTGGAAGCTTCTTCAGTACTGATGGGAAGACATTGCCCAGGCTGATAAATAAAAATGGTGCTATGCTTTGAAATGCTATGCTGAGACTGTCTTCATCCATGATAAGCTCTTCCGCATAACAGCCTGTAATCTCCTTTGAGAAAAGGGAAATAGTCCTCTGAAGTTGAAATATGGCTGCCTAGGTGGTGAGGTATTTGAAAGCAGCCATACCTGCAGAATTACTGTATCACAGGGATTCTAAAGCGTGAGGAGTCAGACAATGCATATTTGTAGTGACTTCCAGGGTGTTATGCTGGGGAAGGGGGCAGGATGGCCTAGTGGTTAGAGCGTTGCGCTCGTGATCTGACTGCCAGGGAACAAGCCCAGGTTTGAGCCACCACAGAGATGCCTGTTCACAGGGGATTTGTTTTCCCCCCAGAATTAACATTAGTCCTTCAGATCAGACTATAAATTTAGGCCCCATGTGCGAATTCATGCAGAACATCACGCGCGCGTGTTAAAAGCTGCTCTGCCTTTTGGAAAAGTAGGCCATTCATGCTTGTAATAACGGATGACAACCTCCCCCCCCCTCCTCCAAAACCCTCAATCTCACGCACAATAGTGTTGTGTTTAGACATCATCCCTGAAGTCGGAATGCAGCTACCATAAAAAAAAAGGTAAAGGTAAAGGAGTCCCATAACCTATAAGGTCGTAGGGGAGCGAGGCGTCAGAGACCTCACTCCTCTAGGGTCCAGCATATTGAGGGCGGAGCCCATCTCCTCTCCCTCACTGCTTTACCTTCCCTGACCCTAAAGAGGGCATGTACCCATTTACAGCTGGGTGAACTGGGGGAACTGTACTGAAGCCAAGGCGCGCAAACGGTCACCCATCCAACTGGTAACCACACTCGACGCTGCTTAACCTTGGCTGGGGGAAAGCGAGTGCTCCGACCACTGAGCTATCCCGTCCCCGCAGCTACCATAATGGTGGGCAAAAAAAGGGTGACATACGCAAAACCTCGCCAGTGGTGAACTTCAGAGGTCTTGGCTGAGGAGCGATAAAAAACAAAACCAGAAAAACAAACCCCAGCTGGGCAAGAAGACTTGACTGTTGTTGTAGCTGCTGGTGCGGCTAATGCACTCTCCTCCTCTTTCAGCTTCCAATGAGTTTATGGTTGTTGTTGTTTGTTGGTTTGTTTGTCTGCGTGGTCACCAGGCAGGGAGGTCAGCGTGTCGGGAACGTCCTGTGGTGCGGGGCTGCGTGAGGAGTTATCCCAGGTCCTGAAGCTGCCGGCCGGCACGGCTGTGGGGGTGTCACAGATAGACGCTCATGCTGGAGCTGTGGGTGAGTGAGGGAGTCAGTGAGTCTGTCTCATCAGTGAGTGAGTGAGTCTGTCTGGTCAGTGAGTGAGTGAGTCTGTCTGGTCAGTGAGTGAGTGAGTCTGTCTGGTCAGTGAGTGAGTGAGTCTGTCTCATCAGTGAGTGAGTGAGTCTGTCTGGTCAGTGAGTGAGTGAGTCTGTCTGGTCAGTGAGTGAGTGAGTCTGTCTGGTCAGTGAGTGAGTGAGTCTGTCTGGTCAGTGAGTGAGTGAGTGAGTCTGGTCAGTGAGTGAGTAGTCAGTGAGTGAGTGAGTCTGGTCAGTGAGTGAGTCTGTCTGGTCAGTGAGTGAGTGAGTCTGGTCAGTGAGTGAGTGAGTCTGGTCAGTGAGTGAGTGAGTCTGGTCAGTGAGTGAGTGAGTGAGTCTGTCTGGTCAGTCAGTGAGTGAGTGTCTGGTCAGTCAGTCAGTGAGTGAGTCTGTCTGGTCAGTGAGTGAGTGAGCCTGTCTGTGAGTTGATGATGATAATGATGGTGATGATCTGTGAAAACTGAATGTTACGCTACATGACAAAGATCAAATGGGAAGACAGGATCACGAATGAAGAACTATGGAGAATGTGCAAAGTTGATGATCTGAAGTCTGTAGCTAGTACCAATAGACTGCGCTGGTTTGGGCACATTCAACGGAAAGCAGACCACCACATCATAAAAAGAGTAATGAACTTCGTAGTGGACGGAAAGAGACCAAAGGGAAGACCTAGCAAAAACCTGGGCTGCCTGTATTGCAGATGATCTTAGAGAAAGGAGCATGAATAAGGAGGAAGCTTGAAACAGAGAGAGATGGAGAAGGCTCATCAATGTCAAACCTCCACTGGGAGAAACATGACAAAAAAGGAAGAAGAATAAGAATGATGATGATGACCACCACCACGGTGGTGGAGACGGTGATGATGACTGTGGTGGTGGTGGTGATGATGATGGTGGTGGTGGTGATGATGATGATGATGATAAAAATGATGGTGGTGGTGATGATAATGATGGTGATGATGATTATGGTGGTGATGGTAGTGGTGGTGGTGGTAGTTGTTATAATGATGATGATAATGATGATGTTGATGATGGGGATAGCGATACTACTACTACTACTACTACTACTACTACTAGTACTACTACTACTACTACTACTACTACTACTACTACTACT
Source organism: Rapana venosa (assembly GCA_028751875.1). Lineage (NCBI taxonomy): Eukaryota > Metazoa > Mollusca > Gastropoda > Neogastropoda > Muricidae > Rapana > Rapana venosa. The sequence goes on from CM054140.1 coordinate 28,644,861, forward strand.
TCTGGTATTACTACCACTACAACTACTGATAAGAAAAAAAAAAAGATGATGATAATAAAAGTTATGATGGTTTATTTATTTATTTATTTATTTATTTATTCTTTTATATTGAGGATAATGGAATAAGCACTCATGTGGTTTTTTACATCCAGTCCCCGTGTGTATGCGGTTTTGTAAATTGTATCATCTGCTCCCACCGGCACACAATGGCCTACTCTTTTGAAAAGCGGAACAGGATTTAACATGTGCCCAAGATGTTCTGCATGCGTTCACACATGGGGCCTTGGTTTATTGTCTCATCTGAAAGACTGGTAGCATCACAAGAAAGCTCATTTCTTGCATTTAATCTTTTAAGCCTTAAGCGCTGTAACCATATGCTGTGCGTACACTTGCAGAAACATGATTATTGTAGATAGTTACATTTCTGCAAGTGTACAGCATATGGTTTGCACACAGGCACACACCCATCCACAGACCAGCACACACGTGCATATACACACATATAAACATATTATATACTTTATATATATATATATTATATAATATTATATTCATGGTAGATGAATTCTGCTACCTGGGAGAGATGATGAGCTGCGAAGCAAAATCTGAGTTAGCTGTCAGAACCAGGATCGCGGGTGCTTGGAAGAAATGGAAAGAATTGGCAAGTCTGCTCGGAAATCAGAAAATCCCACAGGAGAGACGCTGCCTGATATATAAGGCCTGCATCAGACCTGTTCTCCTGTATGGCTTGGAGATGTGGGCTTTCACAAAAACCGTCGAACGTTTGTTGAAGAGCTGTGAAAACCGAATGCTACGCTAAGTGGCGACGCGTTCTCCCGCTCTCCCCGGGGAGAGCAGCCCGAATTTCACGGAGAGAAATCTGCCATGACTTAAAGTGGTATGAAATAAAATCTGAGCGCTTTGATTTGTTGCTTTACAAGATTCAGCGCTATATAAATTCCATACATTATTATTATTATTATTATTACATGACAAAGATCAAATGGGAAGACAGGATCACGAATGAAGAACTATGGAGAATGTGCCAAATTGATGATCTGAAGTCTGTAGCTAGTACAATAGACTGCGCTGGTTTGGGCACGTTCAACAGAAAGCAGACCACCACATCATAAAAAGATCAATAAACTTCGTAGTGGATGGAAAGAGACCAAAGGGAAGACCTAGCAAGACCTGGGCTGCCTGTATTGCAGATGATAATAATAATAATAATGTATGGAATTTATATAGCGCTGAATCTTGTAAAGCAACAAATCAAAGCGCTATCTTAGAGAAATGGGCATAAATAAGGAGGAAGCTCAAAACAGAGAGAGATGGAGAAGGCTCATCAATGTCAAACCTCCCCTGGGAGAAACATAACAAAAAAGGAAGAAGAAGAAGAAGAATATATATGTGTGTAAAATGTTTGGATACAAGATTATATCATTTAAAAAGTGTGACTGTTTTCAAGTACCTTACCATTCAGGCAGCAATACTATGACTTCAGGGGATAGAACACTTATGAAGGTTTTGTGTTTTCATTTCAGCCTAGTAGTAGTAGTAGTAGCAGTAGTAGCAGTAGTAGTAGTAGTAGTAGCACTCCTCCTCCTCCTCCTCCTCCTCCTCCTCCTCCTACTACTACTACTACTACTACTAGCAGTAGAAGTAGTAGCAGCAGTAGCAGTAGCAGTAGCAGCAGCAGTAGTGGTAGCAGTAGTAGTAGTAGCAGCAGCAGTAGCAGCAGCAGCAGCAGCAGCAGCAGCAGCAGCAGCAGCAGCAGCAGCAGCAGCAGCAGCAGTAGTAGTAGTAGCAGCAGTAGCAGTAGTAGTAGCAGCAGTAGCAGTAGTAGTAGCAGCAGTAGTAGTAGCAGCAGTAGTAGTAGCAGCAATTGCAGCAGCAGCAGCAATTGCAGCAGCAGCAGCAGCAGCAGCAGCAGCAGCAGCAGCAGCAGCAGCAGCAGCAGTAGTAGTAGCAGGTAGTAGAAGTAGTAGTAGTAGCAGCAGCAGCAGCAGCAGGTAGTAACCAGCAGCGGCAGCAACAGCAGAAGCAGTAATAATTTAATATGGTGTAAGAAGCAGCAGCAGCATCAGCAGCAGCAGGTAGTAACCAGCAGCGGCAGCAACAGCAGAAGCGGTAATAATTTCATACGGTGTAAGAAGTGAAATAGGATTATATGTTTTGTGCTGTTTCTGGACCAGAAGAAGGAGGGGTGCAGGTGTTGGTGTACACACACTGCTGTGTGCAGGGTGCCTGGCCTGTCAGCCCAGCAGGGGGCAGCCTCACGCCCTGACCCAGCGCCTCGTCCTGATCTGTGGCACCTCCACCTGCCACATGGTGGTAGGTCTGAGTTTATAGGGTGGGGGAGGTTTGTGTTTGTTGTTGTTGTTGGTTTTTTTTTTGTTTTTTGGTTTTGGTTTTTTTTTTGGGTGGGGGGGGGCGGGGTGATGAAGGGAAAGGAGGTTGGGTGTTTTGAGGGAGGTTTGTGTGTGTGTGTGTGTGTGTGTAAATAAAATTGTGTGTATAAGTTGATGGGGAGGGGCGGGGGTGGGTGGGTTGTGTGTATGTGTAGTTGTGTGTGTGTGTAGTTGTGTGTTTGTGTGTGTGTGTGTGAGTGAGAAAGTGTGTTGTGGCTGTGTGCTATTCCCATGGCAAAAATGCAGTGTTGTGGTTGTGTGCTATTCCTGTTGCAAAAATGCAATGTTGTGGTTGTGTGCTATTCCTGTGGCACAAATGCAGTGTTGTGGTTGTGTGCTATTCCTGTGGCAAAAATGCAATGTTGTAGTTGTGTGCTATTCCTGTGGCAAAAATGCAATGTTGTGGTTGTGTGTTTTGTGCAAAAGAGTGTGTGGGTGTCCTATTCCTGTGGCAAAATGCAATGTGTGGCTGTGTGCTTTGTGGCAATAATGCAGTGTTGTGTGTGTGTGTGTGCAATACATGTTGTGTGTTGCTGTGGGCAGATGCAGTGTTGTGTTGTGTGCTGTTGTGGCAGATAGCAGTGTTGTGTGTGTGCTGTGTGGCAGATCAGCAGTGTTTGTGGTTGTGTGCTATTCCTGTGGCAATCAATGCAGTGTTGTGGTGTGTGTTCTGTGGCAAATGACAGCAGTGTTTTCTGTGGCAATAGCATGTGTGTGTGTCTGTGTGGCAGATCAGCAGTGTTGTGTGCTGTGTGGCAGATCAGCATGTTGTGTGTGTGTGTGGCAGATCAGCAGTGTGTGTGTGCTGTGTGCAGATGCAGTGTTGTGCTGTGTGCTGTGTGGCAGATCAGCAGTGTTTGTGGCTGTGTGGCAGATCAGCAGTGTTGTTGTGTGCTGTGTGGCAGATCAGCAGTGTTGTGTGGCTGTGTGGCAGATCAGCAGTGTTGTGGCGGGAGATCAGCAGTGTTTGTGTGTGGCAGATCAGCATGTTGTAGCTGTGTTGTGTGGCAGATCAGCAGTGTTGTGGCTGTGTGCAGTCAGCAGTTTGTGTGCGTGATCAGCAGTGTGTGTGTGTGTGTGGCAGATCAGCAGTGTTGTCGTGCAGATCACGTGTGTGGCAGATCAGCAGTGTTGTGTGTGGCAGATCACGTGTGTGTGTGTGTGGCAGATCAGCAGTGTTGGGTTTGGTGCTGTGTGGCAGATCAGCAGTGTTGTGTGCTGTGTGGCAGATCAGCAGTGTTGTGGCTGTGTGCTGTGTGGCAGATCAGCAGTGTTGTGGCTGTGTGCTGTGTGGCAGATCAGCAGTGTTGTGTGCTGTGTGGCAGATCAGCAGTGTTGTGGCTGTGTGCTGTGTGGCAGATCAGCGTTGTTGTGTGCTGTGTGGCAGATCAGCAGTGTTTGTGCTGTGTGTGGCAGATCAGCAGTGTGTGGCGTGTGTGTGCTGTGTGGTGTGTGTGCAGATCAGCAGTGTTGTGTGCTGTGTGTGCAGATCAGCAGTGTTGTGGCTGTGTGGCAGATCAGCAGTGTTGCTGTTGCTGTGTGTTGGCAGATCAGCATGTTGTGCTGTGTGTGGCAGTCAGCAGTGTTGTGTGCTGTGTGTGGCAGATCAGCAGTGTTGTGTGCTGTGTGGCAGATCAGCAGTGTTGTGGTTGTGTGCTGTGTGGCAGATCAGCAGTGTTGTGGCTGTGTGCTGTGTGGCAGATCAGCAGTGTTGTGTGCTGTGTGTGGCAGATCAGCAGTGTTGTGTGTGGCAGATCAGCAGTGCTGTGTGCTGTGTGTGGCAGATCAGCAGTGTTGTGTGCTGTGTGGCAGATCAGCAGTGTTGTGTGCTGTGTGTGGCAGATCAGCAGTGTTGTGTGCTGTGTGGCAGATCAGCAGTGTTGTGTGCTGTGTGGCAGATCAGCAGTGTTGTGGCTGTGTGGCAGATCAGCTGTGTTGTGTGCTGTGTGGCAGATCAGCAGCTGTGCGCGCTATGTTCCTGGTGTGTGGGGGCCGTACTTCTCCGCCACCATTCCCGGCACCTGGACCAGTGAGGGCGGTCAGAGTGCCACCGGAAAACTGGTCAGTACTGGACTCTGTATGTGTGTGTGTGTGTGTTGTTGTGTGTGTGGTTGTGTGTGTGTGTTGTTTGTGTGTGTGTGTGGTTTGTGTAGGTGTGTGTGTTGTTTGTTGTTGTGTGTGTATTTGTGTGTGGTTTGTGTAGATGTGTGTGTGTGTGTTTGTGTAGTTGTGTGTGTGTAGTTTGTGTGTGTGTAGTTTGTGTGTGTGTGTGTGTAGTTGTGTGTGTAGTTTGTGTGTGTGTAGTTTGTGTGTTGTTGTGTGTGGTTTGTGTGTTTGTGTAGTTGTGTGTGTGTGTGTGTGTAGTTGTGTGTGGTTTGTGTGAGTGTGTAGTTGTGTGTGTGTGTGTGTGTAGTTTGTGTGTGTGTGTGTGTAGTTGTGTGTGTGTGTGTGTTGTGTGTGTGTGTAGTTGTGAGTGTGTAGTTGTGTGTGTGTTTGTAGTTTGTATTCGATTCGATTCGATTTTACGTCTGTTCACTCTCAGTGATATTAGGAGTTTGTAGTTTGTATGTGTGTGTGTGTGCGCGCGCGTGTGTAGTTGTGTGTGTGTGTGTAGTTGTGTGTAGGTGTATGCGCTGTGTGTAGTTGTGTGTGTGTGTAGGTGTGTGTTTGTGTGTGTGTGTGTTGTGTGCAGATACTTGTATGCATGGGTGAGTGGGTTTGAGAGAGAGTGAGTAGAAGAGAGGATGAGCAAGAGAGAGAAAGAGGAGAGACTTATTGTGTTTATGTCTTTTGTCATCATCTTAGATTTAACATGATCTGTTTATTACTTGTTGAACCAAAAGAAAAAGTGGTTCTACATAGGAAAACATAAAGGACTTTTGTGTGCGTGTTGGTTTACAGAAAAAATACCCCAGGTGGTTTTATACAAAACATCAACAAAATGATTTGTGCATGTATACCTACATGTACGCACATGCGTGTGCATGTGCGTGTGTGTTTGTGAATGTTTCTGCCAACATTGGGATTAAACAGGGGTTTAAATTTTGCTAAAACAGAAAAACCTGTAAACTGATGCATCATTGTGGTCATGTACATAAAGATGACAATGTTTTTTCTGTTCAGATTGATTTCGTTGTGGAGGGTCATTCTGCGTTTGCTGCAGCAAAGTCCAATGCTGAAAAACGGTCAGTATTTCAGAGATTATCATTTAAAGTGTTAATTTATCACTAAGAAAAGCTTTTTTTGTGTGTGTGGTGATTTACTATGACCAGCTCTCAGTTCCATCTTCTTGGCCAACTTTGAGGTAAAGACAAGGGTATGCTGAAGAAGAAGAAGAAGAGGTAAAGATTGAAATGGAAGAATTGGAGCAAATTCAAATGAAGATTTCATGTTTGTTCAAGTAAATCATGAAAAAAAAGGATATTTTTTTCTAGAATGTTGTAATCTTTTGTAAAGACTATCTGCTCCCCTGATATGGCCTCTGTGGTCATTAGGGCTATATACAGGCTGCACACTGGTATTAAAAAATCACTCTTTTTCTTCTGTTTTTCTATGTGACTCTTATATTCATACCACACGTACTAAGGCATCCACAGAAATAAAAACCACTTTTTGTGAAAGACTAGCCTCTGACTCAAAACTCATGTGATTTTGAACAAATTTGGTAGGTTTGAAATTTTTTAATTTTTCAGCAAACACTGTACCCCCTCAGTCCTTTGTCGTCTGCTAGCTTCCTTACCGCAATATGCATGCTCGGGGTCAACGCTGTAGGAATACAGGCAATCCTCATTTGAGGATTATTTCCAACTTTCTCATGACTACCTGGTATTGCTCTATGTCCTCAATCCCCAGAACAAGTGCACAGTCCATTTTTTTCATGCTTAAAAAAATCTGTGAAAATCACACACATTTTTTTCCACTCGCACTCTATAGAAGATACTACATGACCCCCAAATTAATACCGGTGTGTAGCCTGAATAACATGAATTAAAGTGAAACATGGCTATCCGCTCTGTCAGTCTTTTAACACTTGCCAGTTTTTCCGCCAGGTTTTCTATCACATTATAGATGGATGGGTTTAAACATGTAAAAATTTTTTAAAAAGAAATGTTCTAAAGATATTTCAGAAGAAGTATTACAATTTGATTTTTTTTTCTTTTTTTCTTCTCCTTGTTCTGAATACGTTGACTTATCTTACGTGACCTTGGATCCATTACTGTACTTTATTTTTCGTAAGGCTTTGAATATGAAAAGCATGAATCTGAAAAAACTCAGAAAATATAAAGAGTAAAAAAAAAAAAGATAAACACAAATTAAAACAAAGCTTCCCCCCCCCACTCCAACAAAAAGAACAACCCTAAACAAACCCAAAACAACAACAAACAAAACAAAAAACATTATCTTGTAAAACAAAACAACAAAAAACCAAAATAGAATAAAGACATCTCCCTCCCCTCCCCCCCCCCCTCCCCTGTCCCACCACCACCCCCCTAAATAAACCACAACAACACAAACACCCCAAAAAGATAAATCGTCTGACATTATGTAGTAAGTCAGTTTGTAAAGCAATGTGTGTATTGACAGACGAAACGTGTGACTGGCATTGCAGAGGCCAGCATGTGTACCAGTATATTGACAGACAAAACTGACATTGCAGAGGCCAGCATGTGTACCAGTATATTGACCGACGAAACATGTGACTGGCATTGCAGAGGCCAGCATGTGTACCAGTGTATTGACAGACGAAACGTGTGACTGGCATTGCAGAGGCCAGCATGTGTACCAGTATATTGACAGACGAAACGTGTGACTGACATTGCAGAGGCCAGCATGTGTACCAGTATATTGACAGACGAAACGTGTGACTGGCATTGCAGAGGTCAGCATGTGTACCAGTATATTGACGGACGAAACGTGTGACTGACATTGCAGAGGCCAGCATGTGTACCAGTATATTGACAGACGAAACGTGTGACTGGCATTGCAGAGGTCAGCATGTGTACCAGTATATTGACGGACGAAACGTGTGACTGACATTGCAGAGGCCAGCATGTGTACCAGTATATTGACGGACGAAACGTGTGACTGGCATTGCAGAGGTCAGCATGTGTACCAGTATATTGACGGACGAAACGTGTGACTGACATTGCAGAGGCCAGCATGTGTACCAGTATATTGACGGACGAAACGTGTGACTGACATTGCAGAGGCCAGCATGTGTACCAGTATATTGACGGACGAAACGTGTGACTGACATTGCAGAGGCCAGCATGTGTACCAGTATATTGACGGACGAAACGTGTGACTGACATTGCAGAGGCCAGCATGTGTACCAGTATATTGACAAACGAAACGTGTGACTGGCATTGCAGAGGTCAGCATGTGTACCAGTGTATTGACGGACGAAACGTGCATGTGTACCAGTATATTGACAGACGAAACGTGCATGTGTACCAGTATATTGACAGACGAAACGTGCATGTGTACCAGTATATTGACAGTGACTGACATTGCAGAGGCCAGCATGTGTACCAGTATATTGACAGACGAAACGTGTGACTGGCATTGCAGAGGCCAGCATGTGTACCAGTATATTGACAGACGAAACGTGTGACTGGCATTGCAGAGGCCACCATGTGTACCAGTATATTGACAGACGAAACGTGTGACTGGCATTGCAGAGGCCAGCATGTGTACTAGTATATTGACAGACGAAACGTGCATGTGTACCAGTATATTGACAGACGAAACGTGCATGTGTACCAGTATATTGACAGTGACTGACATTGCAGAGGCCAGCATGTGTACCAGTATATTGACGAACAAAACGTGTGACTGACATTGCAGAGGTCAGCATGTGTACCAGTATATTGACAGTGACTGACACTGCAGAGGCCAGCATGTGTACCAGTATATTGACAGACGTGTACCAGTATATTGACAGACGAAACGTGTGACTGACATTTCAGAGGCCAGCATGTGTACCAGTATATTGCATGTGTACCAGTATATTGACAGACGAAACGTGTGACTGGCATTGCAGAGGTCAGCATGTGTACCAGTATATTGACAGACGAAACGTGTGACTGACATTTCAGAGGCCAGCATGTGTACCAGTATATTGCATGTGTACCAGTATATTGACAGACGAAACGTGTGACTGGCATTGCAGAGGTCAGCATGTGTACCAGTATATTGCATGTGTACCAGTATATTGACAGACGAAACGTGTGACTGACATTGCAGAGGCCAACATGTGTACCAGTATATTGACAGACGTGTACCAGTATATTGACAGACGAAACGTGTGACTGACATTTCAGAGGCCAGCATGTGTACCAGTATATTGCATGTGTACCAGTATATTGACAGACGAAACGTGTGACTGGCATTGCAGAGGTCAGCATGTGTACCAGTATATTGACAGACGAAACGTGTGACTGGCATTGCAGAGGTCAGCATGTGTACCAGTATATTGACAGACGAAACGTGTGACTGGCATTGCAGAGGTCAGCATGTGTACCAGTATATTGACAGACGTGTACCAGTATATTGACAGATGTGTACCAGTATATTGACAGACGTGTACCAGTATATTGACAGACAAAACTGACATTGCAGAGGCCAGCATGTGTACCTGTACCTCAACCGTCTGTTGGACAGCGCGGCCTCACAGCGCGGTGTGCCGGTCAGTCGTCTGACCACACACCTCCATGTTTTCCCCGATTTCCATGGCAACCGCTCTCCGCTAGCTGACCCGACCATGAAGGGCATGGTGAGGCGACAATACTGCACACTGTGATACATAATAACACAACACAGTACAGCAAGATAGGGTAGGAAATATTACAACACAGTACAGCACACTGTGATACATAACAACACAGTACAGCACACTGTGATACATAACAACACAACACAGTACTGCAGACTGTGATACATAATAACACAGTACAGCACACTGTGATACATAACAACACAACACAGTACAGCACACTGTGATACATAACAACACAACACAGTACTGCAGACTGTGATACATAATAACACAACGCAGTACTGCACACTGTGATACATAACAGCACAACACAGTACTGCAGACTGTGATACATAATAACACAACGCAGTACTGCACACTGTGATACATAACAGCACAACACAGTACTGCAGACTGTGATACATAATAACACAACGCAGTACTGCACACTGTGATACATAACAGCACAACACAGTACTGCAGACTGTGATACATAATAACACAACGCAGTACTGCACACTGTGATACATAACAACACAGTACATGACACTGTGATACATAACAACACAACACAGTACTGCACACTGTGATACATAACAACACAACACAGTACAGCACACTGTGATACATAACAACACAACACAGTACAGCACACTGTGATACATAACAACACAACACAGTACTGCACACTGTGATACATAATAACACAACACAGTACAGCACACTGTGATAAATAATATCACAACACAGTACAGCACACTATGGTACATAATAACACAACACAGTACTGCACACTGTGATACATAACAGCACAACACAGTACAGCACACTGTGATACATAACAGCACATTGCAGTAGGATGAGAAACAACACGGCACAGTACTATACACTAAAATATGATACAATATTGGACAAAATGACTCAGTACATTACATTACAGTAGGATAAAAAAAACACTTGGAGGACCTTCAGCGCATGCCAGCATGTGTCAGGTCCTCTGGAGTTGCTGTGTGAGCGTTCGACAAAGAAGAAGATGAAGAAGAAACAACACCCCACAGTGCAATACAACAAAATATGATACAGTACCCTACAAAACGACGCATTGCAGTATAGTACACGCTAGTACAAAGCCGTATAACATAATACTGCACAAAACAGTACAGTACAAGACCGCATAATACAACACAACCCAATACGATACAATACACCGTGAGACAGTACATCATAGTACAGTACAACAAAACACAATACAGAACACCCCAGTACAGCACAGTGTAATAAATGCACCACAACACAATACAATACAACACAATACAATTGCACGTGTGTTTCATTTATTTATTTATTTATTCTTTTATATCGAGGATAATGGAATAAGCACTCATGTGCTTTTTTTCATCCAGTCCCAGTGTGTATACATTTTTGTAAATGTCATCCATTCCCACCGGCACACAATGGCCTACTCTTCCGAAAAAGCGGAACAGGTTTTAACGTATTGTGCGCAAGATGTTCTGTGTGCATTCTTACATGGGACCTCGGTTTTTAATCTCATCCGAAGGACTTTTGGGGGAGTGGAGTCGGCACTGATGTTAACTCCAGAGAACAAAAATCCTCTTGAACGAGATTCGAACCCGGGTCAGCAGATCACGAATGCATCACTCTCACCACCAGGCTATCCCGTCCCCCCTTGTGTGTGTGTGTGTGTGTGTGTGTGTGTGTGTGTGTGCAGGTGTGTGGGTTGACTTTATCCAACACAGAGGAAGACCTGGCCTGTCTCTATCTGGCTACAATACAAGCCCTGACTGTGAGTATAGGATTCTATAGAGTGTGTGTGTTGTAAAAAAAAATTGTAAACAAATTTTTATTCTTTTATATTGAGGATAATGGAATAAGCACTTGTGCGCTTTTTTGCATCCAGTTGCCGTGTGTATGCAGTTTTGTAAATTTTGTCATCCGTTCCCACCTGTGTTTATTTTATTAAAATTTTTTTTTATTTTATTCTTTTTTATCGAGGATAATGGAATAAGCACTTGTGTGCTTTTTTACATCCAGTCCCCGTGTGTAAGCGGTTTTGTAAATTCTCTCATCTGTTCCCACCAGCACACAATGGCCTACTCTTACGAAAAGCAGAACAGGACTTAACGTGTGTATGTGTGCGTGCGTGTGTGTGTGCGTGCGTGTGTGCGCACTCATGTGATATGTAGATGTGCATGTATATGTATGTATGTATATATATATATGAATAGATGGTTATGTGAGTACATTTTATTTATTTTTATTTTATTTTTATTTTATACCTCTTTAAGTCACGAGATTTCTCTGCATGAAATTCGGGCTGCTCTCCCCGGGGAGAGCACGTCGCCACAAGAGCAGCGCCACCCTTTTTTTTCTTTTTTTCTTTTGGTCTGCAACTGTATTTGTTTCCCTATCAGAGTGGCTTTTTTCTAAGAATTTTGCCAGGGACAACTCCCTTGTTGCCGTGGGTTCTTTTACGTGCGCTGAAAATTTTGTGTAACACACGGGACCTCGGTTTATCGTCTCATCCGAAAGACTAGCGCCCAGACCACCACTCATGGTCTAATGGATGGGGAAAAATTTCGGGCCCAAACGGGGTACGAACCACGCACACACCCGACCCAGACTTTTTGCATTCTAGACAGGCGCGTTACCTCTAGACCACCGATCCATACATGGCTGTGTATATGCATGTGCTTTCTTTCTTTTGTGAAAATTTTATTTCAGGGAGCTTTTGGGCCTTTTTTGTGTGTGAAATATTAAAATAAACATCCGAGATCTTGATATTTTGTCATGCACATTTGACTTTACTGAAAATTAGTCATTTGAATGAAGGAAAAAAACCTAGCAGCATAACGAAGGCTCAAAACTTTTGTTTGAGATACATAATTGACATTATATAATGTGTGTGTGTGTGTGTGTGAGTTTTTGTGTGTGTGTGTTTTCATTCTTTCTCTTGAGAGAATGCAGAATGTTGTGACTGCTGTGATATAGACCAGACCGCTGTGATGGAGACGATGAAGAATTAATTAATGTCACTGGTGTGTTTCAGTACCAGACCAGACACATTCTGGAGGAGATGAACAAGAACGGCCACGACATTCAGATCATCTACATGTGCGGAGGACTGCGCAAAAACCCCCTCTTTGTGCAGACGCATGCGGACGCTCTAGGTGTTTATTTTATTATTTATTTATTTTATTTTATTCTTTTATATCGAGGATAATGGAATAAGCACTTATGTGCTTTCTTTCATCCAGTCCCCGTGTGTATGCGGTTTTGTAAATTGTCATCTGTTCCCACCGGCACACAATGGCCTACTCTTACGAAAAGCGGAACAGGATTGTAACATGTGCGAAAGATGTTCTGCGTGCGTTCGCACACGGGGCCTCAGTTTATAGTCTCATCCGAAGGACTTTTGGGGAGAGTGGAGTCTGTACTGACCTGACAGGTCTTGTCTATTGCAGCAGGTCTTGTCTATTGTAGCAGGTCTTGTCTATTGCAGCAGGTCTTGTCTATTGCAGCAGGTCTTGTCTATTGTAGCAGGTCTTGTCTATTGCAGCAGGCCTTGTCTTGTCTATTGTAGCAGGCCATGTCTATTGCAGCAGGTCTTGTAGCAGGTCTTGTCTATTGTTGCAGGTCTTGTCTATTGCAGCAGGTCTTGTAGCAGGTCTTGTCTATTGTAGCAGGCCTTGTCTATTGCAGCAGGTCTTGTCTATTGTAGCAGGTCTTGTCTATTGTAGCAGGTCTTGTCTATTGTAGCAGGTCTTGTCTTGTCTATTGTAGCAGGTCTTGTCTATTGTAGCAGGTCTTGTCTATTGTAGCAGGTCTTGTCTATTGTAGCAGGCCTTGTCTATTGTAGCAGGCCTTGTCTATTGTAGCAGGTCTTGTCTGTTGCAGCAGGTCTTGTCTTGTCTATTGTAGCAGGTCTTGTCTTGTCTATTGTAGCAGGTCTTGTCTATTGTAGCAGGTCTTGTCTATTGTAGCAGGCCTTGTCTATTGCAGCAGGCCTTGTCTATTGTAGCAGGTCTTGTCTATTGTAGCAGGTCTTGTCTATTGTAGCAGGCCTTGTCTATTGCAGCAGGCCTTGTCTATTGCAGCAGGTCTTGTCTATTGTAGCAAGTCTTGTCTATTGTAGCAGGTCTTGTAGCAGGGCTTGTCTATTGTAGCAGGCCTTGTCTATTGCAGCAGGTCTTGTCTATTGTAGCAGGCCTTGTCTATTGCAGCAGGCCTTGTCTATTGTAGCAGGCCTTGTCTATTGCAGCAGGCCTTGTCTATTGTAGCAGATCTTGTCTAATTGTAGCAGGCCTTGTCTATTGTAGCAGGCCTTGTCTATTGTAGCAGGTCTTGTCTATTGCAGCAGGTCTTGTCTGTTGCAGCAGGTCTTGTCTGTTGCAGCAGGTCTTGTCTTGTCTATTGTAGCAGGCCTTGTCTATTGTAGCAGGTCTTGTCTATTGTAGCAGGCCTTGTCTATTGTAGCAGGTCTTGTCTATTGTAGCAAGTCTTGTCTATTGTAGCAAGTCTTGTCTTGTCTATTGTAGCAGGCCTTGTCTATTGTTGCAGGCCTTGTCTATTGTAGCAGGTCTTGTCTTGTCTATTGTAGCAGGCCTTGTCTATTGTTGCAGGCCTTGTCTATTGTAGCAGGTCTTGTCTTGTCTATTGTAGCAGGCCTTGTCTATTGTAGCAGGCCTTGTCTATTGTAGCAGGTCTTGTCTATTGTAGCAGGCCTTGTCTATTGTAGTATCTTCAACACTTCTCCCTTTATTAAGAGGTTGTAGGGGCATCACTCTGGGTGTTCAACTATCAGGTAGTTTGCCATGGGAAGTTTGAACCTGGCGGAGCCCATCTCTCTCCAGGTTGCATGCTGGCTATGTTCATGTCATCCATGCCACCAGCCATAGCTGGCTTACTATTTTACAAACATGGATTGCTCTGAACATCATAACTATGCACAAGATGTTAGACGTGTCTTTGCGCACAGGACGTCAGTTTATAGTCTCATGCGGAGGACTTACAGAGAGTAGAGTCAAAAAACAAAAAACTCTCTCTCAAACATACTTCTTCCTAGACTGTATGTAGAGAATGCTCTCCACTCACATACTATAGCAAGAAGCTACTCAGTGCCACCATGACTGGAAAAGATCCTTTATTCAGCGTTTGAGGTTCTCTGCCAGGACTGACGTATTTATTTTTCTGAGTGAATTTCTAATAGTGTGTGTGTGTGTGTTTTCATCACAGGGCTGCCAGTCATTCTGCCGGATGCCGAGGAATCGGTGTTACTGGGAGCAGCCATGTTGGGAATGTGTGCTGCGGAAGGATACAGCCATTTTCAGGTCAGTTTGTCTGTTTTATCTTTTTCTACGCTTTTATTTATTCATATGCAGCCGGTATTTCAGAGGTTTCCCCATTGTGGCGGCTATGACATCCATCTAGTATGCAAAATGGGGCTGGGCTCTTTGGAAAATTTTGAGTTATCACTTGCATGCTGGACTGTGGGTGGTCAGATTTTTGCCAAATAGACTTTCTGGTGTGGAGAAGAGAATATGGAATGTTACACACACTGTGTTCCATAACTCAGTGGAGTCACGTATGAGTTTAAACTGTAAATGTACTGTGAAGTATTATTCTTGATGTAGTTTTAAAATTGTGCTATCAGAATAAAAATGTATGACACCTAAAATAGTATATATCAATTTAAAGTCTTGTCTTCTGTACTTTGAATACTTGCAAAGAATTTGTTCCCATAGGTGTTTGTATTTACGTGTGTTTTGTTTTAGATGAAGTCAGTGAATACTAAAAAACCAAAAAGTTTTGACATACTCATTCTTACCTTGACAATGTGTAAGTATCCATAAGCAAATCCACAACAAAAGAATCAGGACGATTTTAATCACAGTAAAGTTTCTTCATCATCAGGAACCAATTTTGAAACAAACAGTCGCCATACTTGTTAAAAATGAATGAACGTTTTTGTGCAGGCATCCTTTTTGAGAATGTCCACCCTATCTTACTTCACACACATGAATCACTGTGAAGCCAAAAGTACAGCGCATTGTTTGCATCAAAAACTGACAAAGCATTTGGTTGGGCCAGAATGCTGCACAAATCTTAACATTGTAAAGTTAATAAAAAAAACCAACAACAACCAACCCGCAGTTAATTTATCAGATGTTGCATGCTGAGATTCAAATGTGTGATTTCAGGATTGCCAAGGTTAGTCTCACTTTCTGGTCAGTCACTTGTCTGTACAATTTTTTTTGTCCATTCCTCTGCTAGCGCTCCAAGGTTCACCAATAGTGAGATTTTGCATATGCAGTTGTTTTTACTCCCCATTAAGGTGGTTGCATTCTGACTTGGGGGGTGGTGTCTAGACATGACACCTGTGCGCTTAGTCGTGGTTTGATCCTGGGTTGTCAGATCTCGAGGGCAATGCTCTAACAGCAGAGATAGATTTCATTCAGTGTGGTTTGATTTGCATACTGTATTGTGCTGGTGTGAATGAAATCCACTCTACTTTCTGTTCAGAACGCTATGCAGGCAATGGGAGGTGGTGGTCAAGTGGTCAGACCCACGCCATCAGAGAAACCGTAAGTAGTTTTTTTGCTGTGGCATGAAATTCATGAATTGAGGATGGTGCAGAGGATGGTTTAGTGTGTGTGTGTGTGTGTGTGTGTGTGTGTGTATGTGTGTGTATGTTTGAATGCATTTATCTGATGTGCAGCACCATAAAAATAAAAAAGTATGTTTTAGGCAGAAGGGAAATTGATAGCTTGAACTGTAGAATAATTCAAGTCAGATGATGGGTTTTCATATCTTTTTTATTATTTTTATTAGTTATGTTTTACTTTGATAGCATGTGTAAGAGGAACAGGCCTGATAAGCAAGTAAATAAATACCTTAGGCTTTCACACATTCGCAGTGGTGACAGTGAGGATTATTCAATTTAAAATGCCAAAAAGCTAATGGATGAAATAAATATAATTTTTTTCCCATGTCAGTAAATGAAGATTGTGGAGTCATAGCACAGGACCAGTTTTCTCTTTCCTTCTCTCTTATCTGTCTGTGCATGAAAGTGAGGGTTTTAGTGAAAAGATATCTTCCATTGGGGGGTGGGGGAGTTGTCTCTCATCCTCCTTTCATGCATGCACAGGCTGTGTTGTATTGATCTGTGTTGTATTGATCTAGTGAAGTGAATACAACTTTAAAGTATTGGCAGACTTCTCTGCATGAAGTTAGGGCTGCTATCCCCAGACAGCATAGCATGTTGCTGTAAGGGGAACCGTTTCTTTGTCACATATTTCTGGTCGGCTGGGGGAGTCTAAATTTACAGTTCTTCAGTCCCATGCTGTGAAAGACAAGTGATGGTGGTCATGACATTGTTGAAGCACATTTCTAGCCACTAATGGTAGCATGAGAGGAAACGCCATGAGTAGCTTTTAAAAAAAATTAGAACTTTGCCACAAACAGCTCTATTGTTGCCAAGGGTTCTTTAATGTCAAGCTGTTTCTGTTTTGTTGGCCATCAGGTATCATGAAAAAAAACATGCTGTCTACCTGAAGATGCTGTCTGACCAGAAGGCCTATGCCGAGTTGATGAAGGAGTGATGGATGGGACAATGCAGAGACAGCTGTGGCCCGAAGAAAGCTACCCAGCCTGATGGGGACAACTTGTTCCAACCTTGTGTTCAGCCTCAACGCCGAGTGTACCTGGAGGGGTTGGCACAGAGAAAGTTGAGTGAGAGCCAACTGTGTTTTGTGAATGGATGCAGACTGTGAAGATTTTACGTCTTCTTGCATACACCTTGGTGGCGGTGTTCAGAGTATCTGAACTTCAGGTGAGACAGGATTGGGAATGGAGAGGTCGATTTTGTTGCTAAAAAAATGTATGCTTATCCTTTTTTTTAAAACGTACCTGTATAAAAGTAACCCACAAAAACCAAACCACATTTTTCATTTCATAATCTGCAGTTCCTTCACACTATAGGAGACATGAGTAATTTCTGTCTTACAAACTACAATGTAGCAAGTCAAGTCATTTCGGAGTGTAATTTCAGTAACCAGATGCAACCCGATTGCAAAGCGCAAGACTCAAGTGGCTGATGCCTACTCATTATCTTGGCATAACAGACTGCTGGTTGACAATTTACAAATTTGATCCCTGTCAAAAGCAAGTTGATTCTTTGGTATCCAGGGAGTGTGGTCAGCTCCAACCCTAAATGCTATGAGCTAAGTAAGAAGTCTTCAAGTTCACGTTGCTGAATATCTGTAAATGCAAATTTGAGAATAATTTCTCATTCCAAGATAATACAGTATTCTTGAGAATACACAAATTGAAATAATGAGGATGCATCGCCTATGAAGCCCCAGATATAAGAAAATAGAGAGCCATGTGGTATGTCACAAAGTTAAGTGGCAGGCAAAATTCCTTTGTGAAAGAATTATGTAGATTACCAGACATTGGAAAGAATCCACTATACTCAGTGAAATTTACATGTCATCTGTGGTCAGTGTGATGGTCTAGAATGATTGTGATGTAATACTTTCACTATGCCACAAATTTCAGATGCATTAAGTATAGACAAAAGTTAACACAACTCTGCTGCCAGTCATTGGGGCACCACACTAAAGAGCGGTTTACCAGTTTCCTCCGTTTATGTCAGTTGTGTGTCAAAGCCTTGGTCTATGCAAATGGTTTCCCTGTCTAGTCTGCAATGTTGTGTGTCCGCTGTCTGCCTCTTTTGTCTCCTTCCTTCAGCAGTTCCCTGCAGAACAGTTTAAGTGAGGCCAGTGGATCGTGTAACATGGCCATAGCAACACAGTGTTCTGTTCTTGATCCTTGTATGACTTGGTTCACTTGTTCATTGGTGATAATGATCCATGTATCAAAGCAGCCAGGAAGTCACAAATCGATGCCTTCTGCTTCGTCCATGAGAAAAAGTCAAGAAAGTGATACCAAGGCGTGGGGAAAAAAAAAGATCCCAAGGCGTGGTTGGGCTTGATCTGAACAGCTGGAAGCAAAATGCTGAAGATGAACAGAGATGGAGGAAAGTCAGAGTAATTAGCGATACCTCTTCAGTCCAAGGGATTGACTTTAAATTAAGGTTTTAAGACCTTTGGATGAGACTGTAAACCGAGGCACAGTGTGCAAATGCATGCAGAAATCTAACACACATTAAAAACATGTTCTGCCTTTCAGAGGAGTAGGCCATATCATGCCAGTGGGAATGGATGACACCCCCCCCCCCCCAAAAAAAAAATGCATGCACACAGGTGTAATGTTTAGACATCATTCCCAAAATTGAAATGCTGCTACCTTAATGGTGGGTAAAATGGTTGCATACACAAAATCTCACCATGGGTGAACTTTGGAGCTCAAGCCAAGGAATGGGGGTAAAAAAGATTCTGGGTAAAAGCTATTCAGTTCCAGGTAATTAGTTTTATGTATGCATTATCTACGTACTTGATTTCTTAGCCAACATTCAAGACAGGTGAGTGAATGACTCCTATTGGTTTTTAGCCACCATTTGTGTTCTTTGCCAAATATTTCCATCACAATGTTCCCTGTTTGTGCTGAAAAGGCTCTTTGGATGTTTGTATAATGATGAGGGCCCATGGTTTTCTAAGAAATTTCTAAAAAAAATAATAAAATAAATGTATCAAACAGAAATTTCCACCACCTTAAAGTTATACTTTCTTACTTTCCTGTCCTTCTGTAATGTTCAGTGTAGCTTTTCCCCATATATATAGTTGTGATGTTGTATGAGAGAGCGTTGGTTTAATGCAGCATGTAATTCTTGTGGGCAGACTCATATAGGTGTAAAACAAAAATAAGGGCAGTGAAAATAAATCATTCTCCACGTACACACCTTTTAGTTCACAACAGGCACATGAAATGTAGGCATCAACTCATTTATTCACAAACAAAAATTTTCCCCAATTGTTTAGCATTCTAAATCTATATTGAAATCAATCAACCTTTGGACCAGAAACTTCAAATTTAGCAACTGCCACGTCCCTTTCCCTGTGAAAATATCACTTGACTGAATATTCTGAAAGGTAAGCTGCCCGTCTTGTCAAATATTGTATCATGAAAAAAAAAAAAGGTGAAAAACAACATATGTAACCCCTTCATATTTCACTCAGATCACCTATGAAAGCATGTGTAATGATCAGTTGTGTTCAATCACTCCAACATGAAAGTAGAATTCTCTGCCTGTTTGCTTTCCCAGTGGGACCAAACTGATGTTGAAATAATAAAAAAAAAACTTCTTTTTTTTATATTACTTTTTTTTAATATTACTATTTCCCATCAGCAACAATAACTGTTTTCACAGTTAACACCATTCAACCCCCCCCCCCCCCCCCCTCTGCAAAGGACAAACACCTTTCATAACATACCTCAAAATTTGTTTAGCATGCATGCATCAAAACACAGAGAATTCACCAGTCTACTATCCTATGCTGTATGAGTGCACACAAGTTTACACACAGCACCTTATCTGGCAGGTCAGTCAGTCAGTCATGAACAGTTGCAACCTGTACTGCAAGGTATGTGTTAATGCATTTCTCTACTTTCTCAATTATCCAGCAGTATGACTGATCTGGTCGCACTTGATAGATTTATGAAGTATTATGATAATCCTCAGTTTGTGATTTGCAAAGTTAGTGGTATATTCTTGATTTTGTTTTTTAAAAAAAGGTGGGATGGGAGTAGGTGCAAAGGAAACAAAATAAAACCCTGTGTACCACCAATGTGTATCATAGTTGACACCCTCCCCCCCCCCCCCCTCCCCTTCTCTCCATACAACGCAAAAAGATGTGCCCTATTTTCATTTGCTAAAATTCAACAGTTGCTTAATTTGAAAACAATGGAAGACTGTGAACTATGAATCATGCCAGGCTATTTAGATTATCATAAATGTGACATTTTGAAACTCAAAAAAGAAGAGGGATGAATTTGTCTTAATATATTCTCTGAAACTCACTTTAACACACACAAAAAATGGCACAAGAAGTACAAAGTCTGGGAATGAAAAAAAAAATTAAACAAAAAATCCCACTTTCAATTTTACCATGACTTTTAATTTTGGACATTTTAACTTCGATACTTGTCACAATTTATAAATGAAACCAGTCTTATTTGATAAACTGATTCTACAGTATCATTTTAAGCTAAACCCCCTCACCCCCCACCCCCTTTTTTTTTTAAACCTTATTTAAAATATCACACTTTTGTCAGCGTTTTCTTTTCTCCTTTAAAAAAAAAAAAAATGGATGACCAGATCTAACTTTTGCCTCATGGATTAAAAAACTTTGCTCCATACAATACCATTTTCACCTTGTACTTTGATAAAACACTGCACAATGTGTTATGTTTTCAGATTATATATACTGGTACTCCTCAATAATCTACAACAATAATAATAATATACACAGATTTTTAAATAGTTTTTGGCACTTGGCAGCGAAGAACAGCGCTTTTCAAAATGTTTATCTTTTTAAACTTGATCGCCTGCTCAGTGATTGTGTAGGATGACTGATAGTCTGATTACGATGGTGCCTCATCCATTGAACACATCAATAAACCTACAATGACTTTTACACAATTACAGGACTACTGTTTTGTGTGTGTGTGTGTGTGCGCACACAAATCTATTCCCAATCCATGACAATAATGCTTCATCAGTCATACTCATCAGCACTCAGAATCAAGTTTCAAAATGAGAGGTCTAACTCATGCCAATGCTGTCGTCTCTCTTGCTCTCAGCTTTGCCATCTAATGCTTGGTTTAGCTAGCTACTTGTACTGTGGATGGCTTTCTAATACCAAGCCATGCAGCTACACACATTTATCATACTCGCACCATACATTATGCATTCATTCTTCAACCTGTCCTTGATACGTCATGCTGGTCTTATCACATGACAAAGCATTCTTTCTGTTATGGTTACTCAGTATCAGACTGGGCTGAATTTTTTTTTCTTTCTTAAACTTATGTATCAAAACGCTTGCAATGTTTGTTCCAAATTTCCAATCCTTCATACAGCTCTGCTGACTATGTTTAAAAAAACAACAACAAAAACCAACACAAAAAAAACCCTAAACAAAAACTCAAGCAAACCATTCCAGAAAACAAGAGGAACTCAAAACTTTTCATTCCACAGTCAGGTCAAATTCACCAACACTCAATGTCATCACTAGTTCGAAATCTTATGTACAATTCCATGCATATGTACACTTGGTGTACATCAGTAATGCAGGGCACCTGAACACATTCAATTTGGCATTGTAACAAGCCCATAGCTAATTCTGATGGAACTGCTAAATGAAGAAGAACAACTTTTGTTCCAAAACACATGATGACATGTCAGTTGATCAAAGTCAATCTCCTGTCTACCTCGACTATAGTGATGCAATTCCCATATTTCACCATATTAATCTCCCCAAATTCAGGATGTATGTGTGTGAGTGAATGTGAAACTGCTCACACATGTGTGTTTCAAAAAGTGTTTGTGTGTGTATGCGCATGCATGTGTGTGAGAGACAGGGTCTGCGTCTTTCAAAACAGGAATTTCTTCATAAGTCAGTGGTGTCAAATGTTGGTTGTACTTTTTGCTTTTGAACATCTCTAGACAGCTGGCAAAAATACCCCTCCCCCCTCCCCCAAAAGAAGACATCAGACACCAGACACAACTATGCCTCATCTTTACCAGAAACATCTCTAGAACAGCTGGCAAAAATACCCCCCCACCCCTCCCCCACCACACAGAAGAAAACATCAGACACAACTATGCCTCATCTTTACCAGAGACTAACAAACTTGGGTCCACCTATGTACCATACCATGCCTTGCCCTGTCCTGAAGATAAATATGTCAACAACAGTAAACAGGAACAATGTACAGCAACCCCTCCCTTCCCTTCCCTTCCCCTGTGTGTATTGTCAGTTCAAAGAATCACTATCTGGAGGAGCAGGCAGGCAGGCAGGCAGGCAGGCAGGCAAGTGTGCAGCCTTCACTTCACAGGGATGGATGGAACAGGCAGCTGTGACCCCAACACCAGAGTCTGAGCAAAACGGCAACATCCAACAGACTGGAAACACCCCAAGTGATGCACGGTATAATCAACAAAGCAAGGCATCAGCTGGTTTGAGATTGCCGTAGTTTTGTGTCCAAATCGTTCCTGTTGTAGCTGCTTTCTCGCCGAGTTCAGACTGCCCACCATACACGCAGGTAGTTGTCTGTGATGAATGGGACAGATAGCGCTAGGAATCTAGCTTTCTTTCTGTCTATCAAGCCACCACATTCTGCACAGTTCACCCCACTTGCTTGTTTATTACTTCCAAAGAGAGCTAACATCCCCATGTCTTCTCTCTCCCTCTCCGTGGACTGTATGCACCACACAAATTGCCCAGGAACGATTCTGTCCAGTCTGACTTCAATCCGACTCAGACTTCACGGTTAATGATGAGGCCTGGCTCTCACAGGATGCTGGAACACAATCCCCCAAAAAGAAGTTGGGTAAAAAATTATGGTTTCTTTTTCATGCACAAGAGCAACACACAAATCCACACAGATGTTCTCAATACAAGAGAAAAAAATGCACTCTCAAAACCTTCAGAATAAATTATCAGTGCCTTACAGAACCTGATAGTCAGAAGGGTTTCCAGCTGCTTCTCTTTTCACTCTACAGCCTCACTTGTCTGAAATTTTAAATAACACTTAACCATTACTATGTTTCCTATAAGCAATTCACTTGTACCAACAAACTCGCTATGGAACTTAATGTGTGTGTGGTAGGTAGGTAAACCTCTTGATCGACAATCTCTTGTCAGGATAACACTCGGAAGAAAATACACCAACAATCTTGTCAGGATAACACTTGGAAGAAAATACACCAACAATCTTGTCAGGATAACACACGCAAGAAAATACACCAACAATCTTGTCAGTATAACACACAAGAAAATACCTGACAATATTGTCAGGATAACACACACAAGAAAATACACCAACAATCTTGTCAGGATAACACACACAAGAAAATACACCAACAATCTTGTCAGGATAACACACGCAAGAAAATACACCAACAATCTTGTCAGTATAACACACAAGAAAATACCTGACAATATTGTCAGGATAACACACACAAGAAAATACACCAACAATCTTGTCAGGATAACACACACAAGAAAATACACTGACAATCTCTTGACAGGATAACACACACAAGAAAATACACTGACAATCTCTTGACAGGATAACACACACAAGAAAATACCTGACAATCTCTTGTCAGGATTCAGCGCTATATAAATTCCATATATTATTATTATTATTATAACACACACAAGAAAATACCTGACAATCTCTTGACAGGATAACACACAAGAAAATACCTGACAATCTCTTGACAGGATAACACACACAAGAAAATACCTGACAATCTTGTCAGGATAACACACACAAGAAAATACCTGACAATCTTGTCAGGATAACACACACAAGAAAATACACCGACAATCTCTTGTCAGGATAACACTTGGAAGGACAACACTAGGAAGAAAATACACTGACAATCTTGACAGGATAGGACACATAAAATATACCAACAATCTCTTGTCAGGATAACACTAGGAAGAAAATACACTGACAATCTTGACAGGATAGGACACATAAAATATACCAACAACCTCTTGTCAGGATAACACACACAAGAAAATACACTGACAATCTTGACAGGATAACACACACAAGAAAATACACTGACAATCTCTTGTCAGGATAACACACACAAGAAAATACACTGACAATCTTGACAGGATAGGACACATAAAATATACCAACAATCTCTTGTCAGGATAACACACACAAGAAAATACACTGACAATCTTGACAGGATAACACACACAAGAAAATACACTGACAATCTCTTGTCAGGATAACGCACACAAGAAAATACACCGACAATCTCTTGACAGGATAACGCACACAAGAAAATACACCAACAATCTCTTGACAGGATAACGCACACATGGGAAAATACACTGACAATCTCTTGTCAGGATAACACACATGGGAAAATACACTGACAATCTCTTGTCAGGATAACACACATGGGAAAATACACTGACAATCTCTTGTCAGGATAACACACAAGAAAATACACTGACAATCTCTTGACAGGATAGGACACACAAGAAAATACACTGACAATCTCTTGACAGGATAACACACAATGGAAAATACACTGACAATCTCTTGACAGGATAGGACACACAAGAAAATACACCGACAATCTCTTGACAGGATAACACGCACAAGAAAATACACTGACAATCTCTTTGTCACATTGGAAAATACACTGACAATCTCTTGACAGGATAACACACACAAGAAAATACACTGACAATCTCTTGACAGGATAACACAACCAACAATATCTTTAAAAAAAACCAACAACAACAAAACCTCACCTTCTGTCTCTGGGTCCTGAACGCTGCTGTCTGACTCTTCTTTGCGTAGATTGCCACTAGCCCCCTCCACTTTTCTGTAAACAAAAACTCTGAAATGCACCATTTTGTTAACCATCCTTTGCATTTTGTCATGAACCAGCATACCTACATTGCTATCTTTCATCCCTAGATTTTTGATAATCAATCATTTTAGTACACGTAAAATCTTCCCAAAATCTGGGGCAAGGCTGATGTCACAGATTTACATTTTATGTTGTTTCGGGGACTCTCCCAGTGAGAAGAGTTCTTACAAAGATGAATAATTACCATGAGACATCAAACTGAAATTCAGTTCAATCATAATATTTCAGATAAACGTATTGTTCAAAGGTAACCTGAAAACAAGAAGAATTATTTTGTGACAAAAAGAATAAACCAGCTTTTACTACCAGATCTAATTCATGTACCTGTGCCTTAAAAAAAATTACAGTATGAATTCTAGCTCCCGTTACTTCAATTATCTTTTGGGGGGTGGGGAAAAAAAAAGTATCGACTAATTCGAATACACACGCACATGCTTTACATGGAAAACCCCCCAACCCAAAACTCACCCAACAGACAGGCAGACATTTACACAGATAACCACAGAAAACCAATAAAAGAGCCAATACCTCCTTGTTTTGAAACACACAAACTTTCAAAATACAAAACACACACACACACATTCAGTCAACAAGGGACAATCTCTCACACACATACTCATTCAGCAGACAGAAGGATATACAGTCACACACACACACACATTCAGTCAACAAAGGGACAATCTCTCACACACATACTCATTCAGCAGACAGAAGGATATACAGTCACACACACAATTCAGTCAACAAAGGGACAATCTCTCACACACATACTCATTCAGCAGACAGAAGGCTATACAGTCACACACACACATTCAGTCAACAGAGGGTCACATACACCACACCACACATTCAGTCAACAGAGGGTCACACACACACATTCAGTCAACAAAGGGACAATCTCTCACACACATACTCATTCAGCAGACAGAAGGATATACAGTCACACACCACACACACACATTCAGCCAACAGAGGGTCTCACACACCACCTCCAGGTGTGACTGCTCACTTGTGTTTGAACTGGGTGGTGGGAGGGGACTCTGCCTCCACGTCGGCTTTCCTTTTCTCCCCGTGGTGCAGGGGGTCTGGCACCTTCTCCCAGTCCTCGTGGATCTTCAGCTGCTGGATTCGCCAGTCTATGGCACGCAACAGGTTCTCCAGGTCCTTGGGGTTCGTCTGCCACACACCATGCCAACACAACGGTCACCTCTTCTGGGTAAGCTATGCTGTAGCCTGCTTCAGGGCAAGGCTTGAAGGATTAAAAATTTTTTTTATTATATATATTTAGGGTTCTACAGATTCCTTGGGGCTAGTCATAAAACATGTCCACAGTCAGCTTTTCTGTGCAAGCTGTGCTTCAGCCTTCTTCAGGGCAAAGCCTGGTGATTTTTTATTTCTTACATATAGGTTCAAGGTTCTACAATTCTTGGGGTTTGCCATAAACCGTGCCAACAGATATGTTCTCAGTGCGCATTGTATTTTAACCTCCTTCGGGGCAATGCCAAATGGCTTTTCATTTGCTACAATGATGTTTGACCAAGACTGTTCGGAGTATATCTTTTAGACTTGTTTTCAAAGTGTTTTGACAAAACAGTGAGCTGAAGTTAAATGCATGTGAAAATAAAAGTTGACAAGAGGAACATATCCTCCTGCAGGCCATTCAAACCCCCACAAATTGTTTCCTCATTAAAATATTTTTGCATTTGGAATGCCTGACTCTGCAACAACTTAATGCATAATACTGTGTGTATGCACCCCACCCACCCCCCCAAAAAAAAACAACCAAAAAAAAACCCAAACCAAAACACAACCAACCCATTAGAAACAAACGAAAACCCCAAACTGAAAACTTTTCTACAGCTGAACACCCTCCAGCAGTGGGGGTGGAGGCAGAGGAGGACTGACTGACCATGATGAGGAAGACGCGGACAGCCTGATCGACGTCGGTGGCAGTGATACGTATGGCCTTGGTGCTGGCCCTCTCCACGTTCATCCCTGACCAGATCTTGGTGTTGAGGATCACCCGCAGGCTGCCCTGAGTTCTCATCACTGTCATCACCACAAACAACATCATTTCACCAGTACAGAAATGCACAAAACTGACGAAATGCACAAAACTGAGGAGGAATCCTGAAGGGGTGAAAGAAAATCTAACACAGAAGTTTAAAAAATATGACACAAATGCAAGGAGATAAATAGGTATATAAAAACATACATAATGGCATATTGTACCAAACATAGGCATTGTATCATGGTACTTTCTGAAGATCAAGAAAATGAGATCAGTGCAACAGGGATTTCAGGGACAGCAAACATACTCTAACTCCTCAAAGTTTAACACATAGTACCAGTACAAGATGCTAACTCTACACTAAGTCGAGATTAAGAATGGTGCTTGATTAGTTCAATTTTGCTTTATTTAAATTTCTTACCGTTATCAAATCAAATAGTCAAAATCGCCACAGCAAAATTCCCCCCCCACCCTCAATACTCATAAACACTCTCCACACCATGTTTCTCATAAAAGACTGCATAACAAACCCCATGCTACTAAGCACTGACACCACAGCACCATCTGTGATCAGCCATGTCCGCTAACATCTCAAATGTGACCAGCTTACCCAGTCTGGACTGGAAGGTGTTGGAGCTGGAGTTCTGAGGCAACATGTCATTCAGCCTGATGGTGCCACGTCCTCGTTCCACCCAGGTCTGAGTGTCGCAGTCAAAGACAAACAACTTGCCATTGGACTGGAAAAGGAATAGCAGAAAAGGAAAGTACAGGAGGTGACCCGGTTTGAGATATTGATTGAAAAAAAAAACAATAATGAACATGCGCAAGAAACATAAAATTACTAAATTTCTATTAGCAGAGGAGGTGTGTGTGTGTGTGTAAGTGCGTGTGTGTGTGCGTACTTGCAAAATGGGGAAAAACATCAGGCATTACTTAGTAATAGAATTACCCATACTACACATATTCATCGCTGCACACTGCAAATGTGTGTGGGTTTTCAGTGAAGAGCAGATCTCACCTAACCCCCATAAAAGAATGAATGCTTTTCCTTACTCGCCAAAAATGAATTTTAACAATTCGACTTATTTCCACGATGCAATCTCTCTCTGTCTCTCACACACACACAAACAGTACTGACCTGTAAGACATTGGACTCGTCCTCCTCGCCGGTGACCACCTCCACCTCTTTGAGGTCGACCTTGTTGTCATGCTTGGCCTGGTACTCCCGGGCAGACTCCTCCAGGGTCTGGCCACTGCGGGCTGCTGGAGCTGAAGCAACACACACACCCCCAGTCAACATCAGTGCAGACTCCACTCTCCCCAAAAGTCTTTCGGATGAGACTATAAACCGAGGCCCCGTGTGCGAACGCACGCAGAACATCTTGCGCACATGTTAAATCCTGTTCCGATTTTCATAAGAGTAGGCCATTGTGTGCCGGTGGAAACAGATGACAAAATATACAAAACCGCATACACATAGGGACTGGATGTAAAAAAGCACACAAGTGCTTATTCCATTATCCTCGATAAAAAAGAATAAATAAATAAATAAATAAACCAAGCCACCTCTGTGCAGGTAGTGTGTAGGACCACTCGTATATTCAAGAGCTGCACCCACACACTCTCCCAAGTCACCTTTGTGAAGGTAGTAGGTAGGACCAATCACATATTCAAAATTAATTTAAAGGGTGGAGAAAAAAATGGTTGCATATGCAAAAATCTCATATTGATGAACTTCACAGCTCTAGCTGAGATATAAAAACCCAACCAAAAAAAAAAAGAAGAAAGAAAATTAATCGCATCATTAGAAACAGCTTACCATGAGAATCAGTTTATTCAGCAAAATAATGTTACATTATACTGATTAAAAAGTCCTCAATAAAGTGGCTGCTTGAAATTCTTGAATTCACGGGTTAGCCACCTTCTCCACCTCCCCTCCCCCCCAAAAAAAAAAAAAATTATGCTTAATTTTTTTGTGTGGACTTCATTAATACCTATCCATGGAAGTTTTTATTTGAACAAAGAGCTATCTTCAAATATGAGCATTTCAGGAAAGTTTTTATTCTACAAACATTTCTCATATCAACAAAATTTTTGTTTTATCAAACGCACTGATAATGGAAATATATTTGCAAAAGAAAAACACACCAAACTAAACAAAGTTAACAAACATACCCCCCCCAAAAAAAAACAACAACCCCACCCCGACCCACCCCAAAACAACCAAACAAAAAAACCCAACCCCGAATCAAAAACCATCCTCCAAAAACCCCAAAGAAGAAAGTGAGAGAGAAAGTCAGACTTCAGGCCAAGGAGCAAGGCCACCCACCGGCTGCCTGCGCTTCATTGTCCTCCTCCTCCTCGTGACCGTTGTCTGGGCAAGAGTCGCTGGAGCCGTTGGTCATCGTGACTCTGCCGGACAGGTTTTCCCCAAACACCAGGGGCTGGGAGGTGGAGGAGGCCTCTTCGGCTCCTGCAGCTGTTGCCTCCCCTTCAGCCACACCCTGCATCACAGTGACAGAGGTTTGTGTGCAACAGGGAGCCACAGGCTGCAGAGATATTTCTTCTGAACACAGGTGTATATAAGCGAATATACTTTGCAGCTGAGTTTTATTGGACCCCCCCCCCCCTTGACAGCATATACAGAACAAACTGATAATAACAGCGGTAAGGGTAGTCTTTCTTAAGACATGATCTCAAACTTGAAAAAAAAATTTGACAATAAAAATCTACTCAGGTACATATAGGTTCAAGATGATCCAAATTCGGAACACAGTGAAAAGTTACAACAGCACACTTTTACCCCTCAACTTTAACATCACAAAATCGGAGTAAGATGGGCGGTAGTGTTTTTGGTATTGTTGTTGTAATTCAGATATGTTAATTGTATTTGTACTGCACTAAAAGAATTTATTTTCCAGTTTCAGTACAATTCTACAATGTAACTAGCAGCTCTCTCTCTCTCTCCTCTATATATATATATATATATAAAAGGGTTTAAAAATACCATGAAAACCTTACTATTTCTGACCACTAAAGCACAGTACAACAGACAGACACGGACATCAAACTTACAGTGACTCGCTGGGACAAGTTCTGGCCAAACACAAAGCCCGAAGAACTGCTGACTGAAGTACTGACACTGTCCTTCAACCTGAAACAGTCAAAAAGACCGTCAACGACGCTGCACCAAACCTTTATATTTCATGCAATTTCTTTTTTTTTTACACGAAGCTCAAGCCTGAATTTCACTTTGGAGACATCATTCATCTAAATAAAAGACAAACGACAAAAAATCATACAAATATGGTGATAACAAAAAGTTACAAGACAGGAGAAATACAATCACTGTCTCAGTGCAGTTTCAGCTACACCACTCACTCACACTCTCTCTCTCTCTCTCTCACACACACACACACCTCTCTCTCTCTCTCTCTCTCTCCCTCTCTCAGTCACACACAAACCTACCCCCACACACGGACTTACTGGTTGTTTTTGCTCAGCTCCGCAGCAAAGTTCTCGGTGCCCCCACTGGCTCCTGCAGGAGAGGCCGCCCCTGAGACCGGCTCTGTGGAGGAGGTCACCTCCCCGGCTTCTGCCGGCACCGCACTGGAGCTGACTTTGGTGCTCTCCGGAGCAGATTCCTTCGGTGGGTCTGTGCACACACAGAGTGACAGGCGTCATCGTTCTCTGACGGGTCAAACTATTATCAATTATATCACTAAAAAAGCTTCTATATAATCTTTCTCAACCAGTCCAAATTTACCTACACATAGGGTAGTTTCAAGCACGTGTGAATGCATGCAATTATTTCTAGGAGACAAACATTCTGTATTAGCAATTATATCCCCCCCCCCCCCCCCCCAAAGAACTGTGACTATGCTCTGTCATTATCAACAGATATGAGAAAAGAAATGTCTGTTATAGTATACATGTACAAAAGCACAGAAACATCCATTCCTCCCCCCCCCCCCCAAACAATAAACCCCAACTATCCCCCCCCCCCCCCCCCCCCTCACCAAAAACCACCAAACAAACAAAAACTCCCAAACTTAACAACAAACAAAACTAAAACAACTACAGTGGGAACTATGAAAAATATGAAACAGGTAAGCTGGGCGGTTTATTCTTAATACCAATGAGCAATAATCTGAGATCTCTTGGACTTGCCATCTGATTTAAAACTAAGTACATATAACTTATTTTGAGTCTGAAACAAAGAAATAAATATTACCCAAAATAAACAAGCAAAAACCACATACACAAAAAACAACAACTCACCCTTAACTTCAGCAGCAGTACGTGGATCTGGTAACTTGGCAGGTCTAAGTATTGACGACGATACAACTGTAAAATAAAGTACAAACATTAAGAAAACAATGCTATTGTCAATATGCATACACACAGATATACATAAATGAGAAAAGTTCAGTTTACTTTCTCTTTAATTTTCAGACTGTGGTTGCTAAAAGATTTTGACAACTTTGTTGTTCTGTTCAAGTGTCCCAACTCAATCTTCCACGAAAAGCTGATTTTCCTTGTTTAAAAAAACACAGAAAAAAATTGTACAAACGCATATTTCTAAACTTAAATTAATAATTTTTAAAAAAACCTACAGAAAATCATCCAGACATTGAACTTTGTCTAAAAGCTATCTTTGTAACAGTCTACGTCTTTAGATGCACATATTCTGCCCAAGCCAGGTCACTCATGTATAAAACTTAATTCATGTGCCTAACTCTTTTATCATGGAGTTTGCACATGCAAACCAAATTTTATTCTTATTCCAATCTTCATGTCCTCCCCCCCCCCTCCCCCCCTGGGAAAAGTGTAGCAATATCAGGGAGTTAAAAGAATAAGACATGCATACTGTAACATTACTTTTCAGATTCAATTTAATTTCTTCAGGAGTTTCTGGGGCAATGCACCAAATTCTTCAGATATTGTGCCTTGGGCAACCTGAATTTGGAGGAGTCCATCTCTTTCCCCATCTCAGGATGCATGCAGGGTAGATCCATGTATGACATGGTCATCCCCTTGCCTGTATTTCTACAAAAAGTGGTTGGGTTTATAAGCACAAGATGTTCTGCATGCCTTCACACATGTGACTCAGTTTTCAGTCTTATCCAAAGGACTTTCAGGGGAATGGAATAGGTGTGTCGTTCTGAACCACTGGGCTATACCGCCTACATTTCATCTACCCTATTACAAATAATACAATCCTTTCACAAATGTGTGCCTTACCTGGAGCTTTGACGGCACCAAAAGTCATTTCAGGTGCCCGTAATGCTGATGGTCGAAGTTGAAACTTACTGCTGGATGCAGTGGAATCTTGTTTTACAAAATCTGAAAGAAGTTAAAAAATTTGTTGGGAAGAGTTTAAATCATCTGACTTAACTGTAAGCAAACTTTATTTAGCAGTATCAAATTGCTGCAAAAGACTAAGATATAGCAGAAGAAATCTTAATTTTCTAGATAAATATAAAATTCATGATATACACATTGCAGAAACTGCACACAGAGTCTAAGGTATAGGTGTCCCATAACCTATAAGGTCATTGGGGAGCGAGGCGTCAGAGACCTCACTTCTCTAGGGGCCAGTATATTGAGGGTGGCACTCATGTCCTCTCCCTCGCTGCTTTACCTTCCCTGACCCTAAGGAGGCAGGTATCCATTTACAGCTGGGTGAACTGGGGGTCTGTACTGAAGCCAAGGCACACAGTCACCCATCCAACTGGTAATCATGCTTGATGCTGCTTAATCTTGGCTAGGGGAAAGTGAGCCGATCACTGAGCTATCCCATCCCCACAGGGTCTAAACTATATATGAAAAAAAATCATTTATTTGAAGAATTATATGTAGAGACACATAGTTCACCACAATCACTCATCCACACTGTATGCCAGTACTTACTTATTTTTGATGGAGCTAGAATAGAACGTTTTGATGGTTGCATTTTGTCATCTGAAAACAAACAAGAACACACCATAACAATTCAAATTCTAAAATACATCAGTCTGACTGAACAAAATCATGCATAAGAAAATGAATAATTTTTTTCCCTAAGGAAAAGAAGAAGAGGCATATTGTAAACACTGCAGAACCGATCTCTACCCAGTAGCAATCTCACCCACTTAGCACCCCTGCACTCTCAACAGCTGACAATCTATAGGACTGTTTTGTGGGAGCAGTACTAAAGCCAATTTGCCAAAAAGGGAGATCTGGACTCCCAGCTCCCTCACTTTAGTACTTTACAACAGGGATTTCAAATGCAATCATTCAGCATCTAAAACGATTAGTTTTATTTGATGAAGAATGAATGTAGATGTCTTCAAGGGCTGTGATCTGTATCACTTGTGTTTCAGAACAGAACATGGTGTATCCACTTCAGTAATCACCAGTTCATCTTTGCTAGTCAAACCATCCTACCTTTGTGGACTGCCACATGATGTGTAAATACCATGTGTCAAATGCAATCAGAAAAACAAAGCTTGTTTGTCCGCTGATTTTTCTTCATACATTCTGTCGGACCATCCTGGTGGGGCTGGGAATCTGCAGTGCCTTTCGAACAGCAACACTATGTAATCCAATAACTGAAAAATTCCAACCATGAAGATTCTTCATCTGTCCATCTATGTTTCTGGCAATACTTGCACAGTATAAGGATTCACAACAGCTGAGCATAAACAATTTTTAAAAAAACCAAAAGAAAAACTAAACAACGGCCAAAGACTTAAGAAAATATCATGTCATGTTGAAAGCCTTCTTCACTACTTTAAAAAAAAAATCAAACATTTGAGGCACATAATACAATAACACATATCATTACGTGGGCATGTTCTGAATGACAGCATAATGGTCAGAGTACTTGTTTGCAAAAGACAAGATGCAAGATCACATTTTTGTCAAATGGATTAGCATCAGTTATTATGCCTTTATACTGCCTACTCTCTCCTCCTTTCCCTTATATTTTAAACATGGGGTCATTTGCTTCATCTTCTAAGATCCTCTTCTCTTTCTTTGTGAAGACAAAGTTGAAAGCAGCTATAGCTAGACAAACTGTATTGCAAATGAGATACATTGTATTTATTCATATGAAAATGATTGGTAAACTGCCTCTTCACCTTTACTGATTACGACTATTGAATCAGAAGTGAAACACACAATCTGGCCTGTCTTCAAGTTTTACATCAAGACTGATACAGTTGTCAGAGCAAAGGAACAAAACTGTCGACAAGGCCAGAGTCTTTATAGCTTTATTCTTCTGCACAAACCTGTTCTTTCTGTGTGTGTGTGTGTGTGTGCGCGCGTGCGTGTGTGTGTCCATACACACATTTGTGTGGGTATATGTATTTGGACAGAGAGTGAAACGAGTATGAGAGAGGAGACAGAGACAGCCAAGTACACTGTAGCGCCCAAAGGGCCTCTAGACAGAAGATGTACAACTTGGTATCATTACTGAACACCATAACTGACACTGACTTGTGTCAGCAGAGAATCTGAACCTGGTTGCTAGGATAACTGTCTTCATATTGCAAGGTAAATATGGAAAAAAGAAATGAACAGTTGCTTACCTCCACTGTCACATTCACCATCGCTTGACTTAGCACCTGAAGGATTAAGGCGACTTGGAGCCAGAATACCTGAAAAAACAAATACATACACGATTAGTATAACAGTAGAGCAAATTACAAAACGAACAGTTTTTTGGTAGTCTCAATCCCAGAGGAAAATAACCCTCATTTTAAAACAAGATGTGCAGAGCTCCCACCAACACAACAGACAGCTGGTTGTTGTTAATACAATATGACGAGAGAAAAGTGTGGACTACTACATAATTATGTACAATCAGACAAGAGAGTGAATAATAACGGTACTTACAGTCTGATCTGGACTGGGTTTCTGTACTGCCAGTGGACACAACGTCTGTTTTGAGTGGCATCCGGGTCAAAAACGGATTGGAAAACGCTGAGGAAACAAAACAGACAAAAATCTTTTCAATAAAAGGAAGATCGAATTAAGAATGTTTATATGGTATAAATGAAAAAAGAACAACAATCCTATGTTTCAGACACAAAATTCAGACAAGAGCATGATTCTCAAGCTTCTTATTTTGTATTTTTTACAGTCTTACTATAAAAATAAATATATGTTGAAAAATGATGATACATTCACCACTTGTAATGACTTTTTTCATTGAGCAGGAGTTTGACTAATTTTAACATTACGAAAAAAATAATACAATGCTATTGATCTATATGCCCAACTTCAAGATCATGAGCAAATATATATATGTATAAACAAGAGAGAGCGAGAAAGAGAGAGAGAGAGAGCGAGAAAGAGGGAGAGAGAGAGCGAGAGAGAGAGAGAGAAAAAGAATGAAAATATGTTGTGTGTGTGTGTGCGCATGTTGTATACATGTGTGTCTGTGTGTGTATGTGTGGTGGGGGGAAGGGTACACAATGTTAACTCTTTTATTCCCCCCCCAAAAAAAATTACCACAAAAGGAAGTGGATAAAAAAAAAGGGGGGAACCCACAATATTTTAACTCATTGGAGTCGCAGTGAAATGGATCCTGCCATTTTGTGGTGACGCATTATTTTGGCTATATTTGAAAAATTCAGCAGACTTACCCAACATAACAATGACATACACATTATACATCCTTAAAAAGTGTACAATGTCTTCTTTTGAGATTGTTTCACAGTTTTTTTAATAGATGACTGTATTCATTTTTTTACAAATTTTCAAAATATGTCACTGAATGCTGAAAAATAAAAAGTTTTGAAAATTAGGGTTGGTATCTTAAATGACTTGAACTATTCATCAACTAGTCCCCTTGAAGCAATGTGATGATTTTTCACCAAAGTAAAGTTCCCTGAAGTTGGCTGAATCTATGTGATGTCACTTTTTGTACAACAAATTTTTTTTTTTAAAGAATCATAACACTGGAGTGCCTGAAATCCCAAAGATATCATCTGTTGACATGTCAAACAAAATTGGCCAACAGATTAAAAACTAGGCAAGCTTATGATCAAGGAAAGCAATTGCGTTTAGAAAAACGACTGCCCTACAGGCCAGAGTACTTTCCCTTGAGTTAACCATCACTTATTGTTTTTTTAAAAATTCGTAAGTCTGCCGATTCTTAAGCTTTGGCACGTCACAGTAAAGGGGTTACAATGAGTTAAATTATGGTAATGTATCTAGAATGTAGGAAAATAGAGGAAAAATGTTGTTCAGATCATAATGATGAGACAAAGCAAAATGAAAATCTATTGAAAATCAGCACAACACCATGCACACATATGCACATTAGCACACACACACATACATATAAGGAACACACACACCACAACACAAACAGCGTTGATTCTAGGATTTCTAAGAGGCAACAGAGGGCCCCTTACCATGAAAAAAGGGGACATTGTCCCCCCTCTCCCCCAACCAAGCTACATACCTGACCAAAAGAGACAGGGCAATTTTGTTGCGTAACACTCCTCTGTAATCTCATTTGTCACAGTGTTCTACCAAACCCACTGTTGGGTGTCTTGGTACAAATGACAGCCCTTTCCTAGTTGTGGCTTGTTTAACCTTTAAAGCCACCACCAACACCCAACCCTTGTAGGTACACACTCAAACACCACCCCTCCTTTGTGTGTGTGTGTGTGTGTGTGTGTGTGTGTGTGTGTGTGTGTGTGTGTGTGTGTGTGTGAGAGAGTGTATGTGAGTGTGAGTGTATGTGAGTGTGAGTTGCATGAAGAGAAGGGGGGATTAAGTAAGTTATTCAAAAGGAAATTTATTGTGTTGTAATGAATAGGAGGGGAAGGGAGATGGCGCGGGGGGAGGGGGGGGGTTAAGGGAGTTATTCTAAATACAGGTATTATTCCTATGAATTCTTTTTTGGAAAGGAGGTCTGTGTGAGTGGGGGACAGGGGGGTAGGGTGGAAGGGGTAGTTTGTCAATTGAGATGGGAGGTTCTTCTGATTTTTTTGTTTGTTTAAGAGTGTCTTTAATCTGAGATTCATAAATAAAGATGTAAAAATGGAGAAACAGATCTAACCACTATGATTAATGAAGATGAAATAGGGAAAATGTCAATCTTATACTTCTATCCCTCTCTCTATTATCCTACCCCCCCCCCCCCCCCCACCTCCCCAAAAAACAAAGCACATGTGCTGGCCAACCTCCTCAGCTCCACTAAGCTACTATCATCTTTGGATATGTTGTGTTGACCATCAATTGCCACGGTCGACTTGTTGGCTTAACCCTAGTAGCGCTAAATAAACAGCAACAAGCCTCACTTCTATTGGCTGAATTAACATTGGCTAGCATTGTTTTGGAGCAGGGTGGGCTCAAACAACCCTTGATATTGATATATAAAACTGAATTAAATGTGTTAAGCTATAGATCACTGGAAAGAAGAGATAATATGCTTTTAAATGAGTATAATTTTATAATAGTGTGTAGTGTTTATGATTATGTAAAAAAAAATCCAAAAAAAAAAAATCATGAGCGCACTACCGATCGCTGTTCCACTGTCAGGGCTCCGGATCGATTTTAACACGATAAGCAAAGTTCTTGCGGTGCATAAATGTCATGATTAGGTAAACACTATTTCTTGACATTAGTTTTCAAAAAATAAGGAGTTTGTATCGCTTTATCGGTCACCAAATACTCAGAAAAGTTCAGCGACAGGATCAACGCCATCGCGACCGTCATGGCGGAATGTGCGAAGTGGTGGCTTTCTATGACAAAAATACAAAGATCGCTTGATTTCATGTGATGCAAAGTACTCAGCAGCATAGCGATTTGACTCAACAACAGTTATTTCGAAGCCTCGTTGCGTCAAAATAAAGTAAAACAATCTGTGACGTCGAAATCGCCGAGTAGCAAAGAAGTCCATCCAGCAAAACTAGCACCGCTCGATTCAGTCCGATCGCGATCGATTTTTACCAAGTTTTTCAAAAATATTCCACAATCCTTACCTCATTGTCTCTCTCATTGTTTATTTCAACCAAATCCAGCCTCTAAAACTCCTCCTCGCTGTCAATTTTGTAAAAAAGCTCGAAAAACGCTTGAAGAAATTCTAGTGCAAATGCTGGCCGCCATTTTTGTTGAAGACGATCTCGGCTGGTCCGAAAAAAAAATTAAAATACACTCTTAACCAATCAGATTCTTCGTTGCTTGTGTGTGTCAAACGACCTTCACCCCTTTCTGCAGGCCTACAACGGCCTTAACATTCATTGGCTGACCTTTGAAAGCGAAAGTAAGCTTTCAACTATGATCACCCACGTCATCCCGGAATATTCCGGGATCCGCCACACAGCCTAGACCCGCCTTTACCGGAATATTCCGGGAACCGCGCCACTAGGGTTAAAAAACAAACTGTAACACATGATCACTTACACCGGCCCTCTGTTTCTGTCATTGTTGCTCTCTTTTGCTTATTGTTTTCTGAATCGCATCTCTGAACTTTCACATTGCTTGCCATCTTGTTTTCAAAGTGAAGTACAACAGTGGTAAAAGTGAAACAATGGTTGGTCAGAAGTGAAATAAATCGGACTTAACAGAAAATGGCTCTTGGTTTTACTTTTACACAGGCTATACATACACACGGCAGCTACAATGGGTGTACCTGTTGTTCAGTAATGTGGCCTTAATTTACTTTTTGCACCTGATGGGGTGTACTACGCACAATTTTTTAAGGCTCATATGAGAAAATATGTGGAAATCATGCAAAGGCACAGCCTAAAATCAACACTGCACGTGCACATGCACGCATGCTTGCACACACACACACAAAACCATCACTCACTTGGCTGTGAAATTCCACTTGCTCCACCAAACACTGAAAAAAACAACACATAAAATTAAGAAAAAAACCACCCCCAAAACTTCTTTTTCTTTTAAAATGTAAAGTACATCAAGCAAAATCCGAGTTTTACATAGTG
The DNA here is from genome assembly GCA_028751875.1 of Rapana venosa. NCBI lineage: Eukaryota > Metazoa > Mollusca > Gastropoda > Neogastropoda > Muricidae > Rapana > Rapana venosa. The sequence continues at coordinate 28,683,604 of CM054140.1, forward strand.
GGTCTTTTTAAAAAGTTTATTTTAAAAACTATTATTTGTGTGTTATTTCAATGATATTTTATGAGACAATCTTTCAAGATAATGAAAAAAACACCCAAACCCAGCTGGCCAAGGATTACATACAAACAAAAGATGCTATCATGCTATGGCCAAGGATTACATACAAACAAAAGATGTTATCACACAAATTCACAGATTATGTGTAAATTATGATTCATAAAATTTACAGTAAATTCATTTACCTATTTGCTGAATTAACATTACTGATATATATATATATATATATATATATATATATATATATATATATATATATATATATATATATATATACACTAAGGTTTACTTCCATGCCAGCCTATACAAACCCTTCATCCAAATAATAATTCCAACAAATGTTTTAAAGAACAGTCATTACAGTCAGTGTGTCTTATCAATATTGCATCACGGTTTGCTCCTAGAAACCACAACAGACATTCTCTATCATCAAGAGTCACAGATTACTTTTCAGAGCAGGAACCTAGATTCTCCTTTTCAAAACAAACTGTAATGGTTAACTCACCAGCATCAGAATGGGTTGTCCAGGCCTTTGTAAAAAGATCTTTATCCCATTCTATAATCTGACTCACTAAAATCAAGTTGTCATATGTTAACCAACAAAAAGAGTGGGGGTGGGGTGGGGTGGGGGGGCCGAACACGTGCGAGAGGGGTCACCCACCTGTCCCACCTCCAAAACCACCTAATTTTGATGGATGTACAAGAGGTGAAGACCCATTCTTATGAGGAGAAGTAGCCTCTGTTGTACTGGTGGCTGGCTGTGACTGTGACGCCTCGTCTTTATCAGCTGCTCCTAAAACATGTGCCACAGTATCACCTTTATTTCCCAACCACAATTCTCTGTTTTCGTGTGTGTGGACCAAACACAATTCTCATTTTATTACAAAATACTCCAAAGTCAATTCAATGAGAACAAATAGAAATAACACCCTTATCCAAGGGAATCCTCTACACTGAGATTGCAGAAATAACTAAGTATTTCTATCCCACTGAAAATCAGGAGGTTACTCAACTATTCTCAACCAAAACTATTCTTCACAGAAAGCACAGATACCTCTTTCTACCCCACCTTAATACACAAGTCACAGTATCAGCTTTGTTGATATATGCTACCTACACAGCATTTTTTTTTGCTCCACTTTATGAAAATACTGACTCAAATTCAAAGAGTTCCTTGACAATCTTTATTTTATTTATTTTTTAAATTCTAATTGATCATCTTACATAAACTGCCTGCAGGAATATTCACACATAAATGATACAGAGAAACCTACAGTAAAAAAACAACAAACAAAACACTTCAGACATTAATTCTTTTAGCAAGAGGAAAAAAATCCAGAAGGAATCGGGGGGGGGGGGGGGGGGGGGGGGGGGGCGTCAACCCAACATATCACATTCCTTCTTTCATTAATTCTTATTTCAAATTAAGTGAATGAAGATAGGTGTTGGTATTTTTCAAGGATATATAATATGTGCTTAGACATAGGCCTCTTTTTTCTGAAAATGCTCTTATCTGCAGTTTCCTACATGTCAAAAAAATCCTAGATGAAATCATGAACACAGGTCCTGAGACAAGTTCACATTTGGTTACAATTACCTGATCAATACAAGATGTTTCTTATCTAGAATTAAAAACAAATTTAAAAAAAGAGAAAAAAAAACACCCTCCTGCAACTCCTAATAAAATTGATCTTCCTCTTTCCTTCAAAATTTCCCAACTATTTCAAATCTAAACTATATAAGCTACAAACATGTTCAACAACCAATCAATCAAACAAACAAAACCCTTCAACAAAGAAAAAAACACACCAAAACCCCCCACATCGACGTATGCACATCTGTAGGTGTATGTCAACAAGATTTATAACAAATAATGACCAGTTTAGTAATTCACACCTACCTTGTTCAGATTCTTTTGTGGATGATACATCAGAAGTCTGGTGGAAAAAAAATCAAATTAGTCTCAACAAACTCGATATGAAAAATCAAAGAATATGACGAAGTATAAACATCATCTCTTACTTTTGATTTATTATCAGTTACTCTAAGCTGGGTAAAGGGGGGTGGGGTCAAGAAAAAAATGCTGAATGTGACAGTATGAGGCACAGAAACAGAAAAAGATAAATATCTTTAAAAACAATTCATCATCAAAAATAGTCAACTATGATATTCTATTTTAGTACACGAGTTGTTATCCTCTACTTGTTTATTAACCACTCAACCTATAAAGACCTAGCAAGACATTTTTATTCCACACTGCCCCCAAAAGCAAGCATGTTGCCTCCTTCAGTATTATACTTGAACATTCCTGATGCCCCCCCCCCCCCCAAAAAAAAAAATTATTATTATTTTTTTTAAATGGGGGAGGAGTTGTTCAGAAGGGAACATCAACAATACCACTCTAACTAAAATGGTATGTGTGTGTGTGTGCTGTGTGTGTGCATGCATGTATGCATGCACATGTGAGTTATTGATGTGTAAAATGCATGCATGCATGCTTGAGTGTGGTTGCATATATCTTAAGTGCTTTGAATTTTGTTACTTTTTCTTTGTTGTTGCTTGTTTTTGTTGGTTTTGTTTTATTTTCATAAACCCAGAATGTACCTTGATGTCGTCTGAATCATGACTCTTGACCTCAGAGTCTGGACTCTTTTCTCCCTCAATGGTTTTGGATGAATCTGCAACAAATAACAGCATTAGAGTCGATATTACAACACACACACACACTCTCTCTCTTTCCTTCTTTACAAGCACACATTTAAACACACACAGGCATGCTCATATTCCTAAATGTTTTGCATACATCTCACCAAGAAATGCAGAACAAAATGAGAAAATGAAAAAAAAATGTTTTGCATGTATGATGTACATCTAAAGCTAAGTAATATAAGTATGTAAATTGTAATGAATAATTTTTTTTTTTTAAGTACTACGTTTGTATCACTGAAAACAAACCAAAATCAAATAAAAATAAACAAACAAAAGCCAACAAGAACCAGGAGTGTCTCATATTGCAATGCAACTTTTCCCCTCTTTTCATGTGTTGTAACTTGTATAATTTTTTAAAGACAAATCATCAAATGCTTTTACTTTTAGGACCCCTCCCCCCCTTAAAAAACCAACAAAAATTAGAGCAAAATGAAGTGCTACTGACAGCAGATCTATACTTCAGTAGCAGATCTATACAACAGAAACAATGAAGCAGTAGGAAATGACAATCTTGGTCTGTAAAATTATGAGAAAAGCAATACAGATCTAGAATCTAACGAAATGTGTGATGTGCAGATCTACTGAGATTAAATAATTTGTTTAAAAAAATGGATTTTCATTTCCATCTTGGAATCACTGTTTGTAAACTGAATATCATTATCAAACACAATAAATTCAAAGCTTTCAAGAAAACATTCTTGAAGCACAGAAACAATACAATATTTCCAAAAAGAACAGGACTCATGTCTGAGTGATAAAAAATATGGTCGAGACCAACAACACTGAATGACTGATAAAAACGGGATCAGTTGGCTGTGCTCATCAAAAGAAATATAATAGGAACTGATTATTAATGCATCAGTTATGAGTTTTCAATTCCTATCCTTTCCACAATGCCTCCCAAGAATGGCTGCCAAATGGTCTTGTTCTTTGTTTAAAGTTAACAGCAAATTAATTGCATCAAACTGTTCCAATGTGTATTTTTTTTTTACTGTGTGTGCCTTTTGACTTGTCTAGAATTTTTTGTTAAGATTTTTTCAGAGCTTTAAGATCATAAGAATAACATAACAAACCCAATCACCTTAATAGAGTACTCTCTTTTACTTTTAGCGGTTATCCAACAAACAAACAAACAAGAAGTAAAAATGCACTGGAAAATTGCATCAGCAGCTATTTTTTTCTTCCTGCTTATGGCCTTAAGAGTTAGTTATTTTGCACACTATATATAGGAAAATGTGGCAGACTGGCAGCTATAACTTGTTCTACTCAAGTACTTTGCTAAAACAAACCCAACCCCCCCCCCCCCCCCCAGCTAAAATACAGCTAACTGGTGCCATGGTGACGCCATTAGTGGCATTACATCAATGGTCATTTGAAAGGGCAGAGTCACTCCAAGTCCAAGTGTTTAGGCTTTGGGTGCAATGGCTAAGCAGACAATATCCACAATTTTCTAATCCACAAGAAAAACTTGAAATCATGAACTCTACATTTTTAACAATGCAGCACTCAGTTTTGTCTTGATGAGCAAAAATCCGGACACTGTTGCAGATCTATGAAGCTAAGTATAGATAATACATTAGCCTGATTAGGTCTATTTTTAATTATCTAGTACTAGTACAGTAGTAGCAGTATCACTATCAGTATGAGTATCACAGTATCTGTTTTCATTCTGATTTTCTTTCTCTATTTAGAACACATGTGACTAAATTTGTGGCCCAGCAGCAATGGGGAGGATGAGAAGGATGCTTTCAAGTTAAGTTTATCCAGGCAAGGGGTGTGTGAGAAGGGATGGGGGCCTTTGAGCTGACCTGAGTGACTCCCCCTCGCCCTTGCTGAAAAGTGAAATAAAACCCTAAAAATGTCACATAAAATAGTATCATCTGTGTACTAATCCTGAACGCGGAAATCAACATTAAACCCTCAAAGAAGCGGAATATGGCACCAGACTGAAAGTGAAACGATATTTTCAAGACCTTTTTCCAGTGCTCCAGACACGAGACAGATCTATTATACTAGGGAATCAGACCAACTTGATTGCACACCAAAAAAAGCAACAAAAAAAAAAAAGCTGTTGCATGTTGGCTATGAGTGCTTTAAGCACCCTTCCATCATCAGTCACACATAACGTATAACAACACGCAATGAGAAAGTCGCAACATCGTCACTGGCCTAGAAACACAGTTCGCAAATGATAACAGAATGCGAATGTTCTTTTCTATTCGACTACCGGTTCAATTATCAACAGAGCAACGGAGAGACTTTTCTAACTCTCTTGGGCTTGACGAAATTCTGGAGTTACAGACCACAAAACCTTAACTACTGTTATTTATTCATGATTAAAACCGCGTTGTCTAGAGTAATAATATCAAAATTAAACATAAATCTTTTAATTCAACAAATTATTCCGCGCTCACCTGCAGGTTCGGCCATGTTGCTCGTGTTGTGTTTTAGAAATGTCACGTGACTTGTCTAGAGGGCGCCCACCAGGCTAGCTAGGGCCTCACTAGGCTAGGCCTAGGTCTAGGCCTAGGCGTTTTCTCAATGGTAAACATTGTCTGTGGGTAGCACGTGCGCTATGAATCGTTTGCCAAATCTTTGACAGTGCTTTCCTGGCTGAGATTATTTTTCTTCCACAGTTTTCTTTGTTTGTTTTTAAATTCCAACACTTTCATTAGTAGACAGCTACATGCCGATTATTTATAAATGAATCATCTATATTTAGATGTGTTTACCCAGACACTCCAGTTTTCGTCGTAAGGCTTATTATTACATAGTTAGTAGATTACCTAATGTATGGTGACTGTCAATATGCTAGTCAAATAATTTTACGCAGCTTTCAGAGACCCTATCTCTAAATTGTGTATCGATTAGCCAAGGTTATTCAATGCCAGATAAAAGAAGTGTGTTTGCTGTGTTATCAAAACAAAATCTAAATAATGAACAAATCCATAACTATATCAACATAAATTTAAGACATAACAAGTGCCTGTATGAGTTTGAACCTGATTTGAGAGTGTATTATATGTGCTCTCTCTCTCTCTCTCTCTCTCTGGGTGGTGGTGGGGGGTGTTTTTAGGGTTTTCTTTTATTAGTTTGCTTTGGGGGGGGGGGGGGGGGGGGGGGGGTGTTGGGGGGGGGGGGGGGCTGTTTTGAAAAGGGCTATTTCCCCATGTTTCTACTGTGAGACTGTATAAGTATTGGGTTATTATTAAGATGTATCCCTATGGGCGGGGACTGGGTGTAAAAAAGCACATGAGTGCTTATTCATTATCCTGGAAATAAAAGAATTTGTCTCTCTCTCTCTCTCTCTCTCTCTCTCTCTCTCTCTCTCTCTCTCTCTCTGTGGGAGGGGGAGGGGGGGGGGGGTCTGGGGTTTATTTTGTTTTTTGTTTGTCTGGGGTTGTTTGTTTTTTCTTTCTTTTTCTCTCTTTTTCTTTTTTAAAGTTTTTTCCCTTTGCTTCTACTGTTTGAAAGTATGAGTAATGGGTTTATTATTAATGTGACCCTACGAGCGGGGACTGGATGTAAAAAAGCACATGAGTACTTATTATTTTGGAAAAAAAAGAATTTGTCTTTCTTACTTACAATGTGTAGATGTTCCTTTTATGACTCCCCCCCCCCCCCCCCCTCTTTATTGTGTGAGTGTATGGGTATTGCACTTGTTTTATTATCATGACATTCAATTTGTATGAGTATAATTAAAGTGTTGGTGTTGATCGTGTGCTATGTGAGTATTATATATTTAGTATTATCCCTGAAACACACACCCACACACTCACTCACACACACACACACTCACTCACTCACATTCTCTCCCTCAATGACTGTATAGGTTTAGATTTCTTCTTTTGTTTTGTTTCTTGTTTTTATTGAGTGAATGTATGGGTATTGAGTTTATTTCATTATCATGACATATAATTTGAAACGAGTATAATAAAAAAAATGAGTGTTGATGGTGATCATGTACTGTTTTGGGAATTATATATTGGATATTATCTCTGAAATACACACATACACACACACTCTCTGTCTCCACCTTTTATCATTTTGTTTATAGTTATAGTGATCCTGATGAAGGATTCATATTTTATATTTTCAATATTTTATTGGACTTGTCCGCTGTACTTAAGTTTTAATGAGTGTAACAAGTATATGTACCATTTGACAATGTGTAGATGTTTATCTTTATGACTTATTAAGTTTGGTTGTTATTTTTCTTGGTTTTGTTGTTTGTTTTTCTCTTTTTTTCTTCTTTTGTTGGTTTGGTTTTTCTTTCTTTTGTTTGTTTGTTTGTTTTGGTTGGGTTTTTTTTGGGGGGGTGGGGGGTAGTGGGGTGTTTTTAGGGTTTGCTTTTATGTGTTTGCTTTTTTTTTGGGGGGGGGGGGCTGTTTTGAAAAGGGTTATTTCCCCTTGTTTCTACTGTGAGACTGTAATAAGTGTTGGGTTATTATTAAGAGTATCCTTACCGGCGGGGACTGGATGTAAAAAAGCACATGAGTGCTTATTCATTATCCTTGAAATAAAAGAATTTGTCATTGTCATTGTCATTGTCTCTCTCTGTCTCCACATGTGTGTTCTTTTTCTTATATTCATTTCAAGGATAATGGAATAAGCACTCATGTGCGTTTTTTAACATCCAGTTCCTGTGTGTATGCAGATTAGTCAATTTTGTCTCTCATTCCCACCAACACACAATGGCCGATGGCCTACTCTTCCAAAAAGCGGAAGGGATTTTAACATGTCATAAGATTTCTGCATGTGTTTACACACGGGGCCTCGGTTTATAGACTCATCCAAAGGACATTTGGGGGTTGTGGAGTCGGCACTGATGTTAACTCCAGAGGAAAAATCCTCTTGCAAGAGATTTGAACCCGGGTCAGCAGATCACGAGTGCATCACTCTAACCACAAGGCTATCCTCCCCCCCCCCCCCCCCCCCACAGTGTGTGTGTGTGTGAGTTAATATTATTTCATGAAATCCTCCATGCCCCAATAAGGCTCGCATGTAATTTGAATATGTGTGGGAGAGATACCTGGAGTTTATTAGTAAATTAAAATAGTGTAACTGATTGATTGTTTACACTGTTCCATCCCTGATTATTGTTCCCATGATAGGTACTAGACTAACGTTATGTCAAACAGAACTTGACAATCCCCACCTTTCACTACCCCCCCCACAAAAAAAGCTTTCTGCATAGTCACTCTGTAGCCATTCTCATTACCAGTCAACATTGCCTCAGTCTGCTTAGGCGTTTACATTGACTAGTCATATCAAATGCTTCCCCCTTGTGCGTGTGTTGTTGATAAACTTTTAATCAATTTGTGTGGAGGATATTCTGGATGCTTTTACATGCAGACCTTGGTTTCTTGTCTCATCCGAAGGACATGCGTATATGTACACGAAGGGAATTAAGGCGCTGGCAAGTATGCACTTTAAGCAGACGTGGGAGATCATAAAAATCCCCACCCGCAGTTCACCACATGCCGCCCAGATATGAACACCAGACTTCACGGACCCATGGGATTGCAGTTAAATGGTCTTGACCACGAAATTTTAATTAGATAAGAAAAAATCTCTGAAGCTGCAATGCAGCTGCCTTAATAATGGATAAAAATGGTCACCAAAATCTCCAAACTGGTGAATCTTGGAGTTTTAGCTGAGGAACAAAATAAGCACACAAAAAACAACACAATAAAACCTACCTCCCCTCCCCCTGGAAAAAATCCCAACCAAAAAAAAGAAAAGAAGGTTCTTAAGCTGCATATATGGCAGCAGGTGTTTAAAAATTGCCATACACACAATCTCATCTTTTGTGTGTGTGTACTTACAGTCCACAGTGATTCCAAAGTGTGGAGAGTTAGGTGAGTGCATATTTTGGGGGTATTTCCCAGGGTGTTTATGCTGTGGAATGCTCAGCAATCAGTCGGGGGAAAAAAAAAAACTTTTGAAGACAATATTCTGTGCAGAGATTTCAGTATATTGATCAAGCTTAGAAGCAAAATCTATGTGTTTTTTTTTGTTTTTTTTAAAAGAAAAAAGGAATATATATGTGTATAGGCCCACTGATGTTTCAACCAGAGAAACTAACCAAGAAGTCTTACAATTGTCAGGTGTTTGTTAGGTTGATGTGTCAGCACTATGGAAATCAAGCACAAAAAAACCCAACCTACCTGTCTGTGCTGACATGATTAACTAGAGAAAAGTGCTTTTCTGCAGCTTGATTTTGTGTGTGTGTGTGTGTGTGTGTGTGTGTGTGTGCTGAGAACATTTAGTGATAAACTTATACAAGCTGGTGAGGTATGGAAAAGCCTAGTGGTTAGACTGTTGGCCTCATGATCTGATGGTCTGGGATTGAGTCACCACAGAGGAGCCTGTTTTAGGGGATTTTGCCCATGAAGTTAACATCAATGCGGACTCTACTCGAACGCTCTTTGGATGAGACTGTAAACCAAGACCCCATGTGTGGGAACGTGTTCCACCTTTCGGAAGAGTTAGCCATTGTGTGCTGGTAGGAACTGATGACAAAATAAAGAATTTTTTTTTTTAATGCACACAATGGTGGGTAAAAACGGTCACATAAGCAAAATCTCACCATTGGTGAATCTCAGAGCTCTAGTCGAGGAACAAAATAAAAAATACTAACTGGTGAGAATGACAAGACAGCAGGAAAGCAGTGCCAGCCTCTCTCTTTCTCTCTCTCTCTCTCACACACAGAATATTACCTTTTCCCCACATCCATAATAAAAAAATTTAAAAAATGCACACCCAGTTTGTCTTCACCAGAAAAATTTATTCAAATTACTAAAAGCAAGGTCATGATGTAACTGAACCAGGAAAAAAAATCATTCTAAAAAAAAAAAATTATATAAAATATATAATAGCGAAAACTCAACACTAAGTGATCTTATTAAAAAAACAAAAAACAAAAGCCAACAACATCCACACACCTTTCATATGAATATATACATTAAAAAAAAAGCAGCTCTTCCATCTTTCAAGTCCACATCCTTGCATGCTTAAGTGGCATTAATGATGTGGTCTCACACACACACACACGAATTCACTTTTAATTTGTAGATATTTACAAATGTTAATCAATCTCGAACACCTGCCGGCCAGACAGTCAAAACAAAAAGGTAATTCAACAGATGTCTAATGATGCTACAGCATTTCTAAAGTTATGCACTTTAAACGTGTTTCTTAACCCATATATTATTACATGACTGAAGTAAAAAAGAAAAAAAAAGAAGAAAGATTGGTGCTCATGTGTATGCTTACATGTATCCCCCTCCCCAAGAATGCACACACACACACACACACACACACACACACACACACACACTTGCAAACACAAAATGCAACATGACAACTGGAAAACCATTACATCAAGATTTATGCAGGGTACTTTTCTGGCCATTGCTTTATCTCCAATAAACAACCACACCACCATTTAGGACAATCAGTATCAAATAATCGAATCATGAGCTTTCACCTTGTAGCTATACCTTTGAGGAACTTTTTTTTTAAAAAGGCATAGGAATTTGGGCAGCTGAAATAGTATTAAACACTAGAGCAACAACAACAAATAAACCCCAAACGAACCAATACCCCTATTCAAGGTCAACCACCACCAAACAAAACAACCCCACCTCTGCATGAGAGAATGGTTTACAGTTCTAATCTTTACCACGGCTTTAGTAAGATAACTTAAGACCTGACACTTGAGAGAGTAGTGGGCTGTAAGTGGCTTTTTGTTGTACATTATGAAATTGGTATCTTCCTTTCCCCAGTGGGAATACTGGTTGGAGGGGGGTAGGAGGGGGGGGGGGGGGGGGGGGGGGGGGGGGGGGGGGGGGGGGGGGGGGGCTGTTAGTATAAATAGCATCCCCACATTCTGGAAATTCTGTTCTAGAAATGTCCTCTTTTCTATACCCCTGTTTGTTTCTGCCTTGTTTCTTTTCTTCCTGTCACCTCCATCTTGTCTGTTTTCTGCCTTCTTGGTCCATTCTCCTGCCTTTTTTTCAGAAAGACATAAGATAACAGTTCTCTGTTATGCTGAAGTTGGATGCGCTGGGCCTGACTTGTCAGGCGCTTAACAGCAGCATGACACATTTTCACTCATATATCAGACAATAATTGCTGTCTGAGCATTTGACGAAGAAGTATTCTCTTTTAAGATATTTGAGAAGAAACATCATTTGTGTTTGATATAGTATTTATTTGCAAAATATGACACAATACATCATAATGAAAGGACAAGTCTCCATGCATGAACTAGTTACTTTAAGAAAATCTTAAAATATAAAATCTATAGAATATAAAAATGGGAAGACTTCCTGCAAAATTACAAGCACAGGAGAAGACCAAGCACTATGCACCCCACACAATAAGGGAATGCAGAGAAGAGAAGATATAACTAATATAACCTATTAGTATTATTGTCTGTCATATGAGTGAGAATGCATTGCGCTGCCATTAAGCACCTGACAAGTCAGGCCCAGTATCCAACTTCAGCATGTTTTTATATCAGAGTGGCCAATATCTGGCCTACTGACCTACTGGTAAGGGACAAACTCTTCGGACCCCTGAAGGGCCTTCAGCGCACAGCAGCGTTTGTCAAGGCCTCAGGAGTTGCTGTCTGAACGTTCCATGAAGAAGAAGATATAACCTACTATGATTTTGATAATTTGATAAAAAAAAAAAAAATCAATCACAAAGAGAACAAATCCCCCAATTGGAATGTGGCTACCTTAATGGTGGGTTATAACAGTTGCATATGTAAAAATCTCACTATTGCCAACAGCATGGTTCTAGCCAAGGAATGAACAGAAAAAAAATCTACTTTCACTCTTCATTTTGATCCAAATACCAACCAACATGCCCACAATAATTCATGCCCACAATAATTCATACAAAATGTCTGCTGTTCCTTTCCCTAAAAAAACCCCTAATGATAAAAAGCACAGTAAGAAGAATATAATCTAAAAAAAATCTTTGCAAAAAACCTCTTTACATTACAATGTTTAACAAGTCAAAACCAAATACCGCATATACTGATATAGCTCATACTATTTGATGGACAGAGAGAAAAAAAAAAAGCATACTAATTACTATCATTCATGTTACATTTTCCAGTTTTGCCAGAATTTTACCTAAACTGTTTTCTCACAAATTTCACACAAAGTCAAGTGATATACATATAGGCAACAAATGAGTTCGGGGAAAAATCAGGGTCAATCAGTTTCACAGGTTTCACTGTGTCAAGTTATGCCTTTACTCATTTTACTGGCTTTAAGTTTAAGACTTTCATAGGCACTTTCTCCCCAGACAGACTTGTACACAAAATTATCTAAATTCATATATTGCAAAAAATGTCTAGATGTATCAAAATCTAACTAACGAAAACAAAAATGATATTTGTATGATAAACATAATACACCAGAGAAAAACCTCAAAAAGGTAAAAGCCCTGAGCAATACATGAGTGATGATTTGTGTTCTGCATGACAATATTATTGTGTAATTAAAAAAACACCCCACAATATTGACAAAATGTGCAGGGATAATGCAGACATACAAACATTCCACAGTCATAAAAACAAATTTTATGCACACACAAGTTTTACCTTGCAATGTACAAGGTAAACACATGCTTATTGTATACATTAAAAAAAAAAAAAAGTCTCACGTGAACTCGCTAATTTATGATTGAAAACAAGATAATGAATCCATGTTCCATGCCTTGCGCAAGACTATAACTTTTAAAAAATTGCCTGAGAATAGTTTGGTTCAATGGTACTTTGCGATCTAAAACTAGTTTTAAAAAAACAACATTATGACTGCATGCAACCATGCATCATAGGGCTTAACAGTCTTAATTAGCTAAACTTTCTTTAGAGATTATTTGTTTTTGCTTTTGAAATTTTTGTTTATTTATTCCAGCAGTACTTTTGCATGTTGACTTGTGAACACAAAGACAAAACTTTACAACTAATATGTGCATGATCTTAATTTCTTCTCTAGTTTTGTATAATTTTAGCTTTATAAACTGTCATGTGGCCTTGGGGGATTTTTGCATGAATATGTCTCTCACACTATCATACTCATACTACAATAACTCAGTAACTACACAGTTTGATTTATTTTATGCACTGACTCTCTCATAAACTACTGAACTTTTCAATGTTTACTGTACTGCTCTGTGCACAGCCTGTACAAAGATTCATTTATTTTTCAAATAATCAGTACTTCATAAGCACATTGTAATCATTACACATTTTCCCTTGGAAGTCACCTTGTATTGCAGTCACACTAGAATAGTAGAAAGTCTGCACTCAATCATAGAATCAAGAATAAATCCAAATCAGCATGTCCAAAGCAGATTTGAGAGAATTGTACAGCACTCATATTGTGGCACACTGCTGCATGAGTGGTATTTTCTCATTTATATACCAAAAATGTACTGAAAACTTTTAGAAATGTCCATCTGTAGGCTAAACTATTTAAAGTATTTTGCAGATCACCTCTTTTTTTGTATATTTTTTAAATTCTTTTATCTCAAGGATAATGGAATAAGCACTCATCAGTCTCATGTGCTTTTTTACATCCAGTCCCTGTGTGTGATGCAGTTTTGTCAATTTTGTCATCTATTCCCACCGGCACACAATAGCCTACTCTTCCGAAAAGTGGTTCCCACAAGATTTAATGTGTGTGCAAGATAGAAGATGTTCTGTGTGCGTTTGTACACAGGACTTTTGGAGGGAGTGGAGTTGGCACTGATGTTAACTCCAGAAGGAAAATCCTCTTGAAGGAGATTCGAACTTGGGTCAGCAGATCATGAGCGCAATGTGCATCACTCTAACTGCCAGACTTAAGACTATCCTGTCCCCTTTGCTCTGTGTTCTAATTGACTGAGGCAGTGATTAGATTTAAGCTTTTGAAATTAATGTGCATTTACTGAAGTTACTGTTAGTGACAATGACGCATGTATACCTGAAGGTACTTAACATGTGAGGGCAGGATGAAAGACACTTAAACAGCTGTGTGACTCTCACTGTAACTCACGAACTGTGTAAGCTTACTCTCTTACTGTCTTAGTCTTATTCTCAATAAAGATCATTTTGACATGATTGGATTTGACTCCCAGCATGAATCATACACTGTAAAAGATAAAATAGGAATGATATAATTTACTCCCCCTTAAAAAAAACAAAGTTGAAACACTACCCCCCTCCCCTTTCCTGCCAATAAAAGGCCAGAAAAATACAACCCCAAACTGAAAAGCACCATTAAAAAATCATGTATTGTTATACTAGTTATAGCACTCAGTCTACTTCATGAAACAAAAAGTTTACAGATGGTATTACACACTTTGAGTACAAGTGCTAGAAACTAAGACAATTCTTGAGCACTAGTTACTAAATCAAACCAGCTTTCTGAAACACCAGACATCAATAATCAAATTCATCCTCTATACTCCCTACATAGTCACAGATCTCGTCAAAGTCCACTTTGAGAACACGGTCACGGTCAGACAAAAGTTGAATCAGAGCTCTGCAAGAGTCTTTGTCTTTCTTGATGATTTTGCCCAGCTGCCCTTTATGATTTCCAGAGCACATCATAACATGGGCAGACTCATTCCTTGGAATCACTGTCTCCAACTGTGACTGTGACAAGCCTTCAAGAACTTTACCTTCATCTGTCTTACACACAGCATTGTCTTCACTCACAACATCAACCACAACAACTTTCTCTTTGTAGTACCTGCCCTTTTTGAAGTTTTTGTCTACAATCCTTACTCTTAAGTGAGGTCGCAGCCAAAAGGATGAAAAAGAATGTGATGATTTGGATGACTCTGTGTCAGATTTCTGATGTTTTGATGGATAATTGTCTCTTGAATCATGTTTCCTTTTTCTGTCACTTTCTTCATCTCTTTTCTTTCGTTTCTCATCTTTGTGTGACCTGCTTTCACTTTTGTGTTTCTCATCATAGTCACTCTGCTCTCTGAGTCCATTCTGTTTTGATTCTTTCTCCTTGTAACTGTCTGCCTTCCCTTTGTTCAGATACTTGGAATATTTGTCATATTCCTTTCTACCTACTACATTTACACAGTACTGAGTAAGTGTAACAATCTGACCACTCAGTGCCAACTTTACAACAAGTCTGGCGTTGTCCTCATCGATCCCTTCAATCAAACCATATAGATCTTTATGTTTACCACTGACAACAACACAGTATGCTCCTTTCTTCATTTCCATTTTTTCCTCAGAATCCTCTGCTTTTTTGTCTTTCTTACTGTCTTTGCTGTTCGACCCTTGACTTCGGTCTGCACCCAGTCCAAGCCCTTTTGGTCGCAAATGAGCTTCTATAGGTGCAATCACTTTACCGGTCTTGCCAATACCCTCTCCCTCTTTCCAACCCATCCCTCTCAACATGGCAAATCCAAAATGTTCGATAGGTATCTTCTCATAATCAGCATCATCAGGAACTTCTGGGCGCAGGGCAACATCGAGCTTATCATCAGTTTCAAATCCATCAGGAACCTTGTTCTGCATCAACAAGGGAATCGCCAAGTTCGGATCAGGCTTATCACCAACCACCCATGCTTCCTGGTGCCTTGCAGATTCTTCAAGAACTTCTCGAGCAGCCTGCTGTTCAATGTCGTTCGGATCTAAATCCTTGACGTCGGTAAAACGTTTTGAGAACTCGGTCTCTCTCCAGCGGTTTTTCTTGATCAGTGGTATCACATAGGGTTCATTATCCTTTGGTTTTGGCACAGTGCTCTTTACCTCGTTTCCTTCGAGCGACAGAACGTAGTCGGTTTCTTTTGTGTCATCTTGAATGTCTTCGCCAGCAGCAGATGCGCCTAACTTTTTTGTTTCAACCTTTTTTGTAAAGCCGAACGAAAATGTTGGTTTATTGTCCGCCATGTTGCTCCAGGAAGTATAGCTGTAACTAACTTCTAACACAAAAGAATCAATTATTGGTAATACAGATTTATCTCCCTTACATCTCTCTCTCTCTCTCTCTCTCTCTCTCTCTCTCTCTCTCTCTCTCTCTCTCTCTCTCTCACACACACACACACACACACATTAAAAAAACAAAACACACATGTCCGCGGGAAGGAAACAAAAACTTCAGAAAGAAGATATCACCAAGAGTGAACTGACTAAATATAAAACAACAAGTAATTGCCACTTTGTACATAGAATCCACCTTGTCATAGAGTTTTCTTTTCAAAATATTTTGGGTAGCTTTTGTGGTGATGAATGGAATACATTTATCGAGCTGGTGTATTGAAAAAAAAAAGGGGGGGG
>CM054140.1:28704684-28724684 GCA_028751875.1 Rapana venosa
AGGCTATAGAAACAGAGTCAGCCAACATCCTGATGTTGGTTTTGATATCAACATCAAAGAGATGGGGTGCCAAATCTGATATTACCAGACAAGTTATATCACAGTGTCATAGATTGCATCGAGAACAGACAGTTCTTCATCGTCCCCAAAATCTATCAGTTAGAGGTATTTTAAGCTGTAGATCAATGCTAACTTGATTTAAGGGTGATAGGGTCATGCCCTCCACCAACAGTTAAAAACCGCCACACCCATGCCCGCCCCCGCTGTCTTTTACACACACACACACACACACACACCCAGAAAGAGAGAGAGAGAGAGAGAGAGAGAGAGAGAGAGAGAGAGAGAGAGAGAGAGAGAGAGAGAGAGAGAGAGAGAGAGAGAGAGAGAGAGAGAGAGAATGCAACATTCATACCATTACATTTGTCAAGGTGGGACATGGGGTCGAAACGGAGAGATGTTGTTTACAAGCTCATGTTAAAGGGCGTACCCTATATTGAAAGAACATCTCTTGTAAAGCTTCAAAATCCATAAATTACTCAGTTTTATGCACTTTTGCCATGGAAAAAGTCCAATATAGCCGCCACAACTAAATGTTTCAAACTATCATACCTTTTTATCTATAACAAGTACAAGAAACCTGTTTTTACAGACTATTTTACTGCCTAAATTCTCTATAATTTACACAGGGAAATCTCCATATTTGCATATATATGTCAATGTACCTTTTATTGCAGACATGTTCTGCAGCCTACGTTCTTCAAATTTACATAGAGAAACCTCAATATTTGCATTTAGATGTTAATGTCCACGTCACATTTGCATACAAAAAGATGGAATGCACATTTGAATGCACGCCTCAACTGTAATTATTTTATTGTTTCATAGATATGTTCTTGTCTTTCCATACAGTTTTTTGCATGGGCAACCAGGCTGGCTACCAGTGTTGACTGCAAAGCAAAGGTTCGCCAATAATGGTTCTTCTTCTATTGCTAACTGCATTAGTTTATGTTATAGGAGTGCATCAGGCAAAATGCATTCCAGCAATATGTTAAAAAGCATGGAGACAGCAGGCAGCCCTGACGAACTCCATCTGTATGCAGTATGGAACTCCTCTCCAACAACACCATTTGTAAATATTGCAATGTTTACGATGGAATAAAGTTGCTAGGTGCTGTTGTTTAGCTTTTGCTTGGTAATAAGTTTTCTTCTCTAAGGTTCATAGTGCTGGCGCCTCCTTGCTGGACTCTGTCAAAGGCCTTTTTGAAGTCTATGAAAAAAGTGTTTCAAGTCTTTCTGTTGTTGGAGGTCTTTTACATAGAAGATATGTAGGTAAACTGGGATCTGCTCAATGGTACTTCTGCCGGGGAGAGGCTCATACCCTGCTCTCCATGATCACTAATTACCACTCTTCCCAAGAAAAGAAATTTCCATCATTGCCAGTTCAATCAGCCATCCCAGCAAAGTTATGCTGAAAATCGCCTTATACAGGCTACAGTCGGAACTGAAAAGATACCTTTGATTTATTTGAAGAGCAGACTGGATTCCACAAAGGCACTGGTACTAGAACCATTGAGCAGATCTCTATATTGTTGCAGCTAAGTGGAAATTCAGATACCGTTTCAGTGTGATAAATGTCATCTATTACTTAGAAAATCGTGTAGTCGTTGTTTACACCATGGTGTTATTTATTTATTCGTTCATTCATTTCATGAAAGATTCACACGAGTCTAGTCCTGTGGTTTCGCCTCTGGCTTGTAACAAACTGAGTTACTGGAGACAAATAAAACAAAAAGATAGATAGAAAGACAGAAAAACACCATAGTAAAATGCCAAAAAATAACAAAACAACTGCTGTTTCATCAGTCCTTAAGGCAAACCGGGCCGAGACGTACAGATACAACAGATCGAAACACACCGATATTACAGATTTAATCAGCTTCAAAATAGCTGGAAAACAAGATTCCCCCGCCACAAAACAAAAACTATCAATGAAATGTATCGCCATGTCAATGACAGGTCAAAAACAAGATGGAACGATGATTAATAAATAACCAGGCTGGTGATGACTTACATCAGAAGATCAATCCTCGTTACACAGAGCCACATGTCCTGATGATATAAAAGTCCGGCCTCTGAGCATCCACCCCATGAGCACTCGGGTTATTTGGGGATACACAGGTGACCACTGCTGAAGGAAAACCATAGGAAGCCATTACTATCAAACGATTGTCTGTTAACTGGATTTCTGTATTTTAACAGTGACTTGGAACAGATTGCTTTAACAGAACTTCTCGTTTCTGTTTGAGAGGTTATTTATTTATTTATTTATTTATTTATTTATTTATTTATACCACTTTAAGTCACGAGATTTCTCTGCGTGAAATTCGGGCTGCTCTTCCCCGGGGAGAGCGCGTCGCCACAAGAGCAGCGCCACCTTTTTTTGTTTTTGTCTGCAACTGTATTTGTTTCCCTAACAGAGTGGCTTTAAGAATTTTGCCAGGGACAACTCTCTTGTTGCCGTGGGTTCTTTTACGTGCGCTGAATAATTATGTGTAACATACGGGACCTCGGTTTTTCGTCTCATCCGAAAGACTAGCGCCCAGACCACCACTCATGGTCTAATGGATGGGGGAAAAGGTTCGGGCCCAAACGGGAGGTGACTGAGAAAATAGATTTGTTTGGTTTGTTTATTGGTTTCTTGCAGTGCTGAACTCAGGGGACTCTTGTTTATGTAGAAGGTTTGAACGTTTGTGACTTTTCATTTCTTTACTTCAAGATCCTTTGTTTGTATTTTGATTTAAGAAGTAAGTATTAAGCGGGATACGAGTTTGTGGCTTTTCCCATTGTTTCGCTGTTGTGTGTTCTTGCGTTTTACCTTTTATTTTAAAAATATTGTCGTTGACATTGTTGGACTGAAAAAGGCTTTTGATAAGTCAAAACAGAGATATTATTTAGTTATAGATCTATTGATAAATTGGGTGTTCCTATTTTGAAGGAAGGGAGTGGTCTACCTTTGGCAAAGGAGTTGTCTGTCACTGATTCTCTTGTCTTTTCTTTTGTTTTATTTCGCACAGGATTTTTTTTTTTTAGGTACGAGTTATATTTTAATAGATGTTGTGTAAAAGAAAAGCGAGTCTTAGAATTTCTTGTAAAGGAAAAGCGTTTTCGGTTACTTTCACTGAGATATAACCTCTCTCTGTCTGTCTGTCTCTCTGTTTCTGTCTGTCTGTCTGTCTGTCTCTGTCTGTCTGTCTGTCTGTCTGTCTCTCTCTTCTCTCTCTCTCTCTCTCTCTCTCTCTCTCTCTCTCTCTCTCTCTCACTCTCTTTGTGAAAAAACGTCCTTGTCTTGGTCTATCTTTCTTTATTTCCAGAATTCGAAAGAAAAGGGAGAGAAGGGTTGGGTTTGACATGGGTGAAGGGGACACTTCTTTTCCGTTTATCACTACTACACAGTGGCGTCTGATGATATCAGATCAAAATAATGCGTGTCTGTGACATTGTTGGCAGGTTGAGGGTGACAACAGGCATCAGAAACAACAGGTAGACATGGCATCAACAGGCACATGCAGGGTTGCTGCTGCTGCTGCTTCGCTGGTGGTTTTCTTGGCTTTGCAGATGTCACCGCAGGTTTCTGCTGCCGTGGTCACTTTGGGATGTGAGTACTCTTATACATATTAAGCAATAATGAATGCCGGCAATTAAAACATTAACTGGGATCTGCCAAAAGCTGCGTCAGTTATTGATGTAAGCTTAGTACCAAGGCCTGCCTTAAAATGCCGTTGTTCCCCGAATTCGGAACGCAGCTACCGTAATGGTGGGTAATGGTCGCATACGCAAAACTCTCACTACTGGTAAACTGCAGAGCTGTAGCCGAGAAACAAAAAAATATGTTGTTATGCTTGGAAAAGTTCAGTTGTTAGCCACGACAAGCTCTTAGCATAACAACATCTTGCGCACACGTTAAATCCTGTCCCGAGTAGGCCATTGTGTGCCGGTAGGAACAGATGACAGCATTTATAAAACCGCATACACACGAGGGACTTGTTGTAAAAAAAAAAGCATATAAGTGCTGATTCCATTATCCTCGATATACAAGAATAAAAAACAACAACAAAACAACATACACTTTTCCCGTTTTAACAGAGAGAAAAAATAATCCAGTGAAGTCGGAGCGTGGTAGCCAGAGGGCAAGACACTTTGAACACAGTCATGTAGCCACACTTTTCCTTTAGTGGGTACTCAGGGTCTTACAGTGAGTGATTCCCAGGAGTGGTGAGTGAGACAGAGGCCATAGTCTGGGTGATCCTCAGGGTGCTAATCTTGGGAACGCACAACAACCACAACTACAACCACAACAACAACAACCACCACCACCACCACAAAAACAACAACAATGTCGGACACTTCGAGTCACTGATTTCAGACTCACACAAAAACTCTTTAGAGTCCACAAAACTCCTACTTCTTTTTCTTGTTGTTTGTCGGTCCGTTACCATCATCATCATAATTATCACTCATCCCTTTAGTCCCTCTCACGGGTGCCGCGTCGTGTCTCTCTAATCTACGCTACAGTTTTCAACGACTGTGTGAGGGACGTCAGCGAATGCAGCAGCTTGAACCTGCCGCTGGGCCAGTACCCGCACTGCAGCGACTGCAGCATGTTCGCCAAGTGTAACGGCGGGACCAGCGGCCTCCTCCAGTGCCCACCCGGCCTGCACTACGACGTGGCCATTGGAGTCTGCAACTACATCGGCCAGGCGGTGTGTGGGTGAGTCTGCGATGGGGATGGGGATGGGTGTGGGATAGGGATGGGGATGGGTGTGGGATAGGGATGGGGATGGGATGAGGATGGGTATGGGAGGGAGATGGGATAGGGTATGGGTATGGGAGGGAGGTGGGATGGGGATGGGGGAGGGATGGGTGGGATGGGGATGGAATGGGATGGGATGGAATGGGATGGGGATGGATAGGATGGAGATAGGAGGGGGGTGGGATGGGGACGGGATGGGGGGATGAAATGGGTGCGATAGGGATGAAATGGGTTGGATAGGGATGAAATGGGTGGGATAGGGATGGGGATGGGATGGAATGGGAATGGGATGGAGGTGGGATGGGATGGAGATGGGGTGGGATGGGATGGGTGGGATGGAATGGAATGGAATGAACGGCGGTGTTGGTGGCTGGTGGTGGTTGGTGATGGTAGGGAAGATGGGGAGTGGTTGGTGGTGAGGGTGGGGGTGTGGTGGTGGTGGTTGATGGAGAGGGTGGGGATGATAGGGTGGTGGTGGTTGGCGGTAGTGGTGGTTGTGGTGGTTGTGGTTCGTGGTGATGGTGGTGGTAGTGGTGGTGATGGTTGTGGTTCGTGGTGATGGTGGTGGTAGTAGTGGTGGTGATGATGGTACCAGTTGGTCGTTTTTGGTGATGGTGGTGGTGGTGGTGGTGGTTCGTGGTAGTAATGGTAGTGGTAGTGGTGGTTGATGGTAGTGATGGTTGTTCGTGGTGGCTGGTGGTGGTGATGGTGATAAGGGTAGTTGTAGTGATGATTTTAGTGTTGATCGTGATGGTGGAAGGTGGTGGTGGTAATGGTGATATGGTGGTGATGGTGGTGATGGTAGTAGTAGGGGTGGTGATGAAGATAGCAACGATGGTAATGGTGGTGGTGGTGGTTGTGGTGATGGTGGTGATGACGATGGTGGTGGTTATTTGGGTAGGGGAAGAGTGGGTGCGGTTAGGGAAGCTGGATTTGAAGTGATGGGGAGGCAGAGAGAGTGGCGCAGCGTCAAAGGAATAAGATTACTTTATATCCTCCTCCTCCTCCTCCGCCACACACCGGTCCACGCTGGTTAAACATTCCCCAAACACTGCAACCAAAAGGAGGGGTGGGGGCAATATTGGAATAAAGTATGAGGATATTTCTTTTTGATGTTGTTGTTATTGTTGTTGTTGTTGTTGTTGTTGTTGTTCTTCTTCTTCTTCTTCTTCTTCTTCTTCTTCTTCTTCTTCTTCTTCTTCTTCTTCTTCTTCTTCTTCTTCTTCTTCTTCTTCTTCCTCTTCTCATGATGATGATGATGATGATGATAATAATTTGTTTATACCCCAAAACAGGCATTTTCAATCTTCTACAGCTTTAAAAAAGTTATTGATAACAAACGCAAGAACTCTATTTATACACACATATTTTACAACCTAAGTTCATTATAAACGTACACAGTAAAAAACCCCTTCACATTCGCACATCGCAATATCTACCACTAAGAAAACATAATAATTGCTAGATGTAATCCAGTAACTTACCTAAGGCGCCATAGACTTGAACCTACGAATTCATAACTCTTGGTTCGTTGGCAGGACAACCACTACCAGCCCAACCAGTCCAACCAGTCCAACCAGCCCAACCAGCCCAACCAGTCCAACCAGCCCCACTACAGCTGCCCCCAACACTCCAGTCGTCGTGCCAGGGGGCTCGGGCAATATCCCAGGTAAAGTGTAGGATGGAGCCTGTCTGTGTGGGGGGAAAGACAGATGTACCGTGTGTGTGTGTGTGTGTGTGTGTGTGTGTGTGTGTGTGTGTGTGTGTGTGTGTGTGTGTGTGTCTGTGTGTCTGTGTGTGTCTGTGTGTGTGTGTGCGTGTCTGTGTATGTGTGTGTGTGTCTGTGTGTGTGATGTCAGGGGCCTGTCAGTATAAATAACATCCCCACCTTCTGAAAATTCTGTATGCTAGGAATTCCCTCTTTTCTATCCCTCTTTTTATTTCTGACTTGTTCCTTTTCGTCCTTTTGCCTCCCTGTCTATGTTCTGCCTTCTCGGTCCATTCTCCTGCCTTTTTTTTTCTCCCCAGAAAGTCTTAAAAGATAACAATTCTCTCCCACACCAAAGTCGGATGTGCTGGGCCTGACTTGTCAAGAGCCAAACGCTAGCGGAACGCATTTTCGCTCAAATGACAGAATACAGTAGTTGCTGTTCGAGTGTTCAAATGAAAAGAAGAAGAAGAAGAAGAAGAAAGAAGAAGAAGAAGAGAGAAGAAGAAGAAGAAAGAAGAAGAAGAAGAAGAAGAAAGAAGCAGCAGCAGCAGCAGCAGCAGGAGGGAGAGGAGGAGGAGGAGGAGAAGAAGAACAGAAGAAGAAGAAGAAGAAGAAGATGATGATGGTGATGATGACGACGACGACGACGACGACGACGAAGACGACGACGACGAAGAAGAAGAAGAAGAAGAACAACAACAACAACAACAATAACAACACTAACAACAACATCAAAAAGAAATATCCTAACACTTCATTCCAATATTGTTGTGTCCTCTCCTTTGGTTGCAGTGTTTGGGGAATGTTTAACCAGCGTGGACCGGTGTGTGGCGGACTCCAAGCCTCTGGGTCAGTACCCCCTGTGCGCTGACTGCTCCTCCTTCGTCAAGTGCAATGGTCCCGGCAGCAACACCATCCCCTGCGTGCCTGGCACCGAGTACGACTTCGTCCTGGGAGTCTGCGACTACATCGGCCAGGCCAACTGCTTCAACAACAACAACCCTTAAGGACACCACGTTTAGTGTGCGAGTTGTGAGTACTGACTGAGAAGTGGTGTGTGTGCGTGGGGGGTGTGTGGGTGGGGGTGGGGTGGGGAGTGGGTGTGTGGTGTGGGGTGGGTGGGTGTGGTGGGTGGGGTGGGGGGTGGGGTGGGGGGGGATACGTGTGTGTTGTGTGGTGTGTGTGGGGTGTGTGAGTGTGTGTGTGTGCTGTGTTGTGTGTGTGTGGTGTGTGTGTGTGTGTGTGTGTGTTGTGTGTGTGTGTTGTGGTGTGTGTGTGTGAGTGTGTGGTGTGGTGTGGTGGTGTGTGTGGTGTGTGTTGTGGTGTGTGTGTGTGTTTAATTTTAATTTTAATTTTATTCTTTTATATCGAGGATAATGGAATAAGCACTCATGTGCTTTTTTACATCCATTCCCCATGTGTATGCTTTTTGTAAATTCTGTCATCTGTTCCCACTGGCACACAATGGCCTACTCTTACGAAAAGCGGAACAGGATTTAACGTGTGCGCAAGATGACTGAGAAGTGGTGTGTGTGTGTGTGTGTGTGTGTGTGTGTATGTGTGTGCGCGCGCGCGCGCGCGAGCGCGAACGTAAACGCTAGAAGAAAGAAAGGATAGGTCTATCATAGGTTTACTTCGTTGTTCTGTCAAGGTACAGTATGCTTGTATTGGGTGACACTTTTTTTTCTTGAGTAAATTCTGCTCAAGCCGAAGACTGTGGGATCAGCAAGAATTAACAATCAGCTAATGAATCAGTTTGTCAATTTTAATGGTCAGACGGACCCATCGACTTACTCAGCAAGTAAGCAAGGAAGCAAGCAAGGAAGCAGGCAAGGAAGCAGGCAAGGAAGCAGGCAAGGAAGCAAGCAAGCAAGCTGTTAAGCAAGCACAACTAATCAGATTGCAAAACAAAGAGTCCATATGTATCGATTTACAAAACCGACCAGGTACCCAACAAACATGTCAAACAACATGAGAGAGAGAGAGAGAGAGAGAGAGAGAGAGAGAGAGAGAGAGAGAGAGAGAGAGAACTCTGAACTCTGAACTAGAAAATGGAGAGAGAGAGAGAGAGAGAGAGAGAGAGAGAGAGAGAGAGAGAGAGAGAGAGAGAGAGAGAGAGAGAGAGAGAGAGAGAGAGAGATTCGGGTTCGGATTCGGATTCGGATTATTTATTCATCAGGCCATGGCCCCTCATGAAGGGGATAGTGAACAAAACATACAACATGAAAACCATAAAAAACAACAAATAAACAAATTGATTCTCATAGGTTAGCAACAAAACAGCATGACTATGACGTAGCGATTTCTCGTAATTTAAATGCTTTAAGCAGGAAAAGAGACAAATTCTGTATGTCCTTGTGTCTAATAGATGACAATAGCAAACTTAGTTTGAAAAGACATGGCTGTCGATAATACTTAGGCAATATATATTTTTCTCTGATATCTTGATAAGCTGGACAGCATAGCACAAAGTGTACTTCATCTTCTTTATCTGTTCTACATAATGGACAAATCAAGTCATTTTCCTTAACATCTCTGTATCTAAAGTAATGCGTGGCCAAATCAGACACACCTAATCTAAATCTGGTCATGATATATTTAAAGTGTAAATCCATCGAAACAAAATAGTTGTGTGTGTGGTTGTGTGTGTGTGTGTGTGTGTGTGTGTGTGGTGTGTGTGTGTGTGTGGTGTGTGTGGTGTGTGGTGTGTGTGTGTGAGAGAGAGAGAGAGAGAGAGAGAGAGAGAGAGAGAGAGAGAGAGAGAGAGAGAGAGAGGAGAGAGAGATAGAGAGAGAGAGAGAGAGAGAGAAAGTGAACTCTCAACTCCGAACTCTGAACTTGATGAGAGAGAGAGAGAGAGAGAGAGAGAGAGAGAGAGAGAGAGGAGAGAGAGAAGAGAGAGAGAGAGAGAGAGAGAGAGAGAGAGAGAGAGAGAGGCAGGTAGCCAGCCAACCAGACAGACTCGACGACAGCCAAAGACAGAGACAGACACATAGACAGGGGAAAAACACAGACAGAATGCCACAGACAGAGAGAATTCTGCGTCTTCAACTTTCATCTTAATGCTTTCTTCTTCTTCTTTTTGCTTTTTCCAGAACTACGGTCACTACGGGCAGTGCACACAGGCAGAATTCTCTGTAAATTGGCGAGGACAACAAAGACACCTCCTTCCTCCCCGTTCACCTCTTCCCCTAGCCCCCCCCCCCCTCCCCCTAACCTCTTCGGCCCCCTACGACCTTAATATTAATAATAATAATAATAATGTATGGAATTTATATAGCGCTGAATCTTGTAAAGCAACAAATCGAGCCACAAGCTCCTCCCCCCTCCCCCTTCGCCCAGTTCCCCCCCCCCCCCCCCTTGTCAACTCCCAACAAAAAATGACGTTCAAATTTTGCACAAGGAACATTGAAGAATATTGGGTTTCTGTTGGTGGATGTGAATCTCCACGAACACTGACTGCACTATAATTATAATTATATGAACACAACAATGCATGACATTCTAAGGTTTAGGTAGCACTGCTCTTTTTAGATTTACTTTTTGTCTTTTGGATTAGTTTATACTTTTTGTGGTGTATATAATAGCTGAGTACAATCACAAGTTTATTCTGTATGTATAATTGCTCGCCTGATAATGTATGTCATCCTTTTTTTCTTCACTAGAAAGGGGGAATCAAATCATTTTGGTTATGTCTTGTCATTTTTCATGAATGAAAAACCCCACAGAAAATAAAACAAAACAAACAAACAAAACCCCACAATACAAATCACAGTAAACAAACAAAACCACAGTAATCATTGAATATATATCGTTTTTTTTTCTTTTTCATTTTTGAATGGCATTTGATAAATAATTTGATGTCAACGTTTCTCACATGTCAATATCAGTTTACTATCTTTAGGAACAGGCAAATGTAAGACAGTCTCCACTTACTACATACACAGTTTCAGATTAATTGCAGAATTACCCCCCCCCCCCCCCCCAAAAAAAAAAAATCCCCCGCCTGTTCTCTCTTGTTTGGATTGATTAATTGAAGTTGTATTAAAGTCCTACAGGAGATTTCTGATGTAGGTACTGCAATTCAAGTTGGAAGAAGATGCTGTAGCCTGTGTCCTTCAGCAACCAGTCGCTGATCACCATTGCAGGGAGCATCTCTTTGGAGTTGTGTCCACCTGTGTTTTTAAAAAAACCCAACTTGTTCACACTGGTTTTATTGGATGTTTTGTTGTTTATTCGCTCAAATCAATTCGCGAATATCTGACGGTATACACTATTTGAAGATAAAGACAGAATCAGTTATTTAAAAAAAAACCCAACCCCACTCCTCCTCCTCCTTCTTCATCATTGTCCTCGTCATCATCATTTTTATTATTGTTATAATTACAACTACTGTTATTACTTAACAATTGCAGCTCATTCATAACGCCCCCCTCCCCCACCTCACCTTGGAATGGGATGTATTTATAGTATGTAAATATTCCTTATAGAGAATTCACAAATTCATATCCTGCACAGCATAGCTATTGAATGCACACGCCGAGAACGATGACAGACACACTTTCACTTTGGCTCATGGTCTATTGCAGAAGTGTTGGTTACGTTGTCTGTATTGGTTCAGTTTTCATGTTCGGAGATGCACTAATGATCATATCATTACCATGTCATATCTTGCTATTCTTTGGCTACATATCATTTTATTGAATAAGTGACAAACGCGCTTCTTTAAAGCAGTGGCACACTCAGGAATCAGGTATTTCAATCGTTCTTCTCTCATCATAATGTGATTATTTTTAGAATGTAATCCTTATGATTATGGTAATGATCATTATCTTGTTATTACTATGCTTACTGTTGCTGTTGTACACTGATAAGACCTTTTTTCAATACTGTGTTGCATTTTTTATTCAATAAACTATTGCACTTAAAGAGCTTGTGGTGTTTTTATCATTAACACATTTGTGTGTGATGGGTCTTGTTTGAAGGCAACATACAATTTGTGTGGATACATGAAAGTGTGTGACTTGCGTGGGCATAACTCAGCGCCTGGGCTTTATCTCAGTTCTTGATTAAACCATTGACGCTGGGGGCAACAGCAAAGTGAGAGGCTGTATGACCAGTGGCTTTCCCACTCATGGAATTCCACTTTACAGCTTAGTCTTTAGTGATCGACTATGACTCTGACTAGGAGGCTTGACTCGCACAGTCCTTATGTGCTGCAGCCCTGGGGGCTGGTGGGCCTTTGGAGAGCATCTCCAACGCTGACTGTCTTTATGCCCACTTGGCCGAGAGAGTGGGGATAAACTGTGGGCAAGGCATCTCCACTATAATCAAAATTCTGCCCAATTTCCAAAACAGCAGCTGCCTCCTGCTGTTTTGGAGGTCATCGTTGGACACGACGGACAAACATACTACTACTAACTATAAACGCATGAGTGCAATCACGAATTCAGACACACGCTAGCACGCACATACCAGCATGAGCGCATACACACACACTCTCTCTCTCACTCTGTGAGTCTCTTTGTGCGTCTTTGTCTCTATATCTGTCTGTCTGTGTGTCTCTGTCTCTATCTGACACGCAGGCTTTCCTGCACACAAACACACACAGAGGCTTGTATATTCACAGCAGCAACTACATCCATACAACAGCACACACTTCCTTTCCCGAGGCGCCCATCCCTGTCACATCAATACGTACACTGTCTGGTGCAGCATACACACCAGTTCCAATCCAGTCCATCCAATCTTGTTGTTTACAGCTCTGCCGACCACTGAGGCCATATTAGAGCTGTCACCTCGTCAGGTGTTTTGAAATTTCAGATAAAAACTGTTTAACTACAGCCTCTATACAGATTAAAATAGAGCTGTTTCTCACACGTGTAACTAAGATGATAATTTTTGGGTGTGAAATCCTTGCATAGCAAGTTATTTTCCTTCGAAAAACATTCGACATTGGGAAATTACCACATATTCGTCACATGTTTGTACAAAATACCGTCACAGTATTGTCATTGGTGTTGAACTCTACCTGTTCAGTTGCATATATGAAATACCATGTTGTAATGTTTAGTTTGCAATGTCCAACACAAAAGAGCTGCAATTAAAATAAAAAAGAACAAGTTTCCTGGATTACAATGCCAACGCTTTTGTTTTGATATTAAAGGAAATATCGTAATGGTTAAAAAAGAATAAAAGAAGAAAAGTACTCAATACGTGAATTGAAATGAAGATACTTGTTAAGTGTCAATAAAAACTAAGATATATACTAATATAGCAATGAATAATTTATTTAGAGCATAGATTCTTTCCTCTCCTGTAACTGCACTTAACTCCCTTGATTTTCGACTACCAGTAATCGACGGATATTTTTCGGACATGACATGAAATGATCTTAAAGTTTCCCAAGTGTTTTTTTTTTAAAAGGAACACGCTGACATATTACAGAGGTCCATAACTGTGCATTTTAAGCATTTTCATTTTTTTGTTTGTGGTTATTGAAGCAAAAAGAGAAAAACTCCAAATCTGTTGAGAGAGAAGCAAGAGATTGCATGGTATGCATTCGTTCAGTAGGTAGCACAGGATGCACTGACAGAAATGAGAATTTCGGTTTGTGACATCTCATCCATTCTCTGGCATTGCTTAATTCAGTGCATCAATTCCAGTATATGTGTTCGTAATAAATAGAATGGTGCAGAAAATGAACATAAAATACTTTTTTTGGTATTAGATCCATGAACTCGCACACGCATGCGTACGCGCGGTGCACATAAATACAGTAATAGTATTTGAATAAACATATCAACTTCATTGAGAACATGAAAAGAAAGTATGGAAGAACACCACGAAGCAAGGTAACAAGAATTTTGGACATTAAAATATCCTCCCCCCCCCCCCCCCCCCCCCCCCCCGATTCTTCATGGAATCTGCAATGAAGTACTTTCACCATGGATATCCTGACAGTAGAACAACAGACGTTTGGTGGTAACACGCTCATCACTGTCCAAGCACTGGGGGACTAGAACTCCACACACTGACACACTGATGTTATGAGATTCCTTCACACCAGACACCCTGTCGCAGGGTTAAGTTTGCTGAATACCTGGCAGTACAGGAATGATGGTGGGTTCAAATCCACCAGTAACCAAAGGTGTGTTGCTGGCCCTGGCTCACTCCTGCCCAGACGGAGCCTTGCTGCTTGTTTTGAGGGAAGACTGGGACAACACCCTAATCCCCCAAAGTGAACCAATCAAAGCATAACAATGGGTTCCTCCATTCATGGGAGAAGTGGGGGCAAAGAGAAATGAGTACCCACGTGTATGCTAGCAAAAACATATCACCTGACATCAATTTCTTGTTTGTTATGTTGTGGCTGAAATACTAGAATTGAACTCAAAAGGCTTAGCTTTATCCAAAGAAATCGGAAATCATCTGTGCCACGTTATGTCATGCTATCTCACCATACAGGAGGCATACAATGTGCCATCATTGTCCCCGGTTCAGAGTGACACTAAGTAACCTACAGGTGCTGGAGTGTCTAGGTTCATGAACAGGTACAAAAGAAGTTTATGCGTTATGCAATAATTATGCTGTGTCTTAAATCGAAAAAAAATAATATGTCTTTGACTTTAAACGTCACCAAAGTGGAGTTTTTCTTCACGGAAATCAAACTCGCGGACAAAGGCACGCGCGCACGCACGCACGCACGTACAGACAGACAGACAGAAAGACAGACAGACAGATAGACAGACACAAACACACACTCACAAGAAGGAAGGTGGTAGGATGGTTAAGACGTTCGCCTGCCAACAAGTAAACCGTGAGGTTGTGGGTTCGAACCCTTATCTCATCCTTTCTTCCCAGTTTGACAAAAAAAAATCGAACTGAATGTCAGAGTCCTTCGGATGAGACTATAAACCGAGGCCCCGTGTGCGAACGCACGCAGAACATCTTGCGCACACGTTAAATCCTGTTCCGCTTTTCGAAAGAGTAGGCCATTGTGTGCCGGTGGGAACATATGACAAAATTTACAAACCCGCATACACACGGGGACTGGATGTAAAAAAGCACATGAGTGCTTATTCCATTATCCTCGATAAAAAGAATGAATTAAAAAACAACAACAAACAAACACAGAGTGACAAAAAGACAATAGCAGGGTTAACAGGACTCGCAGATTCAAGAGTAACGAAAAAATGAAGTAAAGCTAAACAAAGTATGAAGTACCTGAGGAGGAAGCATCAAAACAGAAAAGTTTATCAGCCACCGTAGTGCAGTGGTTAGAGTGTTGGGCTCCAGGGTGGTATGTCGCGGGGTCAAACCCCTTAAGTGTGATACTTTTTATTATTTTTTTTAATAGTTTTTATTCCAGCCGGCTTCTATCCAGAATGTGTTTGTTATGAACTCACTGGGAAGACTGGGACCACACAGTCTAGCTTCATCCATTTTACAGGTTCAGTTTTGAGAGTGTGTTGCTCAAACTTCATAACCAGCACTGCAGGTGTCTGTGCATCTCTCGGGCCTGGCTGACTCTGGGATATAAATATCATGATAGGAAGCATAGAGTACAGCTCTTTCAAGTAGTCTGAAAGCTAGTGTACCATCCTCATCATATCATCTTCACCACCATTGATCATCACGATGGTATAAAGGACAAAAATACTGTCTCTGGTTCAATGCCTCCCCCCCCCCCCCTTTGCTCTGGCCTTATGGTGACCTCAGTTTCAGTCTCCCATACTCTTCTGTGCCTGTAGTGAGCTTGTGTCAAGGTCTTCGTGGGTTGGAAGACTATAGGAGAAAGTCGTTGGAGGGAGGTTGTGGTGATTGCCACCCCAGGTGGGTTAGTGGGTTATCACATCTGGCTCAGCAACTAGGTTGTCATGGGTTTAATGGGGGTGGGGGTGTCGTTCAGTAGGCGGTGACCTACTCAGAACAGGCACCACACTGATCCAGCAGCAGTGCAGGGCCCTTCTTGTTGGTGACCT
This sequence comes from Rapana venosa, assembly GCA_028751875.1. NCBI lineage: Eukaryota > Metazoa > Mollusca > Gastropoda > Neogastropoda > Muricidae > Rapana > Rapana venosa. The sequence goes on from CM054140.1 coordinate 28,720,190, forward strand.
CATGGTGACATAGCATTGATACGTTCCTTGTGGACTTCTGACTCTGAGGAGACGAAACAACGAGTCTACGTGGCTAGGACATAGGGATGGGAATGAGCGGCGGCGTGAGAACAGCAGCAAGACATGGCGTCACAGAAAACGAAAGAGCAAAAAAACAAAAAGGAGGGGGAAATTTTGAGCAGTCTTATGCAGTTTTTTTTACACAAATAATAATAAAAAATGGAATTTATATAGCGCTATATCTTGTAAAAAAAAACCCACCAAATAAAAGCGCTTGCATCCATTCCACTCCCACACATGCAACCAACAATGATAAATAGTTTAACAAATTCAAATACACACAAACGCACGCGCGCACGCGCGCACGCACGCACACACACACACACACACACACACACACACACACACACACACACACACACACACACACACACACACACACACACACAGAGGTTATATGCTTCAGCAGGGTGATGGGAATTAATTTTTAGGCAATTGAAGACAAGGACAGATAATTATGAGATGAAACTGTAGGGGGAGTCTAAGGTTTGAAATAGGTATGTCTTGAGGCTGGATTTAAAAGTGTCGTAAGTAGGCCTTTCGCGAAGGGAGAGAGGGAGGTCATTCCAGATTGATGGACCAGAAACAGAGAAAGAGCGACGGCCAACGGTGGACTGGTTGAATCTAGGTATTTGTAAGCACAGGGTATCTGCAGCAGAGCGGAGGGAACGAGAAGGAGTGTACAGGTGAAGACATTCACAGAGGTAGGAAGGTGCTGTTTTGTGGAGACATTTGTAACAGAGGGTACAGATCTTGTACTTTACTCTCTGTGGCTCAGGCAACCAGTGGAGAGATTGCAAGAGAGGAGTAGTATGCTCAGATGTTTTCTTTTTGAGAACAAGTCGAGCAGCAAAGTTTTGAATGCGTTGAAGGGAGTGGATAGATGATGCTGGCAGACCAGCCAAGAGAGAATTGCAATAGTCCAGACGTGAGAGAATGAGAGATATGACAAGTTCGGATGTTGCATCAGTGGACAGGTACTTTCAAATTGCACTTATACGCCATAATTGATAGTAGCATGACTGACAGGTCTGGGTGATGAATTTTTGCATAGAAAGCGTGTTGTCGTCGATAACAACACCAAGATACTTGACTGTGGTGGATAGAGGAACTGTTGTATTGCCAAATTCTATTGAAGCTGTTGCGATGGAAGAGAGCTTGTGTTTGGTCCCTACAATCATGGCTTCCGTTTTATCTGCGGCTAGCTATAATTTGTTTTGTATCATCCAGTTTTGAATATTTTGGAGGCAGAGTGACATATTTGTCAAGAGAGAAGGCAGATTTTCAGGAGTATCACTGCTTTGAATCTGAGAGTCATCAGCGTAGAAATGATGGTTGATCTGGTGACGGTTTATTATATGTGACAGTTGGGCAGTGTAGAGAGTGAAAAGAACAGGGCCTAGAACAGATCCCTGTGGGACTCCGCATTCCAGTTTGGCAGGTATTGATTGAATCTTGTTTATAGCAACTGTCTGGAATCGGTCAAATCACCATTGTCTCCGATTTTTGGAAATGTTACAGAATTATTTTTTATCGTATTTTTATTTTATTTTATAGTTCTGTTCCCTTTACAAAAGGTACAACTGACAGTAGTCACAATTTCTATCAGAATCTGAATTTCTCCCCGGTACAGGTCATAAGAGAGGAAACATATTCTATGGCTTCATCAGGCCAAATTAGAAATTAAAAGCAAAAACAAGAGAGAGAGAGAGAGAGAGAGAGAGAGAGAGAGAGAGAGAGAGAGAGAGAGAGGAGAGAGACAGACAGAGACAGACAGACAGGCAGACAGACAGACAGACATAGACAGAAAGAGAGAGACAGAGAAAGAGACAGATTGAGACAGAGACAGACACAGAGATACACAGACAGCAGACAAGACAAGAGATTTTAATCACGTCTGACCTATCTGAATACAAACAATACTCCCTTACAAAAACAACAACTATCGTACAGAATCATGGCTAAAGGCTTGCCGACAGATCAATGAGAAGATGAAGCCTGGATTACCGATAACCATGTTTCGGCCACCTTGTTACATCCCTGCGATGTCATCTCCATATAAAAACCCGTGAGTCTTATTTGGGGGGCCCCTGCCTCTCCCAACCATTAGGTAAGAGACACACTCAGGGATGTGGATGCCAAAGTCGATGGCTACTTGCTGAAGCCAAACGATTGGAGGACAACTCAACGACTGTCTGTTAACTGGTTTTTCGGTATTTTCAACTGTGACTTGGAGCAGACTGCGCTTGAGAGCTTCATCCTTCTTTGGTTTCTGAATTTCAGGTGGGATTAAAGTTTATTGATTTGTTTTGTTGTTGTTTTGTTTTTTGGATGTTTATTGAGTTGATTGAAGTATTGAGGATTAAATTTTTTTCCTGTCGTTTATGTAAGCGTTGATATTTGTGTAGTTTGTTTTTTTGTGGTGTGTTTGTTGTTTTTGTTTGTTTGTTTGGTTGTTTTTGTTTTTTTTAGCTTTAAAAAATGTGTTAACAGCTACTTTAACTACAGATGACTTGACAATTTGTTCCTTTCCTGTTTTAAAAAAAAATTTGGTTGTTTATTTGTTTATTACACTTTTTTGACTGAGAGGAGCTTGTATTGGTTCTGATGTCGATAAAAGCGTAACATCATTATTTAATTAGTAGCAGCATTATTTAATTAATTGTCAGTTTGTCTAATGAAAGTCGCAAACTGTTAGTTTGAGCTGTGTCAATTTTTCTGGTTATTAGTTAGTTTGGATATAACTGGATTTTCTGTCACTGGATTTTTAAGTGAAAGGAACTGCAGGTGTATGACAACATTTTTATCTTGAAGGGACAGAGGTGGGGGGGGGGGGGGGGGGGGGGGGGGGGGCAATATTTTATTGATTTGTTTGTTTTCTTTTTGTTTGTCTTTGTTTCAGTTTGTGTTTACAAAGTACAAATTGCTCATTAATAGTTTTTTAAAATATGTGAAAAACTTATTCTGAATCTCCACAAGTAAAGAGGTAAAATGTATTTGTTTTGTCTCATTTTTGGTATGATATGGAATTTGATAACACGAAATTTTATTTGAAAGCAACCGTTATCACACACACACACACACACACACACACACACACACACACACACACACACACACACACACACACACACACACACACACAGACACACACACAACTTGTTTTGTTGTTGTGTCAAATAAGTCTACTTGACTTAAATGGCAATAAAATATTCTGAATCTGAAATCACACACACACACACACACACACACACAACACACACACACACACACAAACACACACACACACACACACACACACACACACACACACACACACACAAAACACACACACACACACACACACACACACACACACACACACACACACACACACACACACACACACAAAACCACCCCACCCCCCCCCCACACACACACACACCCACACACACCACGAGACACTGACTTTCACTCCACGTACCACCGTTTCCTAAGGTCAGAATGAAACATGGTCTAATCGGCACAGGTCGAGGCCATCAGTCACCCACACACCACACTGTACAAGGACAGTCAATGGCTCTACGCTCCCCACGGGTTGCTGCTGCTGCTGCTGCTGCTGCAGTGGTGATGGGTTTGCTGGGTCTGCACTTGGTGCCAGAGGTCTCTGCTGCTGGACTCCCTTTGGGAGGTGAGTGGTACCAGAAAATGTTGCCACTGTTGCTTCGTTGTTGGTTTAATGTTCAAACACGTTGAGTACAGAGGACATCATCCCCAAATGCCAAAACAGTGTTTATTTTATTTTATTTATTTTATTTTATTCTTTTATATCGAGGATTATGGAATAAGCACTTATGTGGGTTTTTTTTTTTACATCCAGTCCCCCGTGTGTATGCGTTTTTGTACATTCTGTCATCTGTTCCCACCGGCACACAATGGCCTACTCTTACGAAAAGCAGAACAGGATTTAAAGTGTGCGCAAGATGTTCTGCGTGCGTTCGCATACAGGGATCGGTTTATTAGTCTCATCCGAAGGACTTTTGGGGAGAGTGGAGTCTGCACTGATGTTAACTCCAGGGGAAAATATCCCCTTGAACGGGAATCAACCCGGGTCGTCAGATTGCGAGCGCAATGTTCTGACCACTAGGATATCCCGTCTCCTGTTTCGCGCAGATAGACGCACAAAGACGCAGATACACACTCACGCGCGCACGCACGCACCTACGCATGCGCACACACTCGAATAGACACAATCACACGCGCACGCGTGCATGCACAGACACAGACATACACACGCTGTATGGACCACCACCCCAACCCCCCACACAAACGCACACACGCATGCGTATCTGTATGCACACACACGCACGCACGTGCATGCACACACACACACACACACACACACACACACACATACACACACACACACACACACACACAACACACACGTATAATC
>CM054140.1:28729684-28742184 GCA_028751875.1 Rapana venosa
ATTGGTTCTACCAGCCTAACCAGTCCATTTGTGACAACCATGGTCACTAGTACTACGAGTTCAACAACCAGATCAAACATACTCCAAGGTAAAGTTGTGTGGCTGTATAATTATATAAAAAGACAAAGGTGTCCCATAACCTAAGTGGTTGTAGGGGAGCAAGGCGTCAGGGACCTCTGCTTCTCTAGGGGCCAGCATATTGAGGGCGGCGCTCATCTTCTCTCCCTCGCTGCTTTACCTTCCCTGACCCTAAAGAGGCAGGTGCCCATTTACAGCTGGGTGAACTAGGGGACTGTACTGAAGGCAAGGCGCGCAAAAGGTCACCCATCCAATTGGTAACCACGCTCGTCGCTGCTTAACTTTGGCTGGGGAAAAGCGAGTGCTCTGACCATTGAGTATATATAAAGAGTAATGGATGAAAATAAGTGCAGATAACCAAATACAACGCCTTCATCATTACAAGAAAGAGACAGTGAATGTACCCTTGTGCCTTTGCTTTGAAAAAAAAAGCCAACACTTCAGAAATATCCTTTTCTTTGTGTTGCTCTACATTTTTTTAAATAGTTTGTACTTGATAAATAAATGTCACAATATAAGGTGAACGATTTGGACTGTGAGGTTAAAATCAGTTTTAATTGAAAGAAAACGACTGAAATCAGTCACACCAACTGGGATATTCACTGTCATGCCACAAGCATTTAGGTCAGTCAGTCATCGTAATATCACAGCTGAAACCTGAAAACTTGAAGGGATAAAACTATAGCTCTACCAAACATGTTCCTTCCCAAAACCTTCGGACTTGACTTGATCCATTAAAAGGTAAAGGTGTCCCATAACCTACGTGGTCGTAGGGGAGTGAGGCATCAGAGACCTCAACTTCTCAAGTTACCTTCCCTGACCCTAAAGAGGCAGGTACCCATTTACAGCTGGGTGAACTGGGGGGAATGTACTGAAGCCAAGGCGCGCAAACAGTCACCCATCCAAGTGGTAACCACGCTCAATGCTGCTTAACCTTAGCTGGGGGAAAGCCAGTTCTCTGACCACTGAGCTATCCCATCCCCAGTAACAAATTGGTGTCTTGTGTTGTTTCCATTGTTATATCAGTTGAGGAAAAATATCATATGCAATGTTGCAGCGGAAGATTACTGTTTACTGTACAATGTGTGATATTGGACCCAGCTGCGTAGTGCAGAAAGAAAGCTTTGTTAGAATAATTATAAGTGGGATAATTAATGACAGAACCATTGATAACATACGGCTTTAATATGAGGGTCAAAGCAAAAGGGACAAAATGTGTACATATATGCGCGAGTGTGTGTGTGTGTGTGTATGTGTGTGTGTGTGTGTGTGTGTGTGTGTGTGTGTGTGTGTGTGTGAGTGAGAGAGAGAGAGAGAGAGAGAGAGAGAGAGAGAGAGAGAGAGAGAGAGAGAGAGAGAGAGAGACAGACAGACAGACAGACAGACTGACAGACAGACACAGAGACAGAGAGACACTAACCTACCTTTATCTCTTATTGCTGTGTATTTAACTGTACACCTCTGTCGCAGTGTTCACGGAATGTGTAGCCAGCGTGGACACGTGCGTGGCGTCCAGAAAGCCCATCGGCCAGTACCCCCTGTGTTCCGACTGCTCGGCCTTCGTCAAGTGCAGCGGTCCCTCCAGCGCTGCAATCCCCTGCGGGCCTGGCACCGAATATGACCGCGTTCTAGGAGTCTGCAACCACATCGGCCTTGTCAACTGCTTGCCCAGGAGAAAATAAAGCCCTGGGTGAGGAGCAGACAGTCTCTCTCTCTTTCTTCAAGTGTCCGGTCTGGTCCTGCAGACATCGACGATCATGGCTCTCCATTCTTCCCTGTTCTCGGTCCCTCTCATGAGCTCATTGTTGGTGCCCTCTTTATTCGTTGCGAATTTGTTTAAGCTGTCTGTGAATTTTGTGCGTTGTCTTCCTCTGCTCTTGTTTCGACTCCATGACAGTTTCTCTAGTCCGTCAGCCCTGATTATATGGCCGAAAAATTTGAGCTGTCTTTCTCTGATGGTGTTGAGAAGGGATCTCTTGTGTCCAGCCATTTCCATTACTTCTGCATTTGTTTTTCTTTTTGTCCATGAGACTTTCATGATTCTCCGGATGAACCACATCTCCACTGCTTCTAGTCGCTGTTCTGTGTCCTTGGCAGACAGTATATTATAGCCCTTTCTTTCCAGTTTGATCCCCCCAAAATCGAACTGAATGTCGAAGTCCTTCGGATGAGACTATAAACCGAGGCCCCGTGTTCGAACGCATGGGGAACATCTTGCGCACACGTTAAATCCTCTTTTCGAAAGAGTAGGTCATTGTGTGCCGGTGGAAACGGATGACAAAATTGACAAAACCGCATACACACGGGGACTGGATGTAAAAAAGCACATGAGTGCTTATTCCATTATCCTCGATATAAAAGAATAAATATATAAATAAATAAATAATAAATAGCTCGTCTGTGATGGAAGAAGAAAGAACAGCTTTTAGATATGGTTTCAGTGGTGGGGCTGTAAACATCATGGTTGGATTGGACACAGAAAGGAAGAAGCAAACCAGCTAACAACACATAAAGTATTAGCTAACTGACCAACAAGTCAATTAAGCAACGTAGCGTTAAACAAGCAACCAAGCGATGAGCAAACCCTGATCCATGACAACTGACTCGAGAGAGAGAGAGGAGAGAGAGAGAGAGAGAGAGAGAGAGAGAGAGAGACAGACAGACAGACAGACAGACAGACAGACAGACAGACAAGCAGAGATAACACTGGACAGACAGACCAATTAAAACAGACTGACAGAAGCCCCCCCTGGAGTAACTCCAGATACAGGTGCAGACCTGGTACATGGTCTTTGACACCAGTAATGTGCCTTTCTACTTTCAGAACCACCCTTCTTGCAGTCATGGTTTGGGGCCAAGGAGCTGATCGAGCTGGCTTCTCGTGAATCGGCAAGGAAAACCAACAACTGCTGCTGGCTGACACACCTATTGTATATGACTGTTCAAGAAGCGAAGTCTGCTGTCTTGGCGAGCATGATGTGTATTCGAGAATATTGAACGGTCTTCTGGTAAAAAGATATTATGGTTGATGCCACAGTACTATATCTGGATCTATGTAAAAACGCACAAAATAAAACTGCAGGGAGCATTGGTTTTGTCTTTTTGTTGTGTTTTGTTTTGGACGATGCATAATAACGTGTGTATACTATTTTTTATTTGCACATATTTCACGAGTTGCCCTATGGTGTGTGTGTGTGTGTGTGTGTTGTGCACTTTTGTTTGCTTTTTACTGAATGAACACTGGAAATACTATAAACTGATGTAACTCTCTCCACCATTTTTTTCAGTCAATTGTTTTTCCAGTTTTCAGTGTAGTTTATTTAGGGTATTATCATCATTTGTTTTGAATAGATCTGGAAAATATCTTGCCCACAAAATAATCAAGCCCAATCTGAACTGAAAAAACAAAAAGGGGAAAAAGTAGCCTATCTTTTACAATCTCTATTGGTTAAATCTCATTCTGTCTTTTACGTTTGTTTGGGTGGTTTTTTTCCCATTGTGATAATTAGTTATTTTATTATCATTGACGAAAATGATTAAATGAGTATCAGTTATGTACAAATAAAGCAATATGCATATTAAGCTATTTCTGTACAATAATAATAAATGGAATTTATATAGCGCTATATCTTGCAGAGACAAATCAAAGCGTTTGCACTCAACTCATTCTTACACAGTCATACAACCAGTAACAATTAATAGTTCCATCAAGTCCAAATGTGCACACACACACACACACACACACACACACAAACACACACGTCACACACCCTGGCAGGGCAATAGAATCTTGGCTGTTGAAGGCAGGGAAAAGCTATGAGATGAAGCAGGAGAGGAAAATCTTAGGTTTGAAATAAATATGTCTTGAGACTGGATTTAAAAGTGTCATAAGAAGGCTTTTGGCGGAGAGATAGAGAGGGAGGTCATTCCAGATCGATGGACCAGAAATAGAGAAAATATCGCAATGGAAAAACTAAAAACAAATCAGCAAATCTCCACACAACCTGCACTGTCTTTCATTATTTTTTCTTCTATCATCCTATTCCTCTTTTATCCGGACTGCAGCGTTTATGTCCCTTACATCCCAGAAGTCGGAATGCGGCTGCCAAGATGGTGGGTTAAAAACGATCCCATAGGCAAACTCTCACCGTTGGTGGACCTTGGAGCTCTTTGCAGAGAAACGAACAAAAAAATCCCTTTCAACTTTTTTAGTTGTAATTTGTTTGATGTTTTTTCATTGTTCACTTGTTGGGGTTTCCGCACACGACCGGCATACACAGGTACCATGCACAAGTTGAGAACTACAGAGTGACTGACAATGATCACAGATGTGTTCTTGCTAAGATTGCTGCACTATGTTTGAAAACCCATGGACTTTTAAGTTATTGTTACATGTTGGATAAGTTTTAGACCCTTTATTATGAAATACTAAAAAATAAAACGATGCATGTATATGTTAGTACAAAACAGCATATGTGTGTATGTTTATACTTAAGAGTGTACTATGAATGACTTGATATTCATCTCCCTGCAACTTCTACTACTGCTATGTTATTTGATATCTGTATTTTTAAAGAGCCGATTAAAGCATTGGCAAGAAAAGCATGACAATATGCATTTGTAGTCTCTCTCTCTGGCTGTCTGTATGCGCATATGTGTGCGTGCGTGCGTGTATATATATATATATATATATATATATATATATGTGTGTGTGTGTGTGTGTGTGTGTGTGTGCGTGCGTGCGTGCGTGCGTGTGTGTGTGTGTGAATTCCCCGAGCGTTTTTCTAGTACAAGATTGAAGGTCTAGAAAGCTTTCAGTCGTGGTTGTTCTATTTGTAATGAAGTGGGCTTGTTCTCCGGCGCCATTTTAAAGGGATGTTCTAGTTGTTGTTTTAGCCAGACGTCTAACTCACAAAGCAAGAGATCAAGCAGTAAGAAGACAACCGATCTTACCCAACCAACCAACCAATCGACGAATCAACTACCCACTCACCCACCCACCCAACTACTCAACCAACCAACCAACTAACCAACGACCCATCCACCCAATCAAACAATCAGCCAATCCAAAAGTAAACATGACCAACAAAAAGAAGCATGCATTAGTTTGCAAACAAAATCCGACCACAGAGGTGGGAATATCCGAGCTCCTGTAGGCCTACCGAAACCCAAGATAAGGTCGACAGCCTATTGACAAAGTGCGACTTGAAACCTAACCGTACAACGTCATTGGGCTGGGAGGGAGAATCGAAGACGGGACAGGACGGGACGGGAGAGAGAGAGGAAGAGAGAGAGAGAGTGGGGGAGGAAGGGAGGGGGGGGGGGGAGCAGGGAGAGAAAGGGAGAGAAGGGCAGCAGTGGACGGGTGGGTGAAACAAGGGGAAAAGAATACAGCGAGGGAACGGCAGTTCTACTGGAACCAATCGGGGTAGAAGCATAGAAGGCACACACACAAACACACACACACCCACCCTTTGTTCTCGGTTCACCAAAAAAAAGGGGTAGTGTGTGTGTGTGGGGGAAAACACAAACGTAAATCCGGGGTACCATGGAAGGAAATAAGTAGGCAGGGGTAGACGTGATAAAGGTGGCGGGTGTGTATTTACATTGAGGCGGATCGATCCTAGATCAATACTATCCAAAAAAAACTCGGTTCAGTTCTAGTTAGCGGCCAGGAAGCCCCCCATAGTGTAAGGTGTACATGATCCTATGCCATACACAGCGACTCTGGCATGCTGACTGGAAGGGGGCAGGTAGAGAGAGAGAGGTTAGGAGCCACATGCAAAGCTGCTCCAGGGAGTTTTGAAGGTGCTGTGTATCAACTTGGGTCAGGGACAAGCACCAAACACAGGTACTCCTTATGACTGTAGCTCTCAGAACGAACACAGCTTGTGAAGTGCAGAGAGGGCTCTCTGAGGCGCGTGATTTGTTTTTGTAAGGGGTTGGTGTGCTGTGTGTTGCTCCAGTGGGGGGGTTGTATTCCGTTGTTCTTGTCTGTGGGAGAGTTTGTGATTCTGCGTGTTCATGTGGAGGACGTGTGTGACAGAGCTCTAGTCGTTTCTTTTGAAAGAATCCTGCAGAGGACAGGGTTTGGTTCTGTGTGAAGGGACGAAAGCAAGTGGGCAATGTATTGTGATTCCACTATGAGGGAATAACTACACGGTATTTTTGCTGCTGCGTCGTGGTTTAGCCTATATAATAATAACTGTCGATTCCACTTCGGCTGTGAAGTTCTGTTTACTCCACAGAGGATTCTTACACGTGAGTGTACATCGCTGTGAGTGAGTGAGTGTGTGTGTGTGTGTGTGTGTGTGTGTGTGTGTGTGTGAGTTGCTTATTTGAAGTACAAAATATGAGTTTTTAGATGCTTATAGCAATGCCAAGAGAATTATAGGTTTACTTAAAGAACTACAATTAAGGAACACGACGCAAAACACTCTCTGAAAGTGATCACCAAATGTACAGGTAGACATGTGCTCTCTTGCATGCATGCATGGACCACACACCACACACACACACACACACACGCACACACACAGAAATGTGCTCTCTTGCATGGGCCATACACACGTACGCATTCACAGACACAGACACAGGCAGGCACACACACACACACACACACACACACACACACACACACACACACACACACACACACACACACACACACACACACAGAGTCTTTCTGGTGCTCCTTCTCTCCCTGAGTTCAGTCTGTCTGTCTGCTGTCTGTCTGTCTCATTTTCCTATTCACTCTTCCTCTTCTTCTTCTTCTTCTAACTTGTTTTCTGAAAGCAGCCAGCTATAACCAGCAGAACACTAAGAGGTATGCCGAGGTTCACAACAGTCTACAGGGTATAGCATTTCTGTTGTTATCTATTTTATTTATTTATTTATTTATTCTTTTATATCGAGGATAATGGAATAAGCACTCTTGTGCTTTTTTACATCCAGTCCCCGTGTGCATGCAGTTTTGTCAATTTTGTCATCTGTTGTGATCAATCAACCCCGGTCACCGCCCTCCTCGTGGACTGTTGTGAAATCTTTGTTATGCAAATCAAACCATTCGCGTAGGTATTACACACGACAGGGAGAAGAAAAGAAAGAGCGTAAGAATTGGCAACAACACCACGCTCGTGTTGACTGATCTGTCAAACTATAAAAAAAAAACCAGGAAAATTCCCAGGCTTCCAGGCACTATTGCCAAAAAAAAGTCAGTCTTCTGTGACCGTAGATCAGATATAGATCAACACGAAACAACCCCCCCCCCCCCCCCCTCTCTCCCCCTCAAGCACATCACAGTGTGAATAGTCAAGATTGTGTTCTAAAGACGCTATCTATCTAATTTCACCTATATCTTTACTCATGACTGTTTGTCTGTCCTTGTGTGTGTACGTGTGTGTGTGTGTGTGTGTGTCGGTCTCTCACTCCTCTTTCTCTCTCCCTCCCTCACATCCCTCTCGGTCTCTCCTCCCTCTTTCTTATCTCTCTTGTCAGTTTCTCTGTCGCTCTCTGTCTGTCTCTTTCTCTGCCTGTATCTCTCTGTCTGTCTCTCCTTTCCTCCCTCCCTCTCTCTCGGGGTCTGGATGTAAAAAAGCACATGGGTGCTTATTCATTATCCTATATAAGTTCCTAAAGATATATAAGCTATATAAGTTCCATACATTATTATTATTATTATCCTCGAAATAAAAAAATTTGTCAGAATTTGTCATCTCTCTCTCTCTCTCTCTCTCTCTCCTCTCTCTCTCTCTCTCTCTCTCTCTCTCTCTCTCTCTCTCCTCCTCTCTCTCTCTCTCTCTCTCTCTCTAGCTCTCTCTCTCGTGTATAAGTATTGGGTTAAATATTATTAAGATGTATCCCTAACGGGCGGGGACTGGATGTAAAAAAGCACATGTGTGCTTATTCATTATCCTCGAAATAAAAGAATTTGTCATTGTCATTGTCATTGTCATTGTCTCTCGGGCGACAAGTCACTCTCCAAAACGGAATATCTAATGTCAAACACAGGCAAGCAGGAAAACAGTAAGTAATTTTTCCACGCTGACCGATCGACAGTCAGACAGCCCAGCACATGTGTATTGCGTCAGTGACTGACTGCTATCTGATCACAACGTGTGGAGTGAGTGATGATCCAGTCCTGGTTTGGGCTATCTTAAGTTGATGACTATCAGGCAATCACAGATCTTTCTGACTGACAGACAGGCAGACAGACAGGGGAAGGGGAGAGAAAGGAGAGAGAAGAGAGAGAGAGAGAGAGAGAGAGAGAGAGAGAGAGAGAGAGAGAGAGAGAGAGAGACGCTTTAGAGAGAGAGAGACAATGACAATGACAATGACAAATTCTTTTATTTCGAGGATAATGAATAAGCACACATGTGCTTTTTTACATCCAGTCCCCGCCCGTTAGGGATACATCTTAATAATGATAACCCAATACTTATACAGTCTCACAATAAAAACAAGGGGAAATAACCCTTTTCAAAACAGCTCCCCCCAACAACCCTCCCCCCCCCCCCAACAACCCTCCCCCCCCCCCCCAAAGCAAGCAATTAAAAGAAAATCCTAAAAATACCCCACCCCTACCCCCCCAAAAACCGTAACCAAAACAAACAAACAAACAAAAGAGAAGGAAAAACCAAACCAACAAAAGATGATAAAAAAGAGAAAAACAGACAAACAACAACAACAAGAACAAGAACAACAACAAAGCCAAGAAAAAATAACATAACCAAACTTAATAAGTCATAAAGATCAACATCTACACATTGTCAAATGGTACACATACTTGTGATACACAATTATAAGATATTGAAATAGGGCACTCATTAAAACTTAAGTACAGAGGCAAGTCCAATAAAGTATTGAAAATATAAAAATATGAATCCTTCATCAGGATATACTATGACTATAAGCAGGACGATAAAAGGTGAGAGAGAGAGAGAGACAGAGACAGAGAGACAGAGAGTGTGTGTGTGTATTTCAGAGATAATATCCAATATATAAATCCCAAAACAGTATGCCATCCCATCAACACTCATTTTAGATTATACTCGTTTCAAATTATATGTCATGATAAAAATAAATTTAATACCCATACATCCACACAATAAAAACAAGAAACAAACCAAGAAGAAATTTAAAACTATACAGTCGTTGAGGGAGAGAATATGAGTGGGTGAGTGGGTGAGTGAGTGTGTGTGTGTGTGTGTGTGTGTGTGTGTGTGTGTGTGTGTGTGTGTGTGTTTGTTTGAGCGTGTGTGTGGGGGTGTGGGGTGGGGTGGGGGTGTTTCAGGGATAATACTAAATATGTAATACTCACATAGCACACGATCATCACCAATCACTCTTTTTAATATCTCCTGCAAATTTATTCATGTAACAAAATACACTCCAATACCCATACACTCAAAATACAAAGAGGGAAAGCCAAAAAGTCATAAAAATCAACACTACAACAGTCAGAAAAAACAAATATTTTTTCCAGGATTAATAAGTATTCAGTTCTTTTACATCCAGTCCCCCCGGGGTCACATTTAAAAATGATCATACTCATACTTTACAGACAGAAGCAAAGAAAAACATTTTAAGGAAAGAAAGAGAAGAGAAAAAAGAACAAAAAGCAAACAAACAAACAACCCAGACGAGCAAAAGACAAAACATACCCCAGACCACCCCCACCCCCCCCCCACCACACCACCAAAGAGAGAGAGAAAGAGAGAGAAGAAGAAGAGAAGAGAGAGAGAGAGAGAGAGAGAAGAAGAAGAGAGAAGAGAGAGAGTTCTTTTATATTCGAGATAATGAAATACACCATGCTTTTTTGACATTCAGATCCCCCTTGGGTATATTTATAATAAAATAAAATAAAATAAAATAACAACCAACAATAACGGAAAATATACAAAATACCCCCACGAGAGAGAGAGAGAGAGAGAGAGAGAGAGAGAGAGAGAGAAGAGAGAGAGAGAGAGAGAGAGAGAGAGAGAGAGAACGCGCTTGCCTAAAAAAGGCGAAAAGTGTGGGTTCGATCTCTCTGTTTGTGCACGAACTTTTACCCCATCCACTAGACCTTGAGTGGTGGTTTGGGTGCTAGTCTTTTCCGAAGAGACGATAAACCGAAATCCCGTGTGCATCAGGAATTCAGTGCATGTAAAGGAATCCGTAGCAACAAGAGAGTTGTTTCTTGGAAAATTCTGCAGGAAAAAAAAGCCACCCTCTTGGGAAACAAACACACACGCAGACAGGAAACTTGAAAAAAAAAAAAAGGAAAGAAATGAGAGGGTGGATCTGCTCCAGTGGCGAGTCGCTCTGCTAAGGGAGAGCATCCCGAATTTCACGCAGAGAAATTCTGCTGTGACTGAAAGTAGTTTGCAAAGCAAATGCAGGGCAGCACGACTGATATGAGGTTTTGTACGTGCAGGTACTATAATCATCAGCAACAACAACGACAACAATACACACACCACACACACACACTCACCACATCACACATCACACACACTCACACACACACACACACACACACACACACACACACACACACACACACACACACACACACACACACACACACACACACACACACACACACACACGCACATATAATAAATAATAATAATAATGTATGGAATTTATATAGCGCAGAATCTTGTAAAACAACAAATCAAAGCGCTCAGATGATTTTTTTAATTGATTTTTTTTGTATGCGTGTATGCGTTTTTTAAAATTTTGTCATCTGTTCCCACCGGCACAGAATGACCTACTCTTTCGAACAGCGGAACAGGATTTAACCCGTGCGCAAGATGTTCTGCATGCGTTCGCACACGGGGCCTCGGTTTATAGTCTCATCCGAAGGACTTTATATATATATATATATATTATATATATATATATAATATATATATATATATATATATATATATATATATATATATATAATATATATATAACTGAGATATATATATATATATATATATATATATATATATATATATCTATAGACATACAGACACAACCACACTTTTTTCTCCCTCTCTCCCATGCACGCACACACACACACACACACACACACACACACACGCATGTACACATGCATGTACACATGCACGCACGCACGCTCTCACCTTTCTCTCTTATGTTACCGATCTAGATTTCTGAGATTGTTCCATCACAGAGTTTAGAATTCTTATATAGTTTCTTTTCGGATTTAGTTGATGTTTTTTGTTTTTTTACAAAAAATACAGTCCAATTTGGGCTGCAATGGGGACAAAGTTGTGATTGAATACTACCTACATGATGTTTAACTCTGAGACACTCGACACAACATGCCAAGCCTCCTCTTCTCTCCTCCCCCCACCCCTCCCAATCCCTCCCCACACAGCCACACCCCATCAGTCATCGATTCACCCCCCCCCCCCCCCCACTCTGCACTCTCTTTAGAAAACTCCTTTTTTGGGGTGTAAAAAACAACAAAAACAATCAATATATTCTTTGTTTTTCGAACAAGTCTGCTTTTGTGATCACCAGCAATTCTGTCACAAACGGTTAAACGAAAACGCCACAGATTTTACATACAATCATAACCGTTCACATAGCAGGTAGGGGGAGGGGGGTGGGGTTCAAGCTCCAAAACACACCCCATTTCCTCTACCTCCTTATTACCCTTGATTCCCCCCACCCCCCCCTGTACCCGTCTACTCCGTTTAACCAGGCAAACCCGGGTGCAAAGCTTCTTAGGCCTGTGAATCATGGATCATAAGGCCATGATTATTTCCTGACTATGTCATTAATGAATTATGTAGCTCACTACACATGGCTAATATTGTTTTTCCGTATTGCAGAAAGGCCTATGCAGGCTTGAGTCTCATATCTATGTATGTATATGTATATCTTTCTTCTTGTGCAGATTATGGCACAGAGAGCCAAAGCTTCGGTAAGTATGGTCATTGGTTTTCATGTCTGGAATATTGGTGGGTTTTTTGCGTTTATTGACGTAAACAAAAAGATTCATGATAGGAAATTACTCTAAAGGAAGTAATGAATGTTGTGAAGATAAAATATCCTAAATGTAATAAGGGATGTTGATATAACAAAAAAAGAGAGACCCTTTTGAACAAAATGCAATGTGTGCAAAAGAGGAAATGGAATAAAGTTAGATAAAATGAAGGAATGGAAAACATATGTTTATAGATTGTATAATATTTCTTCTTCAGTTGACAGCCTATATTATTTCTTTATCTATTTGTTCCTGGATCTGGCTCATGTCTTTACGTTTGTGTATTGATCTATTATCTATTTTTGCATTTATCTATGCCTTTATTTCTCAATTTACCCAATTAGCTCGTTAGTTTGCAATTAGTTACATAGCGGCTTGTCCAGCTGATTTAATTGGTTGGTCGGTGAATAAGTCGGTCAGTCAGTTAATA
>CM054140.1:28747184-28789684 GCA_028751875.1 Rapana venosa
GACTGAATTGGTGGAAAGTGTAATAGTCATAAAAGTTGTGTAGATGCTCCAAAATATATATTTTTTTTACTCAACATTTGTTGTTGTTGTTTTTAATGTCATGTATTACTCACTGAATACCAGAAAAAATATAAATGGACTCTTCTAGAACACTCAATAATGCTGAGAACATTTTGTAATGTAAAAATATCAACCTTGACAACATCATACCAATAATGATGTCATCACCAGTTTGGAAATTTCTGTAAGTTGATTTCCACGTCAGTGTTCATTTTGTTTCCATTTATTTGATATTATTTTCGCGTCAGTCATCACCACTGTAAAAAGACATTAAAGGAAAAAAAAGATTCATTTATTCTTTCATTCATTCCATCGTGAAAATAACACTTTCCTCACTAAAATTAAGAACCCTGGAAGTTGGAATGCGGCTACCTTAATGGTGGGCAACCCCCCCACCCCAAAACGGCCACACAGGCAAAATCTCACCACTGGTGAACCTCTGAGCACTAACCAAGGACCACCTCCCCCCAAAAAAACCAACAACAACAAACCACCAACAACAACCACACACACACACACACACGCACGCACACGCACACACACACGCACGCACGCACGCACGCACACACGCACACACACACACACACACACGCCAAGTGGTTAGAACATTGCGCTCGCAATCTGACGACCCGGGTTCGATTCCCGTTCAAGGGGATGTTTTCCCCTGGAGTTAACATCAGTGTAGACTCCACTCTCCCCGAAAAGTCCTTCGGATGAGACTATAAACCGAGGTCCCGTGTGCGAACGCACGCAGAACATCTTGCGCACACGTTAAATCCTGTTCCGCTGTTCGTGTGAGTAGGCCAGTGTGTGCCGATGGGAACAGATGACAAATTTACAAAGCGGCATACATACGGGGACTGGATATAAAAAAGCACATAAGTGCTTATTCCATTATCCTCGATATAAAAGAATAAGATAAATAAACACACACACACCACAAAACACACACACAACACACACACACAAAACACACGCACACACACACACACACATACACACACACACACAAAACACACACTCACACACACACACACACACACACACACAACACACACACACCCACCCACCCACCCACACACACACACACACTCTTTCCATGGTGACCACGCCGATGCAAGACCTGCCTGTACACCTGGCCGGGGCATGTGCAGGTGAGGGACTGTGAGATCCAGGAGCTGAAGGGGGAGCTGAGGAGCAGGGAGGTGGCGGTGACCTCGCTCACCGAGCAGAACCGCAAGAAGCAGACCGAGATCCAGGGCCTCCAGCACACCATCAATGCCCTGAAGAAAGACGTGGAGGACTCCAAGGTCTACGTGGAGGACATCCAGCAGAACCTGAACATCTTGCAGGTCATTGTGATGGCGTTTGTATTGTCGGTGCTGGTAGTAGTGGTGGTTGTGTTGTTGGTGGTAGTAGTGCAATGCAAAGTCCTTCGGATGAGACTATAAACCGAGGCCCCGTGTGCGAATGCATGCAGAACATCTTGCGCACATGTTAAATCCTGTTCCGCTTTTCGAAAGAGTAGGCCATTGTGTGCCGGTGGGAACAGATGACAAAATTTACAAAACCGCATACACACGGGGACTGGATGTAAAAAAAAAGCACATGAGTGCTTATTCCATTATCCTCGATAAAAAAAAAAAAAATCATCTGAGCGCTTTGATTTGTTGCTTTACAAGATTCAGCGCAATATAAATTCCATACATTATTATAGTGGTGGTGGTTGTGTTTTGTGAATTTGTGGTTGCTTGGTGGTGGTGGTGGTGATGTGTTTTGTGAATTTGTCGTTGCTTGGTGGTGGTGGTGAGAGAGAGAGAGAAAGAGAGAGAGAGAGAGAGAGAGAGAGAGAGAGAGAGAGAGAGAGAGAGAGAGAGAGAGAGAGAGAAACTATATTTTTAAAAAAGCCACATGGGCCCTCATCCCCCCATCCCTTCTCTCTCTTAACCACATCTTTCCACTGTGTGCTTTTCTTTTTCTTTTCAAAAATTAAATTTTTTTTAAAGATAAATTCACGACTACTACACACACACACCATCGATTTTCCTTTTTTACTGGTTTAATTTAATGGTAAATGTTGCAATAATGTAGTATCTTAGTATAATCATTAAGAAATTTGTTCTTAGATAGATGGCTTGATGAAAAAAAAAAAAAGCAAATGCATTGCTTATTCAATGTACCATCTGGAAATACAAGTTTGACTTGACTTGACTTGACACCACGCAGGAAGAGAAAGAGAAGCTGGAGTCGGGCACGGCCTACAAGGAGAAGGAGGAGCTGATTCAGCGCCTGAACGCAGAGGTGCAGGAGATGCGCGCCAACCTGGGGCAGCTGGATCGAGAGCTGTCCAAAGCCAAGGAGGTCATCGCCGCCCAGGGCAGCAAGCTGCGCCTGATGGAGCACGACAAGCACAACGTCCACCTCAAGTTCAAGGAGGAGGTCGCCCGCGCCAACCTCATCATGCGACAGGAGGTGGAGAAGATGCGCGAGGTGAGTGTTTTGGAGTTTTGAGTTTTGAGTTGGGGGGTGGGGGTGGGGAGTTTTGAGTTTTGAGTTTGAGTTGGGGGTGGGGTGTGGGGGTGGGGAGGTGGAGGGGGTTGGGGAGGAGAGGGAGGGTGTGAGGGTGGGGGGGTGGTGGGGGAGTGAGTATCTGGATTTAGGAGTAGAGGTTAGGAAGAGGAGGAGGAGGAGGGGGAGGGGTAGGAGAGGAGGGGGAGGATAGAGAGAGAGAGAGAGAGAGGAGGGGGGAGGAAGAGGAGGAGGAGAGAGAGAGAGAAAGAGGGGAGAGAGAGAGAGAGAGAGAGAGAGAGAGAGAGAGAGAGAGAGACAGAGAGAGAGAGAGACAGAGAGAGAGAGAGAGAGAGAGAGAGAGAGAGAGAGAGAGAGAGAGAGAGAGAGAGAGGGCAAGGACAATTTTTATTATTTTGAGGATAACAGTTAAGCACTCATGTGCTTATGTAAACGAGTGCAAATATTAAAAAAACAACAACCTTTCCTTGTGTGAATGAATCCATAAGAAGAAACTAATCTCCTAGTACTGTGGATGGGTAATAATAATAATAATATTAATAATGTATGGTATTTGTATAGCGCTGAATCTTGTAAAGCAAAGAAATCCAAGCGCTTGCATTCAAATCATTTACACATACACAACCTTCCACAAAATATTAGAATTAACATGTATCAAATATATGCTCACATACACCCACGCACATACTCACAAAAACAAGACAAAAAGACATGAGGAGAAGACATCAGATAGGAAACAAGTGCGTTTTGAGGCTAAATTTGAAAGTGTTCAAATGTAGGCTTTTGGCGAAGGGATAGAGGGAGGTCATTCCACGTGGATGGACCTGAAACAGAGAACGAGCCTCGTTCATGAAGATAAAAGCTCATTAAATTGCGCAAAGTGACAAATTCATCCCCCCCCACCCTCTTTGCATCATGCTTAATTAAATTGCCTGTCTCCACAGGTGATGAAGGGGCAGTGGGAGGAGATGCGTGTGCTGCGGCAGCAGAACGAAACCATGCAGACCGACATCAAGGAGATCAAGGGTTTGCTGTTGTCAGGCGACACCAACGCAGAGCACCAGGGTCCTCTGTACAACATGGCGCCTCTCAAACCTTCCCTGCCCGTCCTCAGCAACAGCTCGCGCAGAATCGTTCCTGGCAAAAAGAAACCTATGGGCTAACGCAGTATACAGCAGTTGTGTGTGGATGTGTGTGTGATTGCCCGCCCTCCCCCCTCCACGCCTCCTCCCCCCCCCCCCCCCCCCCCTTCCTCGCTTTACTTTAACCTGTGATAAACATGTAAAAAGTGTGTGTGGCAAAAAAAAATCGGACATGATGATCTAAGAGCTGATTCCAAAGCTAAGAGAGAGAGAGAGAGAGAGAGAGAGAGGAGAGAGAGAGAGAGAGAGAGAGAGAGATAGGTATTATTGACCTTGAAAGAAAGAAGATTGTAAATAAAAATTTTTTAAAGTCTGTAGTTCTGGCAGAAATGAGTCTAGTTTTCTTGTTGTTTTAGAGAAAACTTGTCCAAAAAGTAAGCTGTGTAATTGATAAGCGTTGACCTTTTGATCAAGAAAAACACTAATTAGTTCCCTTTTCCTTTGTGTATTTTTTTCCTTTCATCATTTTAAGGGAGAGACTGATTGCCAGTCTATTCTAAACATGCATGCATCCAAATAATTAAAGAATTTTGCTGGTAAAGTTTGGATATTTGTGGTTTTAGTCAGATGACATACAATGCATTGTAATTTGGTCAGGTAAGTGGAGTGGTGGAGGAACAGAAGGAGTAGGGGAGAGGTATGGTTCTATTGTAGAGAAAGCATCTTCCTCGACCATGCAGCCCTGCCATCGTCCACTAGACGATGAGGTCTCCCTCTCCCCTGAGATTGGTCAGTGGTCTGGCATGATGTCAACTTATGTTTGCTGGTAGCCTACGTTGTGTTTATAAATTAATGATATTTTTGACTGCTTTGACTGTTTTAGTTTGAAAAAAAGTGTGTTGTTTTTCATACAAAGTCAAATCGTGATTGTTTCAAAGATTTTCGTTGTTTGCACATTATACCCTAATTAAGATAGAATGTGGCTACCTTCATGGTGGGCAAAAATTTATAGTCATATATGCAAAATCTCACCATTGGTGAACCTTGGAGCTCTAGCCAAGGAATGAAGAAAAAAATGTTTGCAATTTATAATAAGACAAGTGCCTTTCTATTTTCGTGAGACAGTGAGATGAACATAATATAAAACAAGTGCAGATATGTGATTGTGGTGTTGACCAGTGATTAGTGTGTGATTATTTTTTCCCTAAGACACAGGAATTAAATCATAAGCCAACTCAAACGTTATACAAACTCTTTAACAAGTTTGTTTCAATCCTAAGGATCCAAGTTTGTAGATTTCAGGCAGGAAATAGAGATGGTGGATGAGTGGGCTGATGGCTGGGTGGGTGGGCGTTGAGTTTAATCCGTGAAATAAGGACCAGAAATGACTTAAGGATTGTTTTCAACAATAGTACTACAGCTGAACAATGTTGAATCTCTGTTGAATAGTGTTAGTTACCCGTTATGTAGTCTATGGTACAAATGCCGATATACCATTACACACAGAACACATTGTTATCAGAAGTGTTTTGCTATGAATGCCAGTGAAACACAGTATGTGTCAGATATTATAAAAAGGCCAGGTAAGATAACTGCACTTGCGTTGAAGCGAGACTGCTAAAAACCCAGCGCATGCATGCAATAGCCCACAAAGACTGAAATGCTTTCTGCTTCAGAGCCAAGATAAAATCACTTATTTAAAAAAAAACTCTCTTGGCTTTTAACATTTTCATGTACCTGAATACATAAAATTTCTGAAAGGCTCACTCTATGATCATTCCAGCCCTATCTGTACCTTTCGAGTTGCATCAATACCGAGGATTTTTCAGTGATATGTCTGCTGTTGTCTATCAATGGTCCTTCAGTTTTATGACAAGAGAAATCCACTCTAGTGTATGTGTGTGTTGACTGTGTGCCGATTTGTCATGCTGTGATAATTTGAATTGTCAATCATTGTAAATATGTTGACCATGATGAGTTTGAAAGTAACCAGACGGGTTTTTGCTGCTGAATAATAATAATAAAAATAATCAATACAATTTACTTTTATTGTGTTTATTCTATCACCTATGGTTTAGAATGATATTCAGTGTATGAGAATGTTGAGTGCTGTACGTTTATAACACATTGCCAAGAGCATGAAGATTGAAAGAGATGCGAGTTGTAAGATGGAAAATGCTCGACATATACTAGCTGTTATACACATGATGATAACACGAGCTATTAATTTTTCTCCGTCTTGTTTTGCTTACCTTCTTTGACATGCCAGTGCTGCTGTTCAATGCTGTTTCCACACGCAGTCAGTCACACCCAGGCTTCTTGTGCAGCGCCTTCAGAACTGAAAGTCCTCTACTCCTGTTGAGTCACTTTGTGCTGTACCAATCCTGCAAATATATACAAAACACTTAACTATGAAGCCCCCCCCCCCCCCCCCCCTTTACTATTGCTCTGTCACTGTGGAGGTGTTTCTACAGAATACTAACTATAAAACCCCTATGTTGACAGTAACAGTTTGGTTGCAAAACTACATTGAATGCTCCTGTGAGAGGATGCCGAGCGCCTCTCAGTATAAATAGTATCCCCACCTACTGGAAATTCTGTGTAAGAAAGTTCCTCTTTTCAATCACTCTCTTTATTTCTGCCTTGTTCCTTTTCTTCCTGTCACCTCCTCCTTGTTTATATTTCTGCCTTCTTGGTCCATTCTCCTGCCTTTTTCCTGAAAGACTTGAAAGAAAACAATTCCCTCTTATGCTGAAATTGGATGCGCTGGGCCTGACTTGTCAGGTGCCTACAGTAGTTCAACGCATTTTAACTCATATGACAGACAACAATAGTTGCTGTCTGAGCATTCAACGAAGATCGACAGAGATGCCCACTCTGGGCAGGTGACATTAGTAACTTTCCTTGGACAGATTTGTGCCTAAATGAATCTTCAAGGAATTAAAGGAGAAGTCACAAGTCGTGAGGTATTAGCAACTCCTTGTCATGCGGTGAAATAAAGCACACACAATCGCCTATAATGCAGTGGAATAAAACCACCATCATGCCGATATAAAGCAACACATCAGTGTGTGTGTGTGTGCTTGCTTTACTTCAGCATACATATTGGGATTTGAGTTGCTTTATTTCAAAGGGGAGGGTGTGTGTGTGTGTGTGATGTTCTTTATATAATAATAATAAATGGAATTTATATAGCACTATATCTTGCAAAATACAAATCAAAGCGCTTTCATTCATCCTACTCATTCACATGCAGCCTTACAAATTCAAATGTATACACACAAGCTCGCACGCACACACACACATAAAGGTTGTACACTCGGCAGGGTGATGAGGTTTTGGCCGTTGAGGGCAGGACAAAAATGAAATGGAACAAGAGGGGAAAATCTTAGGTTTGAAATAAATGTATCTTGAGGCCGGATTTAAAAGCGTCATTAGAAGGCTTTTGACGAAGGGAGAGAGGGAGGTCATTCCAGATCGATGGACCAGAAACAGAGAAAGAGCGACGGCCAATGGTGGACTGGTTGAATCTAGGTATTCTTAAGCACAAGGTATCTGCAGCAGAGCGGAGGGAACAAGGAGGAGTGCACAGGTAAAGACATTCACAGAGGTAGGAGGAGTGCTGCCCATCCGCCCATGGAAGAGGAGGGGGCTGTTTTAGTTTATCATGTGGGAAAGAGCGTGCTTTACCTCAATATATGGCATGGGGGGGGAGGGGGGGGGGGGAGGGGGAGGTGCTTGATACGGGCATATAAGAGGGGGTGCTTATTTCAGTCCATAGTGGATGACTGTGTGTGTAGACAGATTATTCAAAAGGTTACAATTTTGAATATTTATGTGAGATGCAAGGCCCAAAGCCAACAGAAACCAAAGTAGAAAGGTTACAAAGAGCATGCACAATACAGAAAATAATGTGATGTGCACTTTCTGTTTTGTAAAAATGATTTAAATTACACCTTCTCTTTTGTTTCAAACTGAAGATCAGCCCCTATCAGGTAAATAAGTACTTCATCATATATATATATATTTTATTATGATCTGTCTCTGTTGCACTTAATAAAAGAAAGAGAATACTTTGGGAATAAACATATCAGGACATTAGACAAAATCTGTGTAATTCCCTTGGATTAAAACCCCCCCAAAAAACAACACTACATGACCCTCTTTTTTCCCACATATGAGGAAAAAAAGGTAAGAGACAAATAACAACAGCTCACAAAACCACCACCCACTTCTCTGACCACCATTCTTTCAAACAACAGGCAAAACAAAAACCAAAAAAATGTTTTAACAAAGATTTATTTCATTCCATTTCTCATGCACTTTCAACACATCTTTACACAACATTTTTCTTTTCAAACAGCACACTCATACTAGTTTTAACAATTCTTTACTTGAGAGTCCTAACCTATCTAACACAGTCATTTGCAAAGTCAGAAACCCTTTCCCAATACATTTGCAAGCATGTTTGTTACTTTTTCAGGATGTCTAACATTCTCAAAATGTTTAACAAACACTGTTCAGTCTTTTTAGCTTACTGTCTAGAGAGATCTCTATTTCACATAGTGTTAAAATCCTTATTGCCAATATCAACGTCAGTGCCCCTCAACATACACATAAACTCTCTCCTCAAATCCCCAGAAGATAAGCAGTTATGAATAAACATTAAGAATGATTGCATTCTTGCTATTGCGTAAAGCTTTTTCTTTTTTCCATTTAAATATGTCCTATACTAACTTCTGAAAAGCAAGAAAATGAACACCTTATGGAACCAGACAAGTACATCAGATCACATTGAGACAAAATATTCTTCAGCTCAATGTTCTGCTTACTGCTGACAAGACATAAACTACGGTCACCAACATGTACTACTATACTATGCTGTCTGTCCATGTTTCATCACCATGGGGGCATCATAGGCTGAGGGCTCTGGAGGTATGACATCACCACAGCTGAGATGGATAGCCTGCAACACACACATAATTACGACTCAATTCATGCTATCCTTACATTATTATAACAACTTACTTTGTTCATATCCTTACTTTGCCCCCCACCATGAATTTTACTTGGCTCAGATTTCTACTTCTGGACCACTTTTCAAAGCTAGGGGAGAAAAACTTGTTCTGAAATCCTTTTTTATCTTTGCATGGATGCATTATCAAAAAGTTTGAACCATAACGCACTTCTCATATTACAAATGTTTTGCAGCTGGACATGGAAACGCCATATCCCACAGCTCTCCACCAGCCCTGATTTTAGTGAAATAGTGTCAGAGCCATAGAGCATGGCTTACATTCGTGGGTGATTACATATCCACTTCTTCCATCTTCTTCTTTATTGAACACTCAGACAGCAACTATTGTTTTGCTTGTCATATGAGCATAAATGTGTTGCACTGCCATTAAGCACCTGACAATCAGGCCCTGTGCTTCCAACTTCAGCGTGACATATCCACAGATATGATTGCACAGACAAAAATCACCGAATCACACAAATGCTCTTTTTTTCTGAAACCTTGAGAAATGGAACATTTTCCAGTAAAAATGATTCTATGACAAAATAAATGAAATTGATCAGTTAACAGTTGAACATACACTTGGGTTACTTTAGCACTGTGAACTAGAATCTACAGTTTCTTTACCAGAGCACAAACAGATGTATACATGTATGGTGTACACAGATCTATACATGGGCCACCGATGATGAAGAGCCATGCAAACCAATAATTTTTCAAGAGTTACGCAATCAACATAATCGTCAGCTGCTCTATGTGTGTATATGCACACACTGACACATACATCATTTTCATAAAACATAAGCAGAAGTGAACACATACATTTCCATGTCACCTTTCATATGATGACCTACAGCAGACTACTTATGCCAGCTGAGAAAGTGCATTCGCCACATGCATACACAACCCCCTAAAAAATCAAGGCCAAAAAAATCAACAACTTTTCCTTTTAAAAATTCAGCAGAGGAGAAATGTAACATAACAACATGGACAAGACTGACAAAACAATGCAATGGTAAACTCAAGTTGAAGTGACTCACATGAAACTGCTGAGCATCTGTTTGGTGTCTTCTGAAGTTCTGGAATTGGCAAAGCTGATAAAGGAACAGTACACAGCCACCCAGGCAGACCACTTCAACTGCATACAGAAAAAAGGAACATCACATTATATATGTGACCGTGCCGAGAGGCAAAGATAGAGGCAGGGTAGGGAAAGAGTGGAACACACACAATTCTCAGCAACAGCAATTCATGGCAATATATGTGTACAGCAACCAGGCAAAAGAAGACTCAGGCGAAGACAGCAGCTTTTGGTTGTCACCCCTTTATTGAGCCCTCCAGTACATCTACTGCTGTGTGGGTGGATGGTCTCTCTAGCCCTCGCCACCCTAACCACCCCTCTATATATATACACGCCACGCGAACTGCAAAGACAGCACCACCACACTGGGAGCCTTTCAGCTGATTTGGACCAAGATGAAGGAGATTTTGTGTTTTCTCACGCAGCTTCAGTGGTGATTATCTTGCTGTTCGCGTAACCAAAACTACACATATTATATATCAAAATAAACTAGAAAGTACAAGCATTAAGATGCATTATTGCATTTTGCACAAAAATCAGTTGGCTGCAAACTATTGGCGATTAAAGCCTCCAACTAGATACACTTTTAACAGCTGCACACTATAACTTTCGGTAATAAAACATTAAAATTTCAACAAAACTAAATACTTTATGACTAGAAAAAGAAGGATATGCACTACAGTTTGTATACATATGCATATTATTACCACAGATGTCCATGAGAGGAAATATTCATAATTAACCAGTGGTAGAAAACACAG
The DNA here is from genome assembly GCA_028751875.1 of Rapana venosa. NCBI lineage: Eukaryota > Metazoa > Mollusca > Gastropoda > Neogastropoda > Muricidae > Rapana > Rapana venosa. The sequence continues at coordinate 28,757,715 of CM054140.1, forward strand.
TTTCTGGTCTGCTGCACCCAAGCAAGCTTCTTAAAGCTGTTGGTATGATCGAAAATATAACTATCTCTAATACTACAAATTATCCATGCTAACATCTTACAATCTTATATTCATTCATAACAAACCCAAAACATACCATACATTTATAGTTTTATGTCTGCACTTGGTAGAATTTAGTTTGATCATTCAAACTTGTTTACAAGGAACAGCAGTTAGCTAACTACTAGGGCTCACACATTGTCTACACCTTACGCCTTACAATCTACTACTACTTAATATGAGCTGTTTTATTGATCTAAATAGAGTTTATTCCACATGTTCTTCAATTGCACAATAATTATGATTTATTAAAGATTCGTTAAATAAGAATTAGAACTGCTTTTCTAGTGTTAATATTAGGGTATATACTAGGGTACATACGTACCTATATCTATATGATGCAATAGACGAAAATTATTGATTTACAACAAAAATAGAGAACTCTCATTGTGGTTGAAATGAATCAAGTCAAGAGCAGTATTTCAACAACCATATCCATAAATATGAGCAAACAATATGACTTAATAGAGTTATTATTATTGATATTCTTTCCTAGATCAGACCAATGCTCACATTTAAGGGAGATAACTCGGACTGTACTATTGAATGACTGAAAGAATGTTAAGGCATTTCATGCAGGCAACATTAAAAATAACATAAACAAGTAGATAAAATACAAACTAATCTAATAATTAGTTACATCAGAATATTGGAAAATAAACTTATTTAGATAATATCCTAAATATAAAAATACAAATATATCGTAGGCGTAATAGTGACAGTTTACATAGAGAGTTGAGAAAACTGAATATATTTTTACCACAAAACTGGTAATGGTTTCGCTGTTTCAATCTAAGATAAGTGTAGCCGTGTGTCCACCCAGCTACAGATATAGAAAATGCCATAATCATAACAGACAGACAATCATGAGAGTAAACTACTTCCTCCCACAACTTTTGATAATTGTGCAGAGTTTTTTCTAATTACAAAAAAACATAATATTTACAAAAAAAAAAAAAAAGAGCCTATTGTTTGAACTGAAGAAGATAGTTTATGGCCTGTGCCTTCCTGAATCATTTTTTGATTATACCTTCAATGGTGAGCCGACAAGAATTGAAGAAAACAAAATAAAGAACCTAGACATTGAGAACCAGTATCTCACACACACAATGCACACGTGTATTTGATATGATAGCCTTTGGTTCAGGTTAAAGACATTTTTAGCTGACTTGAATCGGTCACATTCACAGTTTTCAAGAATGAGCTTGAAGCTCTACACACAAGCAAGGCAGTTACAAAATAAATCCACTAACTGTTAAATCCACTAACTGTTAAATTTTTTTATAAAATTATTGACCAATAAGAAATACTGTACCTTCATCATAAGTCCACACATGCTGAAGACCATGCCAAGAAGATTCATGTACTCAGGGGTGGGATCATCCAGGGGGCCTCCAGAACTCTGCGCTTTGTACCTGGATCAGTCAATGGCAGGAAGGAATGAGCCACTTGAATGGACTCTTTAGATACAAAGAACACAGGAAAAAGAAACTTAGAAGTTGGAGTAGGTGGTTTTAATTCTATCACATGCAGAACATTATCAGGTTCCAGATGCTAGAGATGGATCATATGATAAAATAAAGAAAATTAATTAAACATCATACACACAGACACAGTTACACAGACAGACCCAGTATACATGACATACATAGACACATGCATACATACATATCTATGATACAGTACACACACAGAGATATACAGTGATAATAATAATGATAATAATAATAAAATTAATAATAAATGGAATTTGTATAGCGCTATACCTTGCAAAGACAAATCAGAGCGCTTGCATTCAACATAAAATAAACACAGACACACAGAGTGACACACAGAGTGACACACACATTAGTCTACAATGCACGTCAAGTTAAAAAGGACAGTTTTTCATACAGTAACAAGGTTTCACTTTCACAACTACAGTTGATAGCAGACATATCCCCAGTCACCCTTCTACCCAGTTTTGAGTGGAAAAACCATCCATGCACTACAAGTCTTAAAACAGACCTACCAAGAAATAATCAGCAACAGCGCTGAAAAACACTTGGCGCTGAAGCAAGTTCTTCAGTCACAGATTTGGTGGTGAAAGAGTCAATCAAGTTAATGATTTAATTTTTACTTAGATTTATAATGCATACTGAGCTCAGTGCAAGCTTGCCAAGATTTAATCATGATAAAAAGAGCAATTTGAAACCTTAAAATTTTGAACTGACTGATCTGAAATAAATAATTCATCACTTCAAGTTTACTTTAAGGATATTAACTGATAAAATAAGGTTGTGGGCAACTTGGCAAGGCATGTTGAGAAGACAGTGTGGGGGTGGGGTGGGATTTTCTTGCATTCTGAGATGTCTGCTGACTGCAGGTCCAAACACAGTAACACTAACAACTCAAAAGCTTCAGAACCTTCAGGTCTTCAGCAACTTTCACAACCCACTGAAAAAAGCTTATGAAGCATAATAATATATTTTTTAAATCAACATTTAATCACTTATGCTATAACTAATTTTGTGTTACGCCTGGTAACTTGTGATATTAACCTCTTAACTGCCCAGTGCAAGTGCACCCTATATGCCGGGGAATAAAATTCTTATGTACCACTGCTATGTTCATATCCCTCTTACTGAAAAACTACTACATGAATATTCCTGATAGTCTACCCAATGACAGTATATATATCGTATTTGTAGATAACTTCGAGGCAAGCTCAATTTAGTTAGCATGATATTTCACTGCAAAAATATATTTAAAATGTAAAAAATAGACTAAAAATAGGATTTCTTCATCACCACTGTCATTCTGAGTACCCCCCCATCTCAATGACGTCAAACATAAGTCTAGGCCAAATCTCATTCATTGTTTTTTAAATACACGATCTTCTGAATCACTACGCGATCGTTTTCATCACTGTTAGGTAAATCTACAGTTTTATTTGCCACTTTTACAGCTGTGTAAAGTTATTGATGCCTTCAACAAGAAATGTTAGCCATTTTGAACAAGAACTTCCCAAGCAGTCATGCATAAAAACACAAAATACGAGCGAAAAAACAATCGTTTTTGCCACGGTTTTTGCAGCTGGATGTTGCCAAGCAACAGGAGAGTGAACTCCATTAATTTTGGAGTTCTTTCCCTTTAACTGTAGTCAAGGAAGCAGGCTTGTTTGCGACACCCCGGCAATTTTCCGGGTTGTAGGCGTATAGGGTGCACGTTTAGTAAGGTAAATGTAAAGGAGTCCCATAACCTATAAGGTCGTAGGGGAGCGAGGCGTCAGAGACCTCACTTCTCTAGGGCCAGCATATTGAGGGCGGCGCCCATCTCCTCTCCCTCGCTGCTTTACCTTCCCTGACCCTAAAGAGGGCAGGTACCCATTTACAGCTGGGTGAACTGGGGGAACTGTACTGAAGCCAAGGCACGCAAACGGTCACCCATCCAAGTGGTAACCACGCTTGACGCTGCCTAACTTGGCTGGGGGAAAGCGAGTGCTCTGAACACTGAGCTATCCCGTCCCCGTTACGTTTAGCCCCGTAAAATTTCCGGGTAAGGCAGTCTAGTGGTTAATAATGGCAGAACTGATGCTTGTTGGTAACTGTGTATCATTGTGAATGTGAAATTGTTTTAAGAACACATTCTGGATACACTCATACAGTACAATTAGAACACATTCAATGTCTCAGTCCAAAATGATACCATAAAGGCATAATAACCTATGTGGAAACTACAAACAAAATCTGAAAAAAAGAAACATGATTATTTATTCATTTTATTTTGAGGATAATGGAATATAAGTATATCATAAGTATAACATGACTTATAACTGTTGTAATCTTGTATGCACTTGTGCTTGCTTTTATTTTTTTAAAAAAAACATATATATATGATATAGTTATAGGCATAGTCCCCATGATTTTGTAAATTCTTGTCATCCTTTCCTTTTTGTTGTTGTGACTGAATTTACATCCCAGCAGAGATTTAGGATATTGGGACAGCAATCATCTATTCCCACAGAACCTCCAAGGGACCTTGGTTTGTAATAGCATCATAGTCCTAGGACTGTGTGTGTTTAGGCTACACACTGTATTAATTTGGGGGTCATGTAGTATCTTCTAATAGTTCTATAGAGTGGTACTGGTAGTGGAAGAAAATGTTGGTGATTTTCACAGATTTTTCTAAGCATGAAAAAATGGACTGAGCACTTGTTTTTGGGATTGAGGACATACAGCAATACCAGGTAGTCACAAGAAAGTTGGAAATAATCATGAATTGAGGATTTCCTGTAATCCTACTGCGTTGACCCCGCGCATTCATATTGTGGTAAGGAAGCTAGCAGACGACAAAGGACTGAGGTGTTGGCTGAAAAATTAAAAAAATTTCAAACCACCAAATATGTTCAAAATCACATGAGTTTTGAGTCAGAGGCTAGTCTTTCACAAAAAGTGGTTTTTATATCTGTAGATGCCTTAGTATGACTATAAGAGTCACATAAAAAACAGAAGGAAAAGAGTGATTTTTTAATACCGGTGTGCAGCCTTATAGTCTCATCTGAAGGACTACAAGGCAAATCACCTCTTCACAGTCTATTTAACCAAATAATTAAAAAAACAAACTCTAGTCTAACCTTGTGATCTTATTTGGTCGACGAACATCATTGTTGTTTGTGGCCGCAGGATTCATGTTGACGGAATACTATTTCTAAAAAGATGTGTTCTGCTATGAGCAGCCAACTCTTGATAACAGGAAATTACACAATAGATGAAAAACTAGCTTCGCACAGAATAGCTTTTTAATATTTTAAAATACATACTAAGCATACATTTTTCTGGATAATGTGCAGACTTTTGATGTATGTTATGAACGGTTATAAATATATTATATTCATAATTGCTAATATTCATTGTTTATTTGCCTCCACATAAAGATCGATTTCGTAGCTGCGATCCTGTGGTTGTTTTCGGCGTCAAAGGCGATCATGGCAACAAAGGAGAAGGCCAGGAAAGGAAAAGAATCCAAAAGTGCCAAAAAGACAGAAGAGGTCAATGAAGAGAAGAAAACGGAAACACCTTTCAGTGAAGCCCAGGAAAGTACCTCAGAGGAACAAACAGTCGTCGAAGAACCTCCGCCCAAAGAGCCGACTCCTGAACCTGTCTACGATGAACCAGTACTTCCAGAGCTGATCATAGAACTGTAAGTTACCAGATCACAAAATAGATGTTTTTAATTGTATTTTGGCATTATGTAAAAGTTTCACTTTGATGCGCTATGTAAAAGTCAAATAAGGGGCTAATGGGCCAATGATAATCTGTCAATTTGTTTTGGTGATCGTTCCCATTGAATCAACTGTTCCCATGTTGTTACTATGTTAGTGTTACTGTTAGACTGTGCATCATCTGTGTAAAGTGATACATGTACCTTTGATTAAGAAGGTTGGTGTGATGGTTATGGCTTGGTATTTAATGCTCTTACAGCACCCTGCTTTTATTGTTTTCTCCTTCTGTTTATTGCACAGAAACTATACTTTGTTCAGTATAAGGTGAGATTCTTGAAAAGGAATTTTTTTTTTTTTAAAGGAAGAAATTTGCATATACTTGACTGGTATATTAACATATCCCCTACCCTTGTGTAAGTGTGGTGGTAGATATTTACCACATATTTTACCGTGATCTGTTTTGACAACCCAAAGTAATTAAAGTATACTTTTGTACAACACACACACACACACACACACACATATAAATACACACACACACACACACACACACACACACACACACACACACACACACACACACACACTGAATAATGTTTTGTGAGTATATGGTATATTTATTGCTCTTGAGGTAAATAACTTTTTGTATTTGTGTGGTATCATTTGTATTAAATTTATTATAGTTTAAGATCATATTCTAGACACATGTGTTGAAAACATCATACTCAATTCAATTCATCTTTTTCTTTTATATTCTTGCTTTACACTAAAAAAAAAAGGCAAAAAAAAAAAGACAGTTCACTACTTTAGCAATCAGCCAGGCAGCTCATCCAGTACTTAACCTATCAACCCACCAGTCAACATACCATGGAGGCTAATCACAGTAATCAATCAACTAGTCAGCTAATCAACCACTGAACCAACCACCCATCTAACCAACTGACCACCCACCTAATCAGCCAACCAACCAGCCAATCAGCCAGCCATCCACCCAACTAACCAACCAACCAACCAGCTAATCAACCATCCACCTACCCACCCATGCACCACTCACTGACCCAACTAATCATACAATTGATCATCTTAATAGATAAGCAATGACACAAACCTTCACCTACCCCCCCCCCCTCCCCCCTCATCATCCCTCAGCAAAAACAGAACCAAAAAAAAAGACAGGGTCATCAGTTATTGGGCATTCTTTTCCTAATATAATGGGGTGTTTTCTTCTCATTCAGATATGAAGGGGAAAAAGTACGAGGACAATATGACGGAGATGGAGCATGTTACTTCAGGGGTGGACATGTCTACAAGGTATGGATCTGTTGCAGTATACTAAAGTCAAGATCATATTTGTATTTTTTGTGATGAGAAGGAGGAAGAAAACAGGAAAAGGGGGAGGCAGGGAGGAAGAAGGAGAGAAAGAATGTGCATACGGTTGTCTACAAGCATCATGGGTGCGTCTGTGTATGATTTGTGCATCCCTTGTCAGAGGGGTGTATAGATCTGCCTCCTGTATGTCTTTTGAGACACATCATTCTGGCAGGAAACCATCATAAATAATGTGTGTATATGTGTGCATGCACGTGCATGCATGCATGTGTGCATGTATGCACACGGGTGCGTGCGCATGTGTGTGTGTGTGAGTGAGTGTGTGTGTGTAAAATTCAAATTCTTATTTCCAGATGGTACATTGAATAAGAAATGAATTTGCTTTTTTTTCCCATTAAGCCATCTATCTAGGAACAAAAAGAATGTGTGTGAATGAGCCTGTGCCTGAGTGAGTGAGTGAGTGAGTGTGAGTGTGTGTGTGTGTGTGTGTGTGTGCATGCACACACACACACTTGCACTTTCATGCATGTGTGTAATGACTAATGATCCATGATGATTGTTTTATTCAGGGCCAGTTTGCTGAAGGCTTCATGCATGGCAGAGGCAAATACACCTGGGATGATGGGGTTGAGTATGAGGTAAGTCAAGGTTGTTTAGGACAGAGATGGTTTTGTGGTGGTTGTTCCATGGCTAGTGCTCCAATGTTCACCAAAGATGAGATTCTGCGTATGTGACCATTTTTACCCACCATGAAGGTAGCTGCATTCCAACTTTGGAGATTAACAGAGACGTGAAACATGGTTAACATCGTGGTTTGGACTTTGGCATGAAAAGAAACTTAAGTAGCAGAGGAAGTGGATACACGCATGCATTTTGACTTGACGATCATGTAGAACTGTACTGCGGTCAGAACAAAGCCTCTAAATGACTGGGTGAGTATGACAACATGTTTGAATCTGACAGTGAGCCTGCCAGTGAGTATCCAACCAACCAGCCAACCAACCAGTCAACTTGTTTACCAATCAACCAACTGACTGAACATCCAACCAACCACTGAAACAGTACTCTTGTCAGCCAGCCAATCATGCAGATAGATGAAGAGACAGACAGATGGATAATTGAATAAAAGAAGAAATATGTGGTTGAAGGGTAGAGAATAGGATAAGAACCCCTTACCCCAAATGAATGACACTGTCTTGAGAAAATACAATACACCTTCCACTAGCACATGTTTTAAAAAGAGAAGGATGGAGAGAGTGCAAGGAGGAGATTCAATTGGATGCCTTTGTTTTTTGTTTGTAATTTTTGTTTGTTTACATTAGATTGTCAACATTGTGTCATATATAGAAAGATGAAGAAATAAGTCAGAGAAGAAGAATGAGAGACTGAGGCTTATTAGTACCTTGAAAACCAACTTATCATTATTCATAAATTATATTGATTCTTACAGTGATATTCATTGTTTCTGTTTGCATTGACTCAGTGTGGTTATCTTGCAGGGGGACTTTTACAAGAATGAGGTCACTGGGAAAGGAATATACAGGTGGAATGATGGAAGGTAAGCCTGTACTGGGGATGTATAAATGAATGGTTAAAAAAGGGGTGGGGGGGGTGGAAAGAACATGAACAGACCACAAAATTCTATGATATTCTAATGCTGTTACCTTATGTTGTTTATCACATTTCTACTGTCATACATAACACAACCACATTTCACGTCAGCATTTAAGAGATTGCAAAAATTTACCAAAAATAAAAATGAATAGTTAAAAAATAAACAACGAGTAACTGAAGTTTCTTTTTTATATAACACCATGCCATTAAGGAATTTAAAAAAAGAACAGAATGGAACAGAGCATCTTGTAGTCCCATGAAAGCCCTGAAGATGTCCAGACACAAGTATATCAGTTAAGTTATTTGTTGAGATTTCTTGGCAAATGAGGTGTGTCATATAGGAAATGTTTTGAATGTGGTGACCCCACCATGGGACTATTAGAAACCGAACCCAAACTGTATGCAGTCTGCAAGAGTTATTGATTTGAACCTGTCCTTCCAACAGCTCTTACGAAGGCGATGTGGTGAAAGGCTTGCGGCATGGACAAGGAACATTCCGGTGGAAGGACAACACCATGTCATACACCGGCGACTGGGTCAAAGGGCACCGCACAGGAAAGGTCAGCCTTGATTGTGATTGTAAAGATACAGTGTCCAGACTATTCATGATTTTAACCAGAGTAAAGGCTTTTTCTTTTCTGAGCCCCCCCCCCATAGAAAAGAAAAAGAAATCATGTTGTCTGTGAGGGTCAAGGATCTTTATTTCTTGCAAGCGCTCTTTAATCCTGTCGCAAAATGTCATCACGTTATGCTGCAGCTGTTATTCGCAGACGGATCTATGAGACTTGTGACTGTGATTTTGCAAAACTGCTAGTTCCATCTTTGTGTAATTAAGCAAGCACCCAATTATTATCAATAAAACAACAACAATAGCAAAAACCCAAATAATTATATAAAAAAAGCAGAAGAGGCATGGAAGCACACATACCCTCAGTTATTCTCAACCAGATATAAAAAAAAGAAGAAGAAACAAGCAAGCAGGCAAGCAGTTCATTCATACTAACTACATGACATCCTGGCCATTCATACTAACTAGCCAGCTAGTCACACCAAATTCATCAATTGACCAACAGACTGACTGACTCACGGCAAACATGATTAACTCACTAACAGAACTTCCATCACACTTCAAGCCTAACATGTAGAGCCCGTGATACTAAACATAGCCAGGTAGGCTTCCTCTGTCTTGGGAAACGTGGCCCAGGCCAAAAGCTGTGTCAATTATTGATGTCAGCTAATTGCCAAGGCCTACACTAAAATGTTGTTATGTTGTATAATGTTGTGTTGAGATTGCCTTCAGCCATGACAAGCTCTTAACATAACAACCTGCACTCTTCTTTTAAAGGAGAAAAAAATCCTCTGAAGTCGGAGTATGGCTGCCTATTTGGTGAGGTACTTGAAAATAGTCATACACGCAAACTTCCATCCGGTGTGCTTCCTATCTCACAGTGATTCCCAGGTGGGATGAGTGAGTCAGAGTGCACGTTCTGGGTGACCCCCAGAGTGTAAAGCTGGGGAACGCACAACAACAACATCATCTTGGGAGACAATGGCTTGCTCCCTTTGTAGTCACTCCAGTCTTGTTGGGAGCAATGTCTGGAGTGGGTTTAGCACTTCAGTCTGCAGTATAACATAACATAACACAACACAGCACAACATAACACAACACAACATAACATAACACAACACAACACAATATAACACTACATAACAACACAACACAATACACCACAACACAACACAACACAGCACAACACAACACAACACAACGCAACACAACACAACGCAACACAAACATAACACAACATGACAGCAGTGTTTTCTCTGTCACTCAGGGTCGCGTGGATTACGACAGTGAAGGCAAGTCGTACTACGAGGGGGACTTGGTGGATAACATTCGCCACGGCTGGGGCGTGCGGCAGTACCCCTCCTGCAACCTGTACAAGGGCATGTGGTTCAACAACGTGCGGCATGGCCAGGGCACCATGAAGTGGATTGACCGCAACCAGATCTACACTGGACAGTGGGAAAACGGCATTCAGGTGTGTGAAGGATAATGTAGTCTCAAGGTTAAAAAGCATAAAAAGCTTTGTGGCTTGAGGTATGTGAAATCATCAAAGAGTGGAAAACAAGAAGAAAAAAAGCAGGAAAAAGATCATGATAATGATAAAAATAATAAAATTTAATGGAATTTATATTGGGCTATATCTTGGAAAAACAAATCAAAGTGCTAAAAAGATGATGTTCCTTGACTTGCTTGTATCTGAGGCCCATAAACCCCCCCCCCCCCCCCCCCCCCATTCTGTGGCATGAATTGCTTCTGTACTGATTTCCTTATTGGCTAGATTGTGAATGGCGACGTTGGTGCTTGTCCTTTGGGTGAGATGATAGTTATACCACCAAAGTCCTTTTGCAAGGTGCATTCATCACACATAGAAGAACCTTTGGCAATAAAAGAGTTGTCCCTGGGAAAATTCTGTATACATACAAACCCTGTCATATGGGCAGCACATGAAGACAGGACAAAGAAAAGAAAGGATGGTGCCATGCTGTGCACACTCTCAGTGTCTATCTTGCACATTCACATCTTCTCCTTCCTCCTCCCCCTCCCCTCCTCCCTTACAGACAGACAGACAGACACACAGATAGACAGACAGACAGACAGACAGATAGGCAGACAGACACGCACGCACACAAGCATGCACACACACACACACACACACGCACGCATGCACACACATACCGCACACACCATACATATATCTTCTCTTCCACCATCCTCCCCCTCCCTCTCCCTCCCCCCCTCACACACACATATCTTCCCCTCCCCTCTTCCCACCCCCCCCCCCCCCCCCCCTACACACACAGACAGATAACAATGTCAAAACCCAAGTTTGTCTTGCAGCATGGCATGGGTCAGCACATCTGGCTGCTGAATCGTGTGCCGGGATCCCAGTATCCGATGCGCAACATGTACGACGGGGAGTTTGTCAACGGCCTGAGACATGGCTTTGGCACTTTCCACTACGCCAACGGGGCTTCCTACAGCGGCTACTGGAAAAACAACATGAAACACGGAAAGGTACTGAAGGTTTATTTTGTTTTTTGTTTTTTTTAAATTTGAATTGCCATAAGGTTTTTAGAAGTTTGTTTTTCATAGTTTGGTTTTTTTTTAATCTTCTGAAAGCAGTCATGGAAAGGATTTTGAGAGAGAACAAGAGAGAGAAAGAGAGAGAGAGAGGAGAGAGAGAGAGAGAAGAGAGAGAGAGAGAGAGAGAGAGAGAGAGAGAGAGAGAGAGAGAGAGAGCAAGCGAGCGAGCATGTATGCAGCCATATGCAAATGATGTGCCCACACATATAAATACATTTTGTTTTACAATAATAGATTTTGCATTGAATTGTCAATGTGACAAGAAAGATGAGTTTGGTATCTTAGCAAAAAACCCAAACCAACAACCCAACATGTAATGTGATGTCTTTGTGACTTTCTGATGAAATCATTGTATGAATCCATCACATCTGCATGTTTTAATTTTGTTTTAATTTGTATACCTTCAAAATATTGAATCATTTTCTGTATAGTTATAACATATTTCGCACAGAAAGCAAAACCAAGCCTTTTTTCCCCATTTTCTTCAGGGCAAGTTCATGTTCAAGAACGGCCGTGTGTATGAGGGCATGTTTGAACACGATCACATTGTGGAGTACCCTGAATTCACCATCGATGGGGCGACCACTCCTGACCTGGAGGGCATCAGGACCAGGACTCCATTACCCTCAGGTGCATGTCTCTCCATCTCCATGAAAGTTCACTGGGTTTACTTGTACTTGAGCTATTCATTTAACCAAGGTTTGTTCGCAAAATAGGGGGGGAAAAATGTTAAAAATGGAACAGAAGGTGTCTGATTCCATATGCCACTGTATAAAATAAAATATAAAAGCAGCTGTCAATAGTATCTCCATTTTGGTTTGGAATTTTGGCTTGGTTGTTCTGAAGAATAAATTGACAGGTACTGGCACTTTTTTAAATTGTATTTGAGTGTGTGCGTTGTAGCAAAGAAAAGCAAACTAAGCTAGGAGAGCAGAACACTCGCATCATTTATTTATTTTTTATTTTATTTTGAGGATTATGGAGTAAGGACTTGTGTTTATTTTTACATCTAGTGCCCGTGTTTATGCAGTTATCTGTTCCCACCAGCACACAATGGTCTACTCTTCCGAAAAGCGGAGCGGGTTTTAACGTGTGCACAAAATGTTCTGCATACGTTTGCTTAGCAATGTGTAAGGCACCAAGGCAGAAGACAGAAAATAGGACAGGTAGTTGAAAAGGTAGGACAACCAATTCCAGAGTTTGACTATGATGGACTTCCAGGGTTTTGCAGAGAATTGACAGGGGTGTTAGAGTGTTACCAAGGCCTGTTTGATGTTGCTACAATCCTAACATCAGTTGTCTTATTGTATCAGGGAAGCTGAGATGGACACTATAGCTGAGTGCTTAACAACATTTGACTTCAATCCTACTTCAATCCTGTGAGTCAAGGGTTTGAACCTTAGCAGTAGCTTCTGCTAAATGGTTAAGGGTGGGGATTTCTGTGTTCTCCAATATTATTTATTTTAAAGTCCAGACCTGCCAATGCTTCAGTTCCCTTTATGTATATATATACACATACTAAAGATCAAGTGTGCATGGTTAGGATCTCGTAACGCTTGAGGAAACACAAACATACTCAGCACGCACCCAGTACCTGGAGAGGGATAAGATCCACTAGATTTAACTTGCCTGAGAGACAGCCTGAAAAATTTGGTGCAATGCCCCAATGACTGCTCAGGGAGGCAAGGAAGAAGAGAAGAGGAGAGAAGAGCAGTGCAGAGTTACAGAAGTTGTCTTGTTGTTTGGCCATGCAGACAACGTGTCAGTGCACAGCAACGAGAGCCGCAACACGGTCAGTCCTAACTTCCAGCTGGAGATTGACAACCTGCTGAATGAGCTGCCGGAGGCTGACAGAGAAGAGGAGGCCAGTCAGGTCAGTGTGTGTGTGTGTGTATTGTGTTGTGTTGTGTTGTGTGTGTATGTTGTGTATGTGTGTGTTGTGTGTGTGTGTGTTATTGTGTTGTGTGTGTATGTTGTGTATGTGTGTGTTGTGTGTGTATTGTGTTGTGTGTGTGTGTGTATGTTGTGTATGTGTGTGTTGTGTGTGTGTGTATGTTGTGTATGTGTGTGTTTCTTATGCATGTACATGCGTGCGTGTGCATGAATCCATGTCTTTGCTGTGTTCAGTTTCAGCCCACACATGAGAAATCTTACTCGCAACTAAAGAACAAAAACCCTACTCTCTCTACCCTACAAATCACAGTCTTCGAAGCTAACCCTCAAATCCCCCCGTCACTCTCACAGGTGCTGTACGTGATCACGCGGCACATCAGCAGCCTGAGGAAGATCTACAACTACTACAGCCAGCTGGGGTACGAGGAGAGTCCCGACAACACCTTCACCATGACACGCATGCAGTTCTGGCGCTTCATCAAGGACTGCTGCTTCCACCACCACGAGGTCATGCTGACTGAGATGGACCGCTTCATCGGCAAGAGTGAGTTCTCCCATGTGGGCAGGGCAGGGCAGGGCAGGGCAGGGCAGGGCAGGGCATGACAGGGCAGGGCAGGGCAGGGCAGGGCAGGGCAGGGCTTCTAGGAGTGCTGGATTGAATGGTGGGCTTGAAACTCGGATGTTTTATGAGTCTGTTTAAGGGGTGTTGTGGTTTTGGTTTTGTTAGGTGATCCAGGATTGAGTGTTGGGTTTAATGGTTAAAAGAACACCTTAGATTTTTGGGTGCTTATATGAAAAAATAGCTTTGTTCTTGAAGACATGCTTTTAAAAAATTTTTATTTTATTTTATTAAAGCTCTGAATTATAGAAATATATTTTGTGTAATCATTGTCATTGTCATCATCATCATTTTGATTTTATTTCCTCTTCCTTTTTTTAAATAATTTTTTTATAGTATGTATCTTTTCAACATCTTCCTTGAGAGAATCATGGCTGATGCACTGGAACATCATGAAGGATCAGTCAGCATTGGTGGCAGAACGATCACAAACCTCTGCTTCGCAGATGACATTGATGGAATAGCAGGATCAGAAAAAGAGCTTGCCAGCCTAACAGAACACTTGGATAAGGCCTCCAAAACATACGGCATGGAAATCAGTGCAGAGAAGACCAAACTGATGACTAATAACACCAACGGCATTAGCACTGATATCAGGGTTAATGACCAGAAGCTGGAAACAGTTCAAAGCTTCAAGTACCTGGGAGCCATTGTATCCGACCAGGGATCCAAGCCAGAAGTAGTATGCAGGACTGCACAGACAATAACAGCTTTGTCAAAACTAAACACCATCTGGAGAGATAAGAATATCTCACTTATCTCCAAGATCAGACTAATGCGCTCCCTTGTCATATCCATATTTCTGTATGCCTGTGAATCATGGACCCTGACTGCAGATTTGGAGAGAAGAGTACAGGCGGTGGAGATGAGATGCTTTCGGAGACTCCTTGGCATCTCCTACAAAGACCACATAAGCAACGAAAGCGTGCATAACAGAATCCAGCAAACCATTGGACCCTATGAGAACCTTCTAACGATCGTGAAAAAGCGTAAACTTAAGTGGTATGGGCATGTCACAAGATCCCAAGGAATTACAAAGACAGTTTTGCAAGGCACTGTCCAAGGAGGAAGAAGAAGAGGCAGACCAAGGAAGAGCTGGGAGGATAACATCAGTGAATGGACAGGCCTAGAACTCAACAAAACCCTGAGAAAGGCAGAACAGAGAGAGGAATGGAGGGAACTGGTTGCTGAGTCTTTGAGGGTGCCCCCACGGTCGTCAGACTACGGGATAGATAGATAGATAGATAGATGTGTTGATATTAATAAAGATAATTGGGATGATTATTTTGATACTGCTACTACTTCTATTTCTACTACTGCCACTACCACTGCTGCTGCTGCTGCTACACCTGATGATAATGATAATGGTGATAGTATTTTAAAAAAAGAAGAAGAAGATGAATAAAGTGCTTATTTATTAATTAATTGATTGAATAATTGATTGATTTATTTATCTAACTACCTATTTAATCTTTTATTGCAAGGATAATACAGTAAGCACTCATGTACTTTTTTACATTCAGTCCCCATGTGTAGGCAGTTTTGTACATTCTGTCATCCATTCTCACTAACACACAATGGCCTACTCTTCTGAAAAGCAGAACAGGTTTAACATATGCGCAAGAAGTTCTGCATGTGTTCACACATCAGACCTCAGCTTATATTATATTATTATTATATTATACCACTTTAAGTCACGAGATTTCTCTGCGTGAAATTCGGGCTGCTCTCCCCGGATCTGAAGGACTTTTGTGGTGAGTGGAGTCAGCACTGATTTGAACCTGGGTCAGCAGATCTCAAATGCAATGTGCAACGCTCTAACCAACTAGAATATCCCTGGATGATAACTACCCCCCGCCCCCAACCAACCCTACAACAGCAAAAAAGTGACAGTAAAACAAAGCAAGACTGTGTGTGACTGATCCCAGTGTTTGGTTTTCAGACTTCAACAAGGCCAATTACGAGCTCCACAATCCGTACGAGCGCATTTTGCAACGGCAGTTTGTCAACAACCTGGTCATTCTGGCCTATCAGATTCACGGCGAGCGATTTGAGTGAGTAATATGGGTGTGTGTGTGTGTGTGTGTATGCATGCGTGCATGCGCGCACAGTGTGTGTGTGTGTGTGTGTTGCGCTGCACGGATGTGTACACATTTAATAATAACCCCTTCTCTCTTCCATCTTCTCCTACTCTAGCCCTTCTACCTTCCTCAAATTCCTTTTCCTTATTCCCCCCCTCCCCACCCCCCAACACACACCCCCCTTCCTCCTCTTCCCAGTCAGTCCTGTACAAATACTCCTGCCTCTCCCTTCCCTTTCTTACCTCTTTCCTGCTTTTCTACCATCTCCACTTTTCTATCTCCCCAACCATTTCCCTCACCCCTGCTTCCCCCCCCCCCCCCCCCCCTTCTCTCTAATTTTTTTGGTTATCAATCCTTTGAATGATAATGCTAGCTGCTTAACTACTTAGGTTCCATTTTTAATCTCTAATTATTAAGATGTGTATGTTATGTGACTGGCAGACTTCGTTTTTTTATCATAAGAATTCAATTGAGGGTTGATTTCATTTGTATGCACAGGGAGAGCACTCCTCTGCTGGCCAAATGCCTGAATGCCTTGATCACTGAGAACATTCTGCGACATGCGTGTAATGTGAAAGGTAAGGAAGAGAGAGACAGAGAGAGAGACAAAGAGAGAGAGAGAGAGAGAGAGAGAGAGAGAGAGAGACAAAGACAAGGTCAGGGACATAGTAAATTGTGTATGTGTGCATTTTATTTATGTATACTTGCTTTTATACACTTATACTTTGTTGTGAGGTGTGTTAACTTGGTTTATATATAATAATAAAAAAACAAATCACCTTCATAATATGTGTAAGACTTTTTTCCCCTCTTTTCAGAGAGACACTTTACAAATGCAAAGGCTTTTTTCAGTACTATCAAGTAATATTTTGTTTTCTTGATTCAGTATGCATATCTTTAATACTTAATCTTTTTAAAGCATTTCCATACATTTCGTTTCATGTTTTTAAAGCCTGTGCAGTATATCTTTGATATTGGTGTGATACAGCACTTGACTTCTGTCTTGTGGGTCCATGAAGTCATGGGTTTGATTCTTGGTAGCGCCTCTGGTGACTTAAGGGTGGGGATTTTAACAATCTCCTGGGTCAACTAAAAAATGCAGACTTGCCATCAATTCCCTTCATGTGTATATGCATGCAGAAGATCACGTCTGCACATCAAAGATCCCATAAAACATGTCAGCATTTGGTGGGTTACGGAAACACAAACCTAACCATCATGCAGCCTGTACCTGGAGAGAGATAGGCTTCACCAGGTTCAGCTTGTCCAAGAGACACGGCCTGAAAACTAGAGTACCGTGCCCAGAACGACTCCTCAGGGAGTTAAGGGAGAGAAGAAGAAGGAAAGGCAACTCTCTTGTGACATTGTAATTCTCTTCATTGACTGACGATGAAAGTGTTTTTGACTTTGACTTTGACATGCTGTTTCAGGGTACTTTTTCTACGAGACTCGTCGTGCAGTCAATGCTCTGGTGTACATGGACCAGACCTACGAAATCTTCCAGAATCTGTGCAAACCCAGGAGATACACCCCCAAAGAACCAGCCTTCAAAATGAGGGAGTTCCTCTTCTTGCTGAAGGTGGGATTCGGTTGTGTGTGTGCTGTGTGGTGCAGTGGCCAGGATGGGGTTTTTTGGTGGTGGTGATGTGTGTGTGTGTGTGTGTGTGTGTGTGTGTGTGAGTGTGAGAGAGAGAGAGAGAGAGAGAGAGAGAGAGAGAGAGAGAGAGAAGGGGAACTGTAGTGGATAAGATATTATTGTAACGATGAAATATATAGCTGCCAGTTTTATATTTTGTTTCTAAAATCAATCATTGTTTAAATCAATACATGCATTTGCATCATTTTAGCTGTTAGAAACATGTTTTTCAGTTGAAATTTATTTTGATAAAGAAGAAACATGTTGATGCGTGTCAGAAACATGAGTTTTTTTGGTTGACAAATTTTTTTTTTACTCAAGAAGAAGCATGTTGCTGTGTGTGTGCTGAACAGGACCTGAAGCTGGTCAACAACGACCTGACGCCTCAGAAGATTCTGGAAGTTCTGAGTATTGATGACCCTGCTGTGGCTGATGGGGATGGCTGCTACAACCTGGAACTGGAGGTGGGTACATCAGCACTGGGTCTGAGGAAGTCATTGTCTGGATGGGAAGTCACTGTCTGGATGTGAAGTCACTGTCTGGATGTAAAGTCATTGTCTGAATGTGAAGTCATTGTCTGGATGTGAAGTCATTGTCTGGATGTGAAGTCGTTGTCTGGATGTGAAGTTGTTCTGATGGAAGTCCTGTCTGATGAAGTCTGGATGCAAGTCATGTCTGGATGTGAAGTCATTGTCTGGATGTGAAGTCACTGTCTGGATGTGAAGTCACTGTCTGGATGTGAAGTCACTGTCTGGATGTGAAGTCACTGTCTGGATGTGAAGTCACTGTCTGGATGTGAAGTCACTGTCTGGATGTGAAGTCATTGTCTGGATGTGAAGTCATTGTCTGGATGTGAAGTCATTGTCTGGATGTGAAGTCATTGTCTGGATGTGAAGTCACTGTCTGGATGTGAAGTCATTGTCTGGATGCGAAGTCATTGTCTGGATGTGAAGTCATTGTCTGGATGTGAAGTCATGTCTGGATGTGAAGTCACTGTCTGGATGTGAAGTCACTGTCTGGATGTGAAGTCATTGTCTGGATGTGAAGTCACTGTCTGGATGTGAAGTCATTGTCTAGATGTGAAGTCACTGTCTGGATGTGAAGTCATTGTTGGAATTTAATATTAGCTGGTTTAGGTTGATCACCAGTTTGTGGAGAAGCAAATCACAGTATATGATTGTTCACTTGTGTGTGTGTGTGTGTGTGTGTGTGTGTATGTGAGAGAGAGAGAGACAGAGAGAGAGAGAGGAAGAGAGAGGACAAGCAGAACAGAGAAGAGGGAGAGACAGAGAGGAGAGAGAGAACAGAGATGAGAGAAAAGAAGAAAGAAAGACAGAGAGAGAGAGACACAGACAAAGAGCATGATGTGATTACACAGTCACACTTGCCAGCATGCATGCCTGCCTCTGCACATGCATCGGTCACATTATTTTCCGACACCCCAAACCTGTCATTGGCCTCTGATCTGACGCACAGATGACCTTCCTGGAGTTCTTCGAGGCGTTGATCGGCTGCGCTGAGATCTTCGCCACTGACGCCGTCGTCAAAGACCCCACCACCCCCCGCCCCTCCACCGTCATGACTCAGGAACCCTCTGTCTACTCCATGCCTGCCTCCCCCTCACGGATGACCAGTCAGGTGAGAGGAGGAATGAATGGTGATGTTGATTGCGTTCTTTTGCCGTTGTTGTTTTTTTTACTGAAAGTCAGTAATTGTACCAAAAATAACAAATTAAGTCCCTCTCCTCCCCTCTTCCCCAGACTGAACATTAATATTTCTTTTCAGATATGAAGTTTTTATTCAGATTCATGCATATAGACGCACATGGATGCAAATATTTCCGGTTCATATTGTAAATATATATATTTTTTTTATTCTTTGTTCCCTGGCTAGAGCTCTGAGATCCACCAATTGTGAGGTTTTGTGTATTTAGCCATTTTTGCCCACAAATAAGTTAGCCTCTTTCTGACTTTTTTATTTCTTGAAAAACAGCTTATTTTTATTATCATTATTTTGTTATTTACTTATTTTTTTGGCCACACTTTGACTTTTGGGATGGTGAATATCTAAACAGCTGAGAGTATGTTTGCAGTTTATACATGGAATTTACAACAATAACAAAACACCCCCCCCCCCCCCCCATCCTCCTAAAAAATGGACTCAAACCAACCAAACAAAAAAACCTCACACACACAAATCTCTCCCCCCTCCCCCCCATCCCACAAAACAAACAAAGAAAAACACCCCAGACAAGCAAAAACCAACCAACCAACCATCCAAAACAATCACCCAGCCCCAAACAAGGGTCGAGGTCCCATGTTCGAACGCAGGCAGAACATCTTGCGCACACGTTAAATCCTGTTCCGCTTTTCGTAAGAGTAGGCCATTGTGCGCCGGTGGGAACAGATGACAGAATTGACAAAACCGCATACACACGGGGACTGGATGTAAAAAAGCACGTAAGTGCTTATTCCATTATCCTCGATATAAAAGTATAATAAAAAACCAAAAAAAACCCAACCCTATCCTTCAGTGCACATTATAAAAAGACCTCGCAAAACCCCTCCCCCCGTCACATCCAGCACAGAGGTAGTGTGACAGCTGCGCTGACGGTGGTCTGTGCTGGCACCACAGGCAGGGGCAGAGGAGGGGACAGACTCCGCCATCCAGGCCACCCCCCACCACCCCGGGGTCAGCCCTGTCCTGGCCTCAGAGACCCCCAGAGCTCCCTCCTCAGGCGCCGGAACCATCAAGACCACCGGTGAAGGCTCCATGAAAGGAGAGGTGAGTCACCCTGGGGATCATGTTGGTTGTATTAGCACTGTAACTGTGTTGAGGGGATGGGATAGCTCAGTGGTCAGAGCACTCGCTTTTTTCCCTCAGCCAGTGTTAAGCAGCATCGAGCGTGGCTACCAAGTGGATGGGTGACTGTTTGCTCATCTTGGTTTCAGTACAGTCCCCCATTTCACCAGCTGTAGATGGGTACCTGCCCTCTTTAGGTCAGGGAAGGTAAAGCAGCGAGGGAGAGGAGATGGGCTCGCTCTCAATATGCTGGCCCCTAAAGAAGCTGAGGTCTTGATGCCTTGTTCCCCTACGACCACATAGGTTATGGGACACCTTTACCCTTCATTATGTTTTATTGTTTGTTTGTTGTTTTATTTTTTTTAATTTTTTTTTTTGTTGTGTGTGTTTTTATTTTATTGATTTTATGCTTTTATTTCAAGGATAATGGAATAAGCACTCATGTGCTTTTTTTAACCAGTCACCATGTGTATGCAGTTTTGTAAATTTTGTCATCTGTTCCCACCGACACACGAAGGCCTACTCTTCCAAAAAGTGGAAGTGTGAAGGGGAGGGGGGTAGAGTTTGTGTTGTGTGTGTGAATGTGTGTGTGTGCGCACATGTATGTGTGTGTGCTGTGTATGTGTATGAATGTACACATGTATGTATGTGTTTCCTCAGTATAGTTTTGTGGTAAAAGTTGATGTGAAAATGAGACAAACCAAGTAAGCTGTTTTTTTCTACCAGGGTCAGACCTCAATGGGGAACGTGCTGACCACAGGCTCCGAGCATGTGGGGACTGATGGCACCAGTCAGCAGAATAGTGCCAGAGGTGAGCTGTGTGCTGCTTCTCCTTCAC
This sequence comes from Rapana venosa, assembly GCA_028751875.1. Lineage (NCBI taxonomy): Eukaryota > Metazoa > Mollusca > Gastropoda > Neogastropoda > Muricidae > Rapana > Rapana venosa. The sequence continues at coordinate 28,778,980 of CM054140.1, forward strand.
CCCTCACTTCAGCGCTTTGTTGCATATTGTAGTCAAGTCTTGTGTTGTAGGAGCTCTTTGTCGCATTTCATTGTCAAGTCAAGTCTTGCGTCATAGTGTTTTTGTGTGTGGATGTTTTTCCTGTCATTTTCCTTGCTTGAAATATTCACTAAACTGGAAATTGAGATGAGGAATTGTTTTTCTTTAGCATATTTTGATAGTCCTCTTCCAGCCTACCAACACATGTATGTGCTCACACACACATACACAACAGCCAATTTCAGTAGCAGTCTAAAGATGTTAGAACTGAATACTACTACATTCAGCCACTTGACTTCCAAACTTGCAGACACACAGCTAGCTACCCGCACTTTGCTTGATTACTGAGAACCAAAACACACAGGCTTATGAGAGCTTATCGTTAGTTTTTCAGAAAAATGTCAAAACATTGATGAATTGTTAGCATTAGAGAGGACACAGACAGAAAATGTATGTGAGTGTGTGTGTTTTTCTGATAATACTTAATGTACATATACAACTTACAAAATCTCATCTGCCTGAGCTGTTTGTAAAATTTGCTTGGCCTATGCAGTAGACCCACCCCCAGAATCCAGCCATGAGTTTGTGTTCGTGCAGATGGCGTGGAGCACCTTCAGAAGAGCGCCTCCTTCGTGTCCACCCACACCAACGCCACAGAAGACAACCAGCCCCTGATGCACAGCGTCGTGTCCATGGGAGGTCACCGCTACACCGGCGAGGAGGAGGAGGGTGGTAAGGGCCCCTGGCTGTGTCTGTGTCTGTGTGTGTGTGTTTGTGTGTATACAAGCCACGAGCCATACATGTGCACAGTATATAGAAGTATGAAGGTTTGGATTTTTTTTAATGAGTATTTCTTGGTTTTATTTTGGAGGATATGTAAGACTGGATCAACCCACTGTCCTGACCCAGGTAAAAAAGTGGTGTTACTTATGGATGTAAACAGAGCGCCATGAAATGGTGTTATGCTTTAGAATGTTATGTTGAATGTTTTTTTTTGTTATTCATGACAAGTTGTTAGCATAAAAACCCATGCTCTCCATAAAAGGTGAAAAAACAAGTCTGAAGCCGGAATATGGCTGCCTATATGGCAAGGTGCTTGAAAACAGTCATACACGCCAACTCCTCATCTGGTGTGTGCTTCAGTCTCACAGTGAATCCCTGGTGTGATGAGTGAGACAGAGTGAATATTCTGGGTGAAGCCCAGATTGTTATGCTGTGGAATGCCCAACAACAACTAACGATTTATCTTGTGTGAATGATTATACCTTGATGATGAGCCTGGTAAGTGATGTGTTTATTGTGGACTGCATCATTTAATTAGGAGCATCTTGTGATAACCTGTGTGTTCTAGGTGGATGAAATTTTGATGTTCAGTTGATATAATTACTGTTTGTGCGTTTAATTTTTTTTTTTTGAAGCAAGATTCTGTAATCGGCTGATGAGGTAAAAAAAAAAAAAAAAAAGGTAGATCTTGTAAAACATTCATCTGATGTTTCTTGAAAAAAACAAAAAAACAGATGTTCCGTTTTTATATTTAAAAAACCCCAACAACACCCATCCTTCATGAAATAATAATAATTTGGAGTCGTACTAATTCAATAAAACAGAATAGAGATAACTTTCATAAAGTTACTCTCCGAGATAGATAAAGAAACGCTTCAAACTTAAATCAGGAACAGCTTAATTCGTCTTATTAAACAGACCCCTGATGTGGAAGCCACATTTTGCCCAGAAAACAACAACTCTATGGTTTTTCTAATTTACTGACCTCACCAATCGTTCAAGCCTGTTTTCAACTGTGCCACCTTCTTCTTCTTCCTCTTCTTCCTCCTGCTCCTCCTGCTGCCCCTGCCAGACCTGGGCGAAGGAGGCCAGCAGGTGCGCATGGAGTCCGGGGGGGAGGAGGAGGAGGAGCTGGACGAGGAGACGCGCCGCTTCAACTTCTGGACCCACCAGGTGCACATCTTCTTCACCCGCAAGTTCTTCAACGCCGCCGAGCACCTCATCGCCCTCAAGAAGCTGGTGGAGAGCCGGCGCACCGAGGAGGACCTACGTCGCCTGTCCCTGCCCCCGCCCAGCTCCCTCTCCCAGGCAGCCCTGCTGCTGCCTGCCCCTGCGCTGGACACCACGCTGCCCCTGGGCACGGGGCCCAACACCCCCAAGGCCGGGGCCGAGAGCGTGGCCAGCATGAGGGTCGCCGCTTGAGGCGGCCCCGCGTCTCTTCTTTTGTTGTGTCGTTGATGTGCGTGTGTGTGTGTGAGCTTGTCTTTTGAGACATGCCGGGACGCGGATAGGTTAAAATGTGTGTGTGTACGTGTGTGTGTACTTACAGAGGTATGCACAGATGTAACGGACGTACACACAAAACTGTTTGAGTATTTAATTCTCAGACTTTGATCCAACGACCGGACAAGCATGTGTGCTTGCAATCACATGCACACCAATATACAGGCACTCAAGACGTACAGATACACACACACACACACACACACACACACACACACACACACTGTAAGAACAGTATTAAATCAACAAACAAAAAAAGAAATAGTCACTCATTAAATTACAAAACCCCCAGAAACTTGTAAGGGGAATAGAATAATGATTCCAAGATGAATTATGCAAAGAAGGATATTATTTTGGAGTGTGATACATTCTTTCAGAGATACAACCAGTGTGACAGATATGCACAACTTGTTCTTTCATCATGCTTTCTATCGTTAAGATTTGACATTCAATAGATGGCAAAGGAATAATATGAGAGAGTCAGCTGAAAGAAAAACAAAAATAACTGTGATATATTCATGTTTCTATTACACTTATTTTATCCGTCCATGAAAAAATATTTTATGTAAAAACCATCTGCTGTAATGTTCCAGAACTGTACATGTTTTGCTCCATGGAATATGATGGCACAAATTGTGTTGTACAATAATACTGACTGAATTTGTTTAAAAATGTGTTCTTGTTGTTGTGCTGTTAGAATGGACAGTTTGGATTGGTTTTAGATGCATGAATGAAAATAATAGTTTTCATGCCACCTAACCCACAAAACTGCATTTTGCCTGCAAGTTATAGAAAAGTTAGCTAGAAAGTCAAGAGGTAATTCTAACAGGGAATAAATGATACTCTGTTGGTTAAAGGCATTAAAACATTAAATATAGTGACATAATGGATGACAGTATGTATGTATGTATTAATGGTACTTTGCAAATTGTGACATTGGATCCTTTAGAAGAGACTGTCTGTTTTGTTGCTTAGTAATTTGCTGCAAGCATTCCCCCTCCTCAGCTGTTGCTGCCCTTTCACCCACCTGTGGCCTAATACCTCCCAATGCTTGTCCACCCCACAGGGAAAAAACAGTAAAAGACAACCTTGATCAAATATCTATCTTATAATAATAATAATAATGTATGGAATTTATATAGCGCTGAATCCTGTAAAGCAACAAATCAAATCAAATCTTGTATTCATGCTTTAATTAAAATGCACACATTCATTTTGCTGACCATGTGATATAAATCAACTCAAACAACTTAACTCAACTGTCTCAATTGCTGCTGTATCAGTAGGAGCTCCACACAATGCCACCAGGGTTCACCATCTTTCTGTGTCTCTGCTGAGTTCTACCATCTCCTGTAGCCCTCCTCCCAGACCACTGACCTCAGTGATGTTGGCAATGTAGGATGTTGGTGGTTTGCCTCTTTTCCTTCTGCCCTCAACCTTTCCTTGGAGAACTGTCTTCAGACTGGTCTGTGTGTTTCTGGTTGCATGACCAATGTATCTCAATCTGCACTTATCAGTTTCAGCCAACATTTGTCTTTGTGCAGAGAGTTCATCAAGAATGCTTTCATTTGTTGTTTGGTGTGACCATTTGACTCTTATAAGTCATAATGTAATACAAGTAAAATCAAATAAATAAGGTAACAAAAATAATGTGACAATATTGCACACTGGCATGACTGCTCAGCCGACCATTGCTTTCATTCAACTTGCACAACTGAGGACAACAAGAAAACATATTGTAAAGTTAGTTTACTTTATACAAGTTTGTGCAAAACACAGTATAAAAATGCAAACCAGCAACCTCTGAACATCAGAATTGGGGCAGGGAACATGAACTCAATCTATTGGCTTTTCTATACATGAACAAATATTTACAACATATTCAGGCAACGTCAACAACATACACCCAGCACAAACACCCCCCCCCCTCTCCCCCCCAACATTATGTACATACAATGATGATGGCAGTATGATTGTCATTCATAGTTTTCATTAATATTGTCATTTGCACTTAATGACCCTCTCTTATCACAAAAATGCAGTTTTTTAAGTTGAGCCAGTGTTCACCAACAACCCAATGTTTTCTCCTTTCATTTGGTCTTTCTAGTACACTGTCTTTTACTAGCATCGTGTTGTCATGCATGCCTCAACTGTGATACTGTTCGTGCTGCTTTTCCTGTCTCAAGCACCAACCTTCAGCCCTTGTCTACTCTAGTTTTGCCTTAACAAACCCAATCACATTGTTTATACATGGCCTTGCCGACCACAAAGGCAACATCAGTGCTGTTTCCTTAAATTAATAACCATGTGTCAAATGAAGTCATAATGCTTCATCATGTAGCTTGCATATAATCTATCATTCATGAACCTGCAGCTCTGGTATGGAAGTTTTATACAGATATGAAAATGTTCTTTGGAAGATGATGTACTTTAATTAGATGTAGAGTATAATGAAACATCATACCGTGAACTAAATTCAATACAGGGCCTAAGACGTGAATGTTATACAAGAACACCTGAAAATGCTGGATGAATTTTACCTCTGCTGCCTTCACAAGATAATGGACATCTTCTATGGGGAGAACAAAGTACCCAACAAGAAAGCGGACTGGGCAACATGATCAAGCTACTGGCATTGAAGTTTTCATCATGAGGGCCATACCTAGACAGTTGGACAAATTGGGCAGGTGACTCAAGTTTGCCAGCGAGTCTTCACTCTCTGAGCTGGCTTTTTAATGGACATAGAAACCCATCTGCGCCAGTCAAGTGTTTCAGTTTCTACCTAAAAATGACCCTGAAGACATGTCTTGGCCTACTGACTGCTTTTGGGAATCATTTCCCATAGTCTGAAATATTTGGTGTCTTGCTGTTCACAAAACAGTTTGCTTCTGAGGTCTTCCAAGTTGCTGACAAGAACAAGAAACAACAAGTCCACAAGGAGATCTTTTGCTTTTCATCCCTGTCGATTAAAAGTTGTTTGCCTGGTTGCGATTGACATATTGGTGAAATAATATAGAAGAGTTGAGAGAGAATCAAAACCCCTTTTTAAAAAAGTGAGTTTACAGAGAAGGTGATTTAGCTTAGACAGACAGAGAGAGAGAGAGAAGAACAGTTTCTGGAGATCCTTATGAAATATTTGTACCTTATGTTTATACTTTATATCAGGACTTGTAAACTGCATTCAATACCATGGACACTGTCAGGTTATATATCTTTTTCTGCACAATGCACATAGCCAGGAAACTTATACTTGCACGGTAATTGTTAAATCAATTTTCTTTCAATTAAAAAAAAAAATCCTTTTCAACCCTTAGTTTGTCGTTTCACCATTTGTCAATCAAAACCAGAGTCAAGCAACATTCAGTCAACAGTTTAACTGCCAAGTTGATTAAAATTAAAAAAAAAGCAACAGATGAGAACTGGCACACATCTCACCACATCACACTTGGGAGAAATTGACCAGAACAGAAACAATAACAGGCACACTGTAGACATTAAGAAAAAGGAATATAATACACGCCGTAATGTTTTTCAGTTTCAAATACATAAAAAAAATACTATAAATTTAATGGAGAAAGCAAGCTATAGCAAGATCTGATGAGTAAATGAGACTACAGGCTTAATGAATACTGCTACAAGAATAACAACACAAAAAACCCTCTGAACTCTCAACTAAACTAGAACAAGAATGACGCTCCCTTGTCACTGATTCCTACAGTGACATTGAGCTGAATGAACAATGTGCACGTCAGGGGTCCTTCAGAAAAGGACGAAAAGAGCATCATTGAAATCCTTGTCTCATGCTTCATTGCCAAACCTGACATAACGTTTCCGTCACTGTTGGAAAACGACACAGGATCGGTGACTGGACCGTGCAGTCAGCGGTAGGATACAGACTGAAAGCTATACACCGCCACAAGCTGGAACTGTCTTAATTAAAGTAAGATCTGTGAAAGAAAGCAAGGCTTACTTTACTACATTGTGACTTCAACAGTTCAAAGATGGCTTGAGGGGATCTTCAGGCGAAGCATTATACTAGTCATACGATGACAGACGCATTGACAATCATGAGAGATTTTTTTTCACTGACAAGTCACGAGAAAATTTTCAATCAAAATATACCTCATGCACCAGGGCCATGCTTCTTACGTTTAAGGCATTTGAGAGTCCCGTTCTTTGTGTAGCTCATGTTACACAGTGTCAACACATTATACGATTCACTCAGCCGGCATTTTTCAGGACATAATTATATAACACACCTCTGTTGTGAGGAGCACCTCAAATCTTCCACGTCAATCATCATGCACAAAGTCATAGGATAGCACTGCCATGCTTCATAGTCTCTCCCAAGATGATTTCTCCGAAGAATTACAGTTTGACATCAGCATACTGGAAGCATTTTCTGCCTCTATCTTTTTCCTGTGATGGTTCAGTGTCTCCTCTAGGATAATTTCTCCAAACAATTACAGTCTGAAGTCAGAACGCTGAACACCATTTTGAATCTGTGTGCTGCTTCATGCTTCTCCTGTGGTGTCTTCGTGTACCTGTCACGAAGTGTTCATCCCCACTTCACTAGGCACATCCACAAAGCAAAAGAGGCCCAAGCCTGAACTGCTCTCGAGGCACTGACTTTCAAGAACTGTCGCTTGCCTCTTCTGATCCAGTCACTTCCATAGTTTCTGTCCATAATACAGCATTCTCTGCAGACGTCTGCCACAGCATGATTCCCTTTCACTAACAATAGTCCCTGTTTGTTTCACAATCCTCACAACACTCCTCTGTCCCGTACTGATGCAGTCTTCTCTCATTCAGTTCACGCCACTGTTCAGGAGAAGTTTCTGAGGGCATACACATGCCACCTGTTAAGGAGAACTGAACTGCAGCCTCCACAGTCTTGTAAATCGATGACAACTCCGGCATAGACAGAACGAAAGTGAAGTACCAGTCTTGTGTCCAAGACTGGTGACGAAAAGCAGTCTATGTCCAGTTCATGGAGGCTGCTATGGGGCTATGGAAGCGACAACAATTATATATCTCTAACATTTGATGAGTGTGACCATTTAAGTTATGGAAGAGACAATTACGATATCTCTCTGACAGTTGATCAGCATGGCATGTACAAGCTCATCTGATATTACTTACATAATTAGAACATAAAGCAACGATTCAAGGGGAAAAAAGTGAAACAAACATTTGCGGCCAGATATGTCATTTAAATGCGTATTCAACAAGTATGTCCCAAACAGGTTTTGCATAGATAGATCTCTTAATCTTCAACTTCCGCGCACACACAAACACACACACACACACGCAGAGAGTGAGAGAGAGAGAGAGAGAGAGAGAGAGAGAGAGAGAGAGAGAGAGAGAGAGAGAGAGAGAGAGAGAGAGAGAGAGAATAACGTATAGCATACACATACACATAGAATATCGTAGTAACCACACTGATACCCAATTATTGTCTAACAGCTTCGCTACCTGAATGCATAAGGTCTTTGTCCTCTACTCTGATGATCTAGGAATCAACAGGTTTGTGCCTTGGAGTTGTCTGATGAAGACAAAGGTAAATCCTCTGAAGTCGGAACACGGCTAGCTGCCCATAAATAAATATGGCGAGGTACTTGAAAACAACCCCTCACGCAACATTCTCATCCAGTGTGTACTCGCTGTCTCACAGTGACTCCAGGTTGAGATGGGTGAAGCACAAAGAGCATATTCTGGGTGACCCCTAGAGGGTTAAGCTGAGGAACCCCCAACGACAACAACTCAAAAGGGTAAACTTTTCCCACTCTCCCAGATTCTGCTTGTATAACAGATTAGCCAGAGATTCGCTTTCCTTTTAGCTGTCTACTCCAGAAGAAAGTCAGAGGTGCACATGGATCACCCCAGTAAGAACAGATGACAGAATTTTGCAACACTGTATGCACACTGGTGTCGTGTTTAGACACCATCCTCAAAGTCGGAATGGTGACCACACAACACCCCCCCTCCCCCACCCCAAACCCAGAAAAAAAACAGTCGCATACGCAAAATCTCGCCATTTGGTGAACCTCTGAGCCTTAGTCGAAGACCTAAAACAAAACAAAAACAAATTACACACACACACACACACACACACACACACACACACACACTACACACACACACTATACACACACACACGCACACAAACACACTACACTCACACTATACACACACAAACACACTACACTCACACTATACACACATACACACACACAAGCACACACACACACACACTAACACTCACACTATACACACATACACACACACAAGCACACACACACACACACACACACACACACACACACACACACAAACAGAAGAAAACCTGACACAGCCACATCGATGATATATTATTTGAGCACGCTAAAAAAAAAAAAAAAGGGACAACGATGAGATGATGTACGCTGTCTTTGATAAATGCGACAGAAAGTTCACGTTTTTAGCATAAATTAATTTATATACACACAAATAAAGTTAACATGCGTCATATATCCACTGTGGCAGTTAATTTTTTAAAAAATGAAAGAAAGTATACAAAAAGAGAAAGAAAGAAAAAAGACAGATAGAAGAAAAAAAGCACAAACGATAGACAAAAAGAAAAAATATAGGGGAAAAAAAAATTAAAGGAACAACTTGAACTTCATGCCAAGGTATCTATCAAGACAAATGTCAGAGAGAGAGAGAGAGAGAGAGAGAGAGAGAGAAGAGAGAGAGAGAGAGAACTGCAAACTGCTCATTATGAACAATTTATGATATCAAAATTCAAAAACAAGTCACGATGTACGTCTCCGACCAAAACAAAAACCAAACCAAAACAACAACGAAGAAAAGACCAAACTCAACAAATCAAATTCTGCGCTTCACAATACGCACATAGCTGTCCCATAGATCTATAATAAACCCCTTTCCGCATGGCCACAGTTTTCTATCTAGCTCACAAACCACTCCTCTTCTTCCTGTGCTTTCGGCACAAAATTTCGAAACGATGGAAACTGATCCCCACCCCCCCTCTCTCTCTCTCTTTCTCACACACACGCACACACACACACACACACACACACACACACACACACACACACACACACACACACACACACACACACAAAAGAAGAACCCCCCCCAAAAAAAACCCCACAGTGTTCTTTACGTCAGTCGTGACACTGCTGTTACATAGTAGCGTGACTAAGTTGGGGTGGGGGCTGAGAGGTGGGTGGTATCAGGGGTGGAAACATCCCTCCCACCCTGCTCACCCACTCCCTTCTTCCCTCTCAGATCCCCCGACATGACGGTGATGATGATGACGATGACGGTGACATCATCCGATGAGGGAGGGAGGGGAGGGTGATGATGAGGTCAGGCGATCAGGTCTCCCTGTCCTCCTGATGCTCGATCTCTGCATACAGAGACTCCTCCTCCGTCGACAGGTTCATGTATACCTGCACGAGTGTCACACAAGTGGCTGATGGCGTGTATATATAATGATAATGATAATAATGTATGGAATTTATATAGCGCTGAATCTTGTAAAGTATATGGGAGGAGGAGGAGGAGAAAAAAAAAGGGGAGGGGGTGGAGGAGGGGGAAGAAGGAGGAGAGATGAAGAAGCAGGAGGTGGTGGTGGTAGTGGTGGTGGGGATGGGATGAGGATGAGGTGGTGGTGTTGGTGGTGGTGGGAAAAGAAGAAGAAGCAGAAGAACAAGAAAAAGAAGTATAATAATAAGAAGAAAAGACTAAAAAAAAAAGAAGAAAACTAAAGAAAAGTTAATGAAGAAGGAGATGAATACGAAGAATGAGGAGGAGAAGAAGGAGGAGGAGGGTGAGGAGGAGAAGAAGAATTGCGAAGATGAAGAAGAAGAAAGAAAGAAAGAAAAAAGCGAGGAAACTGAAGAAGAAGAGAGAATGCAAAGAAGTAGACGAGGAAAAAGAAGTAGTAGTAGTAGAAGAAGAAGACGACGAAGAAGAAGAAGACGAAGAAGAAGGAGGAGGAGATGGAGGAGGAGGATGGGGACGAAGAAGAGGAGGAGGAGAACTTATCAATATCATTGTAAAACCACCGCTACACCCAACACCATAATAGTGGATAGGTAGCGCACCTGCCTAGACAGCGAGAAGTCCGGGTTTGAAGTGTGTGGTGGTTCGATCCCCGTTTGAGCCAAAAAGTTTTCCCCCATCCACTAAACTGTGAGTGGTGGTCTGGGTGCTAGTCTTTCGGATGAGACGATAAACCGATGTCCCGTGTGTTACACATGATAATTTAGCGCACCTTAAAGAACCCACGGCAACACGGGAGTCGTTCCTGGCAAAATTCTGTAGTAAAAAGCCACTCTGATAGGGAAACGATTACAGTTGCAGACAGGAAAAAGAAAAAAAAAGGGTGGTG
>CM054140.1:28802184-28817184 GCA_028751875.1 Rapana venosa
ACACCTTACCATGTGAAATTTCCCACCATTTCTCTGACAGGAAGTCCTCACCTTTCAACGACTTGATGGCCACCGGAACCTTGGCACCGCGCATGCGCACGAAGCCTTTCTTGACTTGCCCGAAGTGTCCGTTGCCCAACAGCTGGGTGGTGAGGATGAGGCTGGAGCGGGGGATATCCCAGGGCCCCCCTGCCATCTGCTCGTAGGCGTTGCGTATGGGATCTCCCGTGCATTCCGCCTGCTGTCGGAGAACGCCAAACCAGAATGACAGGTCAGCAGGAACTTTGAGAGAAAACGTTTCCTAAGAAATACACATTCTTCTTCATCGTCGAACGCTCAGGCAGCAACTACTATTGTTTATCATATAATGAACGAAGATGCGTTGCCCTGCCGTTAAGCGCCTGACAAGTCAGGCCCAGCGCATCCGACTTCGGTGTGGGGTTAATTGTTATAATTCTTTCCGGGTAAAAAAAAAAAAAAAGGCAGGAGAGTGGACCGAGGCAGTAGAATATAGACAAGGAGGAGGTGACCACCCAGGGTGAAACGCTGCTGTCAACTGTAATGGCTACAGTCAATACCAGCCACGGGTTCCAGTCTTCGCTAAGATATCCGCTCCTGGGAATTTTTGTGATTGCGATTGGTACTGACTCCATTCCCCTGGAAGTATAGTTAAGATGACAATGCCAACAAAGACCACGATGATGACGACGCTGATGATAATGATAATGGTGATGGTGATGAAAGGTGCTGATTATTATAAGTGGCTGAGTGTTACCATTACACTATCAACACTGATAAACAATCAAAAAACAACAACAAAAACCCCAAGAAACGAGAATTAACCCCCCCCCCCCCCTCCACTCCCCATTTTTTGTAATCCATCATCATTACTTAACTTACTTCTGTTATTCTCCTCAAGTTTTATCCCTACTCTTCTTCTTCTTCTTCTTCTTCTTCTTACCACCACCATCACAAATGCACCCATTTCCTATCTGATGTCTTCTCCTCATGTCTTTTTGTCTTCTTGTGAGTATGTGCGTGGGTGTATGCGAGCAAACATTTGATACATATTAATATTCTAATATTTTGTGGAAGGTTGCATATGTGTAAATGATTTGAATGCAAGCGCTTCGAGTTGTTTGCTTTACAAGATTCAGCGCTATACACATTTCTTCTTCTTCTTCTTCTTCTTCTTCTTCTTCTTCTTCGTCTTCTTCTCATCATCATCATTCTTATTAATTTTTTATATATTTTATTTTATTTTTTAATCATCATTTTCCACATCATCTTCTCCATCATCGTCATCACTACCGCTGTCATCATCTGCCTCCATACCCACAAAAAAGGCGCACACCCTTTCCCACGAACACAACACTCGTAGCAGCAGTGTGCATCGCGGTGTTACAGTTATTGTGTCAGTTCAAATACCGGGCTATCAGACTGGCATAACAATGTCTTCACCCCGCCTGCCACACTGCTTGCTTGCTTGCCAGGCGTTTTCAGCCCTTCGTTTTATCTTGACAACATCACAACAGATGATCGTCATAATAATGCACAACAAAATGGGGAATTGGAGGGAGAGGGGGGTGGTTGGGTGGGTGGGTGGAGAGCAGAGAAAGGGTGAGAAAGAAAAAGATGGGGGGTTTGGGGAAGGAGAGAATGGGTGTGGGGTTAGTGGTTAGGGGAGGGGGAGAGAGAAGAGAGGTGGGTAGGGGCATGAAAGAGTGGGTGGTGCGGATGCGCGCGCGCACACATACATGGCAGAGAGAGAGAGAGAGAGAGAGAGAGAGAGAGAGAGAGGAGAACCTGGCTTGGAAGACTGAGGCGAGAACAAAACAGGGGTTCCTAAAAAAAATTCCCTCTATGTTTTTGTATGAGTGTGTTTGTGTGCGCGCGCATATGTGTGTGTGTGTGTGTGTGTGTGTGTGTGCGTGTGTGCGTGCGCCTGCGCGCACGATTGTGTGAGCTTCTGCATGTGCACATGTCTCTACATGTGTCAAGAAACGGGAGAGAACAGGTGAAAAACACTCGTCATTTCCTACCTCTGCTCCCACGCAAGAATTTAAATGAGTTTACTTTGCACGAACATTTTAGACACTCCCCCCCCCCCCCCTCCCGCCTTGTGTTCATTACAACGACGTCTGTTGGGAAAACAAAAGACCCCCCCCCCCCTCCCCCATAAAACCCACTTCCTGCAAAGAGAAAGAAACAAACAAACATGCAGAAAAACAAATAAAAACAACGAACAAACAAACGGAGAAACAAGAAAGTGCAACTTCTTCTTATTATTAATTAAATACAGTGGTAGACACTCAGCTTTTGTTTTACAAATGCAAATTTCTTCACTAATACATCCTCCCAACATACACATGTTTCGGGTCGGTCACACAGACGAATAAACTAACTTTATTTTTTATTTTATTATTTTTATTTATTTTATTCTTTTATATCGAGGATAATGGAATAAGCACTTATGTGCTTTTTTTTTTTACATCCAGTCCCCGTGTGTATGCTGTTTTGTGAATTCTGTCATCCGTTCCCACCAGCACACAATGGCCTACTCTTACGAAAAGCGGAACAGGATTTAACGTGTGGGCAAGATGTTCTGCTTGCGTTCGCACACGGAACCTCGTTTATAGTCTCATCCGAAGGACTTTTGGGGGAGATTGGAGTCTGCACTGATGTTAACTCCAGAGGAAAATATCCCCCTTGAACGGGAATCGAACCCGGGTCGTCAGATTGCGAACGCAATGTTCTGACCACTAGGCTATCCCGTCCAGCTCATAATAAGAGCAACTGTCGAATGATCATCGACACACGTTTAACATTTCAAAATCAGTGATTAAACAGTTCTGTATTCTGGGATAGCCAATACCAAAAACCAAACCAAACAAACAAAAAGCCACGAAAACAAGAAACACACACACAGAGTATATCACACACACACACACACACACACACACACACACACACACACACACACAACACACACACTCCTCAACCACAACCACCACCACCACCAACAACAACAAAAGCACAACACACCCCAACACACATTTCCAACCACAATCATCATCATCATCACCACCACCACCACCACCACCACCACCACCACCTCCACCACCACCACCACCAAAAGCACAACACACCACACATTTCCAACCGCAACCACACCATCATCACCACCATCACCCCCCCCCCCCCCCACCCACCACCACCCACCCACCACCACTACCACCACCCACACCACCTCCACCACCACCACCCACCACCACCATCACCTCCACCACCACCACCACCACCACCCCTGTCTCACGCACTGACCCCTTCCGTGTACAGACGGTGAAGGCCAGCAGGTTTGGAGCGTGGTCGCAGCACGAGAAAGTAGACGGCCGCCACCGCCACAGCCACCACCACCACCACCGTCACCACCACCACCGCCGGCAGCAACGACTCGATCTGTAACGGGCCTGTCTCCGCCACCAAGGCTGCAACGAGGTTCAATGGTTATATTGTTGTTGTGTGATGTGAGTGCCATAACAACTACTATACACAGTGTGGACATTTTTTTTTTAAAGGGGGGTGGGGGGTGGTATTTAGAATTTACTGCACTTATTTGATGGGATGTTTGCATATACAACGGGTTTTTTTTCTTCTTAACCACCATTTAAGTCGACACTGTGCGACTTTATGGATAATGTCTAAACAGGATATTATTAGGATGTAAGTTTCTTTTTTTTAAATATTGTCACCCATTCTGTGCAGGACTGCACAGACAATAACAGCTTTGTCAAAACTAAACACCATCTGGAGAGATAAAAATATCTCACTTATCTCCAAGATCAGACTAATGCGCTCCCTTGTCATATCCATATTTCTGTATGCCTGTGAATCATGGACCCTGACTGCAGATTTGGAGAGAAGAGTACAGGCAGTGGAGATGAGATGCTTTCGGAGACTCCTTGGCATCTCCTACAAAGACCACATAAGCAACGAAAGCGTGCATAACAGAATCCAGCAAACCATTGGACCCTATGAGAACCTTCTAACGATCGTGAAAAAGCGTAAACTTAAATGGTATGGGCATGTCACAAGATCCAAAGGACTTGCAAAGACAGTTTTGCAAGGCACTGTCCAAGGAGGAAGAAGAAGAGGCAGACCAAGAAAGAGCTGGGAGGATAGGCCTAGAACTCAACAAAACCCTGAGAAAGGCAGAACAGAGAGAGGAATGGAGGGAACTGGTTGTTGAGTCTTTGAGGGTGCCCCCACGGTCGGCAGACTACGGGACAGATAGATAGATTATTATTATTATTATTATTATCATTATTATGATAGATGAGCAGAGGGGAATAAGAGGGACATACACAGGTTGGTCAACATTGACAAGCAGAGAAAGCGAAACAAACCAACAAACAAACCGAACCGAAACAAACATCCAACCAACCAACCAACCAACCAACAGCCAACCAAGCAAGCCAACCCTGCAGCAGCCTCACCCTGATCGCAGTTGGGCCCTGACCAGCCATGGTCACAGTGGTCAGGGCAGTGTCCAGAGGAAGGCAGACAGTTGGCGCCCGCCTTGCAGTGCCCGCAGCTATACTGACAGTCCGTGCCGTAAAACCCAGGGGCGCACTCTGTCGTGAACGTAGAACATTATTAATTTCTTGACCGCATTAAACATGTCAAAGTACAACGTGCAAGAAAAAAATAAATAAAATAACACACACACGCGCGCACGCACGCACGCACACACACACACACACACACACACACACACACACACACACACACACACACACACACATGACAAAATTTACAAAACCGCATACACGCGGGGACTGGATGTAAAAAAGCACATGAGTGCTTATTCCATTATCCTCGATATAAAAGATTAAATAAATAAATAAATAAACACACTAAAATCACGACGCTTTTCTCTCTACCCCAACCTGTTCTACCAGTGGGTACCGGTAGTACTGAAACTAACCAATCACACAAACCTATTATTGTTATCTGTATGGCGATGAACTTACAAACAGCCTAGACACTCAAAACATCTCATCCAAAGTGTACAAAACAGTCTCACCATTTTCCTCAGGGATGGTGAGTGAGACAAAGTACATATTCTCGTTGACATGCTCCCCAGGGTTTTCAGCTAGGGAACGTCCAACATCCTAACAGTTAACATATTGTATTCTTGATACTTTCATCAGACCCCCTCCCCCTTCCCCCACCCCCATCAAGATGTAAAGCCTAACATGACTCTTCATTGTCATTTCCTTGATAATTTTTACAATTTGGAAAGAAAAAGGTTTGAAACTTTAAAAACGGATTCGTCGTCGTCGTTGTTGTTGCTGTTGTTGTCGTTTTTGTGGTTGTTGTTTTTAAGTAGGTAACCGCAATGTTCAAGGTGAAAATAAAAGAATCGTCAAACAAAAAGTCCTTTTATTGCTGTAAACTTAACGTCACATTAAGACACTTTTGATCTCAATGGGGGATATTTTCTTCGTCCCACCCCCCCCACTCTAACCAGGGGCCATCATCAATTACTTCATTGCCTTTCAGAGCTCTCTATTGTTGCTTGTAGTTCTCCCAAAAGAAAGAATTATTATCTGAAATAAAAGTTGTTTATATTCTGTTAATCCTGCCGTATTTGAATTTGCCAGAGGAAGTCGTTTCTGAAAAAAGTTTTCAGAAAACTAACTGCAATATATGACACAAGTTAAGATCTACCACGTGCTTTTTTTTCTCCCTCTGTCTGTCTGTCTGACTGTCTGTCTGTCTGTGTGTGTGTGTGTGTGTGTGTCTCTCTCTCTCTCTCTCTCTCTCTCTCTCTCTCTCTCTGTCTGCCTGCCTGCCTGCCTGTCTGGCTGTCTGTCTGTCTGTCTCTCTCACCCGGACACACACACATACACACGCAGAGGAAAGGACAGGACTAGTCAGTACGCCTACCCATAGTGCAGAAGACGCCTCTCCAGCCGGGCGCACATCCCTGTGAACAGATGCCATTGACGCTGTCACACGGGGTGCTGTTCAGACAGTGGCCGCACGTCATGGAACAGTTGGTCCCGTATTGACCGCCATTGCACTCTGAAAGATTGAACATATAAATATAGTGTTTGTGTACGCATGTGTGTTGAATTGAACCCCCCAAAAGGCACCTAAAACAACTACCCCCCCCAAAAAAAAAAAGAAAAAAGAAAAAAAGAAACAACAACAAAACAAAACAAGAACAACCACCACCACCACCCTCCCCGCAAGCCCCAACAAAACGAAAAACACAAATTCACACACACACCAAAAAACCCCCCAACCCTCTTGAGATCAGAGGGATCAGGTTTGAACCGTTAAAACAATACACGGCTTCTCTTCCCGTCTTATCTGTGCTCTTCTGTCTGCACTTCGCACCTGATTTTTCCCTTCTCTCCGCGCGCTCCTGGGAAGAAAAAGAAAGACAAGGAGACAAGGCAGCCAGCTCAGGGCAACCCAGACTGGGTACCCAGTGAGCGATAACCCTCTGGCCGTGCCCTCTCTCCTTCGGATGAGACTATAAACCGAGGCCCCGTGTTCGAACACATGCAGAACATCTTGCGCACACGTTAAATCCTGTTCCGCTTTTCGGAAGAGTAGGCCATCGTGTGCCGGTGGAAACAGATGACAACATTGACAAAACCGCATACACGCGGGGACTGGATGTAAAAACAAAAGCACACGAGTGCTTATTCCATTATCCTCGATATAAAAGAATAAATGAATAAATAAAATAAATAAAGAGGGCGGCCTGAATTTTTACCCAGAAAAATTCTGCTGCGTCTGAAAGCGATCCGTATACAATACAATACAATGCAATACAATGCAATGCAATTCAAGACAATACTATTCAATACAATGCAACGCAATGCAATACAATACAAAGAAATACATGCAATACAATTCAACGCAATACAACAGAATAGAATACAAAATACAGTTAAAATACGATTCAATACGACAAGTACGACTCGATACAATTCAATGCATTCTGATGCAATACAAGGCAATAAAATACAATAAAATTAACGGTTAAAGATACGATACGATACAACAAACATGATAAAACACAATATAATAATTATACAATACAAAAATTACGATACAACATAATACAAAATACAGTTTAATTATGATACAATACGATAGAATGCAATTCCACACAACACAGCACAACACAACACAACACAATAAATCATCTACGTAACAGATTAATCATAGTCTCGCACCCCCAAAAAAACACAACAACACACCCAAAAAACAACACCCCCCAAACCCCCCCCCCCCAAAAAAAAAAACCACCCCACAAAACAACAACAAAAAACCACCACCACCAACAAAACCAAAAAAAACACAAACAAAAACCAGACTATCAAGGCATGCACGCGCGCAAGCCTAGACAAACGTCAGGCACAGATGATGGGTGTCTTACCACTAAACCACCACACATCACGCATATATAATTTTGGAGGATTTTTTTGTATTTAAAAAATTTTCTTTACTAAACCGATTATACATGTATAACACGCATATGTTTGAAACAAATGTTGGGAAAAGGAGGCGGGAAAGGTCGGGAAAGAAAGGTGATTGATGACTACCTTAGTTGGCTTTTCTTGTAGGGAGACCCACAAAACAATCCCACACATCCCTCAAACAGGCGTTATGACTGATACCTCTACTGGCAGTTCAGGATGTGTGTCTAAAGGTAAGGTAAAGGGAAAGGTAAGCTAGAGGTAAAGGTAAAGGTAAAGGTGTTCCCATAACCTATGTGGTCGTTGGGGAGCGAGGTGTCAGAGACCTCAGCTTCTCCAGGGGCCGGCATATTGAGGGCAGCGCCCATCCCTCCTCGCCTTCGCTGCTTTACCTTCCCTGTCCCTAAAGAGGGCAGGTAAGATTTTTTTACAACTGGGTGAACTGGGGGATTGGACTGAAGCCAAGGCGCGCAAACGGTCACCCATCCACTTGGCAACCACGCTCAATGCCACTTATGAACCTTAGGTTTGGGGAAAACGAGTGCTCTGACCCCTGAGCTATCCTGTCCTCTGTGTGTCTACCACAGACATAAAGAAACTATAACTCAGAAAGGTGCGTTGAACTTTCACGAAATGTGTCTCCATGCTGTCTATCATGTCGGCGTCAAATAGAGGAAACATTCTGTCATAAAAAAAAAAGAAGTGTGCTGTTTACCTCCTCCTCCATCAACCTTGGTTCCGAAGGTGATTTAAAAGATGAATGATGGTGTGTGTCCAAACAGGCGTCGACAATAGGTTACTGACAGTGAACTTGGAGGGAGTGCTTGCCAGTGAAAAAAACAACAAACAAACAAAAAAACCCCCAAACAAACAAACAAACAACAAACTAAAACAACGCTCGTACCTCCTCTTCCCCCGAAAAACAAACAAACAAATACAGACAAACAAAATAAAAACAGCCAATTTTGTATTAGGGAAAATAACCAATTGTTCACAGCTACGATCTTCTTTCACCTTTAAATGACGGTTTTGGTTTGTGTTTGCAATATGATTCATGAAAGGACATAATGGTAATAATGGTACAAAATTTCTCCCTGCGTTGGCAGTCTGTATGTACTTGCGCATACACAAATGTACAGTGTACTCGCATGTACGTACACACTCAAGCGTGCGTGCGTGCGTGCGCGCGCACGCACGCACGCACACACACACACACACACACACGACACCAGCTCTACCTTACCTTCCAAGCAAAGGTCGCCACTCCATCCCCGGGAGCAGCCATGGGCGCAGACACCAGTCACGTGATCGCAGGTGCCCTTCAGACAGCGCCCGCAGGTGCCCGCACAGTCCGGTCCGTAGCGCCCTGGACTGCAGCCTGGGAATGAACACATCCAGGCCATGACATGAAGAACCCTGTCTTGTATTGAATTGTATTGTATTGTATTGTGATGTATCGGGACACTGTGTCAGAATAAACATCTTGAGCGCAACTCCATAGTCTTCCGAGACTGAAGGATTGCCTACTACTACGTTTTGTATCGTACTGAATTGTACTGTATTGTATTGGATTGGATTTGAAATCTTGTTGTTCATTATGTTTAAGGAGAGTTGCATGTCTGTAAATGATTGAGTGCAAGCGCTTCGATTTTTTTTTAAACAAGATTCAGCGCTATATAAATTCCATATATTATTATTATTATTATTATCATTATTATTATTATATTGTACTGTATTGTACTGTACTGCATACTACTTTCTGCAACAGCAGATTTCTCTGTGTAAAATTCGGGCAGCTCTTCCTGGGGATAGCGCGTCGCCTCAACAGCAGTAGTGCCTGCCATGTATTAGTTTTGTTTTTTATGCGAATAGTGGCCTTTTCTACAGAATGTTTTCGGGGTCATCCCTCTTGTTAAAGTAGGTTCTTTTATGTACACTGAATGCATGTTGTCCACAGGACCTCATTTTATTCGTCTCATCCGAAAGACTAGCACCGAGACCACGATTCAAAGCTTTGTGGGATCAAACGGGAATCGATCCCACACTTCTTGCTTTCTAGGCGTGTGCGTGACCTCTAGACCACCGATCCACCACTTCGTAAACAAACACGCAACACTGACTAACAACAAAAATCCAAACAAAACAACATAGTTACATCCCCCACTTGGGTAATTCAAGGATAAACACTCAAACAAACAAAAAGTGGACTGAAATCCCTCTTAGATATAAAGGAAGAAACAGACCCAAAACAAGCCAACAAATAAAAACTGGATAACCCCCTTAGATATAAGGAAGAAACAGACACAAAACAACCAACAAATAAACACTTGACTTAAAGCGACCTTAGATATAACCCCAGGTTGTCATTTCACCCTGGAAATTGGCGTATGCTCAATACTCTTGAGTTTGGTAATTCTTGCAGTGCCAACATTTTTTTGGTCCTGTGCACGGAAACAGCTGGCCACTACTGGTGTAAAAATGCAGAGTCCATGTATGTAAGCTTTTCCAGTGAAAGGAAAACGTGTAAGAAAGAACATGAAGTAAAAAAAATATTAAAAAAAAGAAGTGGACATTGTCACACCTAACCCGACTTCAGCAGGTCTGAACCACACGCCTTGTAAATCATGGACATACACAGACTTATCTGTCTGCAAGCACAGAGGGGGAGGGGAGAGAGAGAGAGACAATGACAATGACAATGACAAATTCTTTTATTTCGAGGATAATGAATAAGCACCCATGTGCTTTTTTGCATCCAGTCCCCGCCCGTTAGGGATATATCTTAATAATAATAACCCAATACTTATACAGTCTCACAATAAAAACAAGGGGAAATAAGAGAGAGAGAGAGAGAGGAGAGAGAGAGAGAGAGAGAGAGAGAGAGAGAGAGAGAGAGGAGAGAGAGAGATATCTATACACATAGAAACAGACCAGGAAACAAAAGATTTCGCTATTAATTATCAAGGGCGCTGATATCTATCTATCTATCTATCTATCTATCTATCTATCTATCTATCTATCTATCTGTCTGTCTTTCTGTCTGTGTGTCTGTGTTTCTCACACACACACACACACCACACACACACACACACACACACACACACACACACACACATACACACACACAGATATATAATCAAGTACGCGAACCAACGTACAAAGCTATGTATCATTGTATAAGCTGTGGGCAGCCAAGCTGCCATCAAGTCTGCAGTGTGATGAGTAATTACACAGCCTTGGAGGAGGAAGTACAGGAGCGCTGTTTCGTTTTTTCTTTGTCAGAACAGGCTTGAAAATATCACGGACTTTTGGCCTGAAATGACAGTTTTCCTTCCATGTTCCTTTTTTTCATATTTCATTTCTTCTTCTTCGTCGTCGTCGTCGCAATTCTTCTTCTTATTTCGCAATTCTTTTTCTTATTTCTTCTTTTTCTTCTTCTTCTTCGTAATTCTTATTCTTCGTTGTGTTGTAGTTAACCCTTTTCCCTTCACTTTCGCTTTTGCGCGCGCGCGTGTGTGTGTGTGTGTGAGAGAGAGAGAATGCATGAAGACCAGTTGCATTTTCAGGCCACTTAGGTCAATTCTTGATGTGTTCACCAGTACCAAGCGAATTAATGTCTATATCAATGTTTATTTTCATAGCAACAAGCAAATGACCTCAGGGCATTGGTGAGGGTGGCTTACGTAAAAAAAAAAAAGAAGTACTTTTAACAAAAGGAATGTACTCCATCCCTCTCTCTCTCTCTCTCTCTCACACACACACACACGAACTATGGATAATGTCAGTGTCACCAGTGTTACTGTAAAAGCTTTTTGGCTTGCAGTTCCGGGCCAATGGAAATAGTGACCTTAAGTATTTTTGTACTTTTTGGGGGGTTTGTTCCTCGGCTATAGCTCTGAAGTTCACCAATCGTGAGATTTTTGCGTTATGTGACCTTTTTTTTCTCCCAACTTGAAGGTGGCCGCATTCCAACTTCGGGAATTGAAACTGCCAATTGTGCCAGGACAGTCGGGAGGTACCTCCCTGCTCTTTCCGTGGAGAGATTTGCGAGTTGGGATAGCTATGGCACAAAATCAATGCTGGCACATGTGTCAGCCAGTCTTTTAAGGCTGATATTTCATTTGCATACGACACATAAAGAAAACGTGTGTGTGTTTACTGCCCAAATGCTGACGTGCAAATCTGGCATTATGTGCAAGGACTTTATAACAGTTTCTTTTTTATATATAATTTTACACTTTCCAAAAACAAACAAACAAACAACCAAACGAAACAGTTAAAAACAAACGGTTTTACATATTCTCAAAAACAAACACACTTCTTCGTCGAACGCTCAGACTGAAATAATTGTCTGTCATATGAGCGAAAATGTTGCGCTGCCGTTAAGCGCCTGACAAGTCAGACCCAGCACATCCGACGTCGGCGTAAGCAAATAAACAAAACTACACCCACTCCCAACCAACCAACCATTTTTCATAGTTTTCAAAGCAAAAACAAAACACGTTGTGACAGCTTGTTTTAGGACACAATGTTGCATGGTTGTCCTTCTCTTGCTCGATACATCTGCCCCATTGCATCGTTTTCAGTTTATTTGTTTGAAGTTTCCTTTCCGGATATGTTCAGTTTTAACATGATACATATTGCTTTATTTTCCGTCAGTATGATGTGATGTTGCTCAGTTACAGCCTTTTTCTGAACATCTACTTTTAAAGAGTACTCCCTTAAAAGCTTATGCTTTTTTTTTGGTACTCATACATCATATGCTGCTGCTATGTTAGTAATGATGCTAGGGCAAAACTACCAGCAAAACTGGAAGCCACTACACAGTTTTGCCCCAACATCACTACAACTTATATTGGTGTGTGATCGAAAAGAAATTTTGTAAAAATAATCAAACAAACAAAACAACAACAACAACAACAACATACGACTGATTCACAACCTCAATCCTACATTCATCAATAAGTGATAAAAATGCTATCATCCGGTATAAAGTGTTTTAATCCAACAGCAACAAGAGGAGGAGAAGAAAAAAAAGCGACGATAACGGTCATAATATTTTAGGCACACACGCGCTCTTGATACACATTAAACCACCCTGTGTATTGCTGAAAAAAGGGCAAAAAGTGGGGGGAATTGTCCAAATTTTCCATGACATTTCGCATTCATGCACGTTAGCTCAACCCCCTTCCTAACAACCCCCCCCCCCCTCCACCCTTCCTTCTTAT
The DNA here is from genome assembly GCA_028751875.1 of Rapana venosa. Lineage (NCBI taxonomy): Eukaryota > Metazoa > Mollusca > Gastropoda > Neogastropoda > Muricidae > Rapana > Rapana venosa. Next base: position 28,814,915 of record CM054140.1, read on the forward strand.
TGCACATTATGAAGAGAAAAAAACCCACCTTGATCGTGAGAGATAAATTATTCATAGCTGACTTTTATTGTTTTTATTTGACCGGGCAGTCACGTACCACTGGAGGAAGGAAGGGAGGAAGAGTAATGGCCACTTAGAGCATTCAGCCAGGAGGAGATCTGAGGGGGTAGTGGTGACAGGCACCCAGAAGGAGGAAGGGGAAGAGAAGAATGACTAGAACAAAAGACGAGAAGAACATTGTATAAGAGTGCATGAGAACGTTGTAGAAGAAGAAGAGGAAAGAAGAAAAGGTATTTTTAAAAGTCGGAGAAGGTGGGGGGGGGGGGGGGGGGGGGGGGGGGTGGGAGGGGGGGGGGGGGGGGGGGGGGTGCGGGGCGCAGAGGGGTTGCTATTGTAGAGATTTATTGCGTTTCACAAAGGCTGGATTAAAAACTCACTTTGTCCGAGAAACGACTTTTTCAAACAATAAGTCACACACACACACACACACGCACGCACAGCACGCACACACACACACACACACACACACACCACACACACACACACACCCCCAAACCCACAACCACACAACACACACACACACACACACAAAACACACACTACCCAACCAACCGATTGACAAACAAAACAAACCAAACCAAAAATAGAAAACCAAAACAACAACAACAAACACAAACCACAAAAAAGCAGGAAAAAAGAACAGGCACGCCTAAAAAAAACAACAACACCCCCCCCCCCCTCCCTCCCCCCCAAACCAAGAAAGACTTCTAACGCAGACAATAGGAAGACGGGAGCTTGGTTGACAGGGAACAAATGACTATACCATCTTTGAAATCTCCTGCCGCATTAAGTCAAAGCCATTCCCATTAATCTCCATCCCCGTGTTATTCACTTTTATCACACAGCCTGACACGGACACACTCAAAATGTCATAACGGCTGAAGTCCTTCCCATTGCTCACTTGCCTGACTGAACTTAAGGGGCCCTTAACTTGTCAAGTAAGTTTGAAAACATTTATCAAGACCGTAAAAAAAAAAAAAATTAGCAGACCTCTCGCGTACCTTAGTACCAAAAAGGTATAATATTCAGAAAAAAAGTATTGGATGGAAACCAAGGGTAGGTAAACAGTTACAACCTCTCCATCATTTTAATAATTATGAGTTATCCGAGATTCAATTAATCTATAATGTTGTTTAAAATCTAGAACGTAATTTATTATTTCAATGACAGCGTTTTGAGTAAGACCATGTCTGAATCCTACATACTGCCGGCCATAGCTGCCCTACTCTTTTACCAAAGAAGCCTAGCTTTTAACGTGTGGTGAAGATGTATTATGCATGCCTTCGCAGCACCAGTGACCTGGGCTTGCAGTCCCGTCCAAAGGACTTGGAGGGGACTAGTGTGGGAACCAGTGTTAATAACTCCACGGCAATAGGTGGTCTAGAGGTAACCGCCTGCCTAGAAAGGGAAACGTCCAGGGTCGGAAGTCTGCTGTGGTTTGATCCCCGTTTGGGCCGGAAATTTTCCCCCCATCCATTAGACCATGAGTGGTGGTTTGGTTGCAAGTCTTTTGGATGACACGATAAACTGAGGTCCCGTGTGTTATATAAAATTATTTAGTGCACGGCAACAAGAGAGCTGTCCCTGGCAAAATTCTCTCGAGAAAAAGCCCCTGATATGGAAACAAATACAGTTGAAGACAGGAACAGAAAAAAATAATAATAGGTGGCTCTTCTCGTGTGACGACGCGCTCTCCCAGGGAAGAGCAGCCCGAATTTCACGCAGAGAAATCTGCATTGACTTAAAGTGGTATAACATAAAAATAAAATAAATAAATAACTCCAGGAGAAAAATTCCTCGAGCAAACAACTCCCATTGATGCATATGGCATCCCGATCTTTTGGAAATTCTGTGCTAGAAACTTTTCTCCATAGGCTATATGACACCTTCCTTGCCTGTATTGTTTTGTTCTGGCGACCAGCTAGTGGTATCATAAACAATGGAACGGGCACAGGACGTCCATTTGCCAACACGGCGTTTTTCCTATGTATTTTTGTTTTTGTTGTTGTACATTGAAGTGCTCATTGTCCCTTTTAACGCTTTTTTTTTTGGTACCCTGAGGATAATAAATTAAACGGAATGGCTGGCGTCGTTAGCCCGGCCTGGTTTTATTGACCTTCAAGAAGAAAACAATTCAGGTATTTTAAAGAGTACTCCTTAAAAGCTTAGGTACATAGTCGTTACATTTTTTTCAGATTGACCGTGTTAGA
>CM054140.1:28822184-28827184 GCA_028751875.1 Rapana venosa
GGTGTGCTCTGCTGCTGCTGTTGCTGGTGATAATGATGGAATTTCTGGTTACCAAGAGTGAGGAGTTTAGGAACCCTGGTTTTGTAGCTAGAATAATGCCTAGGCGCTTAATTTTCTATTTTTGTTTTATGATTGGCCTTGCGCATATTTTTCTGACCAGTACCTACACCTATTTAAGAAAACGGAATATATATATATATATATATATATATATATATATATATATATATATATATATATATATATATATATAAAGAGCTTGGAGGCAAACGAGTCTGGTTAGGAAAGAGAGAGGTTCATAGCTTGCAATTTGCCCAAACTCAAGAGTTTATTCAAAGCAACACTGACATATTAAATGTCGTGTAGGTTGCTCCTGTATTTCTAGAAAAGAACTGATAAAGCGCACACCCACGCATGTGCACACTAATATCATGAACGCGGTCGCGCATACAAACACGCATTCGCATGTTTATTAGTGAGCCCCATAGATTCAAATGCCCCACCACACGCAATATCAGAAAACATTAAAACTGTCTTTAACAATTACCATGGCATATGAGAGAGAGAGGATGGGGGGTTTAAACACACATGAGAGAGAGAGAGAGAGAGAGAGAGAGAGAGAGAGAGAGAGAGGAGAGAGAGAGAGAGAGAGAGAGAGAGAGGACAAGCGAACAAACGCTGTCTGACAAGGGAGTGGCTTTCACAGAAAGGCACTGAGAGACAGACAAACAGACAGAGACAGGGAGAGACAGAGAAAGTCAGCAAGCAGGCACTGTGTATATCTGCAAAACCAGGGACTGGTTGAGAGAGAGAGAAAAAGACAGACAGACAGACAGACAGACAGAGAGAAGACAGAGAGAGAGAGAGAGAGAGAGAGAGAGAGAGAAGAAGAAAGACAGACAGACAGACAGACAGAGAGAAAAAGATAGACAGACATGGACAGACAGTCAGAGCAAGCGAACAGACACTGTAGGTTCACAAAGGAGTGGCTGGTATAGACAGAGACAGAGAGAGGCACACACACAGACAGACAGATAGAGAGAAAGACAGAGAGACAGACAGAGAGACAGAGCAAGCGAACAGACACTGTGTGATAAGGGGTTACAAGGGAGGGGTTAGGATCACGGCTGTTGACGTCACCGCCTTTATTCTGGTCCTCGTTCTTAGCACCTCTGCCCCCCAGCAGACACCCACACCTTTGTGTCTGTTTCTTTTCCTGTTTCTTCTTCTGTTTCTTCTCCTGTTTCTTCTTTTGTTTCTTCTTCTGTTTCTTTCTTTTGTTTCTGTCTTTCTTTTAAAATCTTCATTTTGTTGCTCTTCATCTCGTTTCTTCTTCTTCTTCTTGTTTCTTCTTTAGTTTCCTCTTTCTTTCTTTCTAGCTTTTAAAAAATTAAGATTATTATTCCTTTTCTTGATCTTCTTCTTGTTTCTTCTTCTTCTATTTCTTTTTGTTTGTTTGTTGTTGTTATGGTATGTGCCCTTCTTTCTTCTTCTTCTTCTTGTTCCTCCTCCTCCTCTTCTTCTTCTTCTGCTCCTGCTCTTCTTCTTCTTCTTGACAGTATTCTACTTTCTAAACGTCTACCCACTACCCACACTTCGTCCATTAGAAAAAAAAGATAAAAAGATTGCGCTGTTTTGTGTGTGGCTTTTGACAATCCAGTGTTTTGTTTCTCAGCTTGCGTGTGGCTGGTAAACAGTTTTTCTGCGTCCTCCCACGTAGATAAGTAAATGATAACATTCGCTACACTAGCGCAGTGCAATGCAATGCAATGTGAACGCCAACGCAATCATCAGAATAGAAATGTTTTTTGTTCTGTTGTTCGCTTATTTGTTGGTTAGCTGGTTGGTTGTTTGGTTGGTTTTCGTGTTTCTGCTTTGGGTTTTTTTTGGGGGGGGTTTTGGGGGCTTTGGTTGGTTCCTTTTTTGTTTGTTTGTTTGTTCGTTTTGTTTGTTTTGTTTGTTTGGTTGGTTGCTTTTTAGTAAACGATGCAAATGAGTGCCAAATACACAACTTCCACAATAGGAATGCAGAGTTCCACAACTAGAGTCTCCAAGTGCCAGGCACAAACACTCTCCCCCCCCCCCCCCCTCTCCCCCCCCCCCCCCCTCTCTCTCTCTCTGTTCCCCCTACCCCCTCTTCTTTTTTTGCTGATCTCAGGACACACCTACATACCACCCAAATCTCCCCCCCCCCTCCCCAATCCCCCCCCTTACTTCCCCCCCCCCCCCCCCCCCCCCCCCCCCATGCCACGTTCCTGCAGATACAGAGACAGGCCTCTCCACTAGCCAGCCTGTTGTACTCTCCAGCCTACAACTGCTGATTGTCTTCTCTTTCTGCTCTGTTTTACGTGGGCACGGAAAGGACAGACAGGTAAAAAGCGTGGACCATTATCGCTCCTTGCCCAGCAGGCATGAAAGAGGGAGAAAGAGGACCAGACAGTTCCTTACCGAACTTTGGGGGGGTTAAAGGGAAATGCCTCCGCTGTGTGCTGGGGTGATACGTGGGCTTAGCGTTGGAGAGGGTTGAAAAGAGCAATACTTTGAAGGTGGTTTTTTGGTGTTTTTTAGGTTGAGCATAAGGTTTTCTTGTTGTTATTGTTGATGATGTTTGTTGTTATTGTTGTTGATGATAATGATGATGATGTTGATGTGGCTAACATTCTTGTTGTTGCTCTCCTTCTTTCTTCATCCTGCTCCTTTTCATTCCGTTTCTACGCGGTTGTTTTTTTGGGTTTTTTTTGCAATGTCTGTCTGTAACCGATGTTTCTTTCTTTTTCGACTTCTTCAAGTATAAGCATTTTGTTCCCATCTTAAACCGTTTAAAACAACATACACTGACACTCAGCTAACTGGACAGATAAGTCTTATTGTTCCCTTGCACTGGTTTATTCTCTTTTTTATCTTTCTTACTTAATGATGAGTGAATAACTTGATAAAAGGGAACCATGCTGTCTCCAAGCTGCTCCTCGTTTCCCTATCAAGTTCATTCTTCGCTGTCAGCAGCGTTAAAAACAATAGCTGATGCCAGGGGCAGGTGATCTCATGACTCGGGGCTAGTTTTTCAGCACCATCCACACTGACAACAGGTGCCAGAGAGGCAGGGTGTATATGCCTGTCAATGCCCGGGGTACGGGGGAGGGGGGGGGGGGATGCATAGATGAAGTGTGCAGTATATCAGTATGTATAATATGTGTGTAGGTGTGTGTGTGTGTGTCACTGGGTCATAGAGAGAGGGGTGAGAGGGATATAGAGAAAGGGAGAGGAGAGAGGGGAGGGGGTAGAGAGAGAGGGGGAGAGAGAGAGGGAGGGGGGGGGGGTAGAGAGGAGAGGGGGTGGGAGACAGACAGACAGAGAGAGATTAGCATTAAGCTCTCGCCCATTGCAAAGGTATGGGGTGGGGAAGGGGAAACAATATACAGATTGAGTGTTTGTGTGTCTGTTTGTGTGAGTGTGTGTGAGAGAGAGAGAGAGAGAGAGAGAGAGAGAGGAGAGAGAGAGAGAGAGAGAGTAGAGAGCGAGCGAGCGAGAGAGAGAGAGAGAGAGAGAGAGAGAGAAGAGAGAGAGAGAGAGAGAGAGAGAGAGAGAGAGAGAGAGAGAGAGAGAGAGAACGAAGAAAGAAGAGCGAGAGAGAAGAGAGGAGAGCGCAGACGACAGCAGACAGACAGACAGACAGAAGACAGACAGACAGACACACATACAACAACAGACAGACAGACAGACAACACACCCACACACACACACACACACACACACACCACACACACACACACACACACACACAGGTCAGGGTAGAGATAGAGACAGATACTACGAAAATCGGTTAAATAAATGCCAAAAGAGCCTGCATTCATCCCAAAAAATATTTTTTAAGAATTATCATGATGGTATGAAACAAGAAAATCAGCTCAGAACTACGCCTTTTCCAACCAAGTTTCAAAACGCCCCTCAGAGAGAAAAGACAAATCTGCCGGAGCTATCAGTAGTAGTGTAGGAAGGCTACTGCTAGTCTCCTGATTTCTATCGCCTTCACGCCTCTTCAGCGGTGGTGAAACAGAGAAGTTGACGTCGTCATCTGGGGTACCTTTCAGCGCCACCCACATCACAACAGGTGCCACAGGGGCAGGGGGTATAGGGCTGTCAAAATGCAATAGCAGAGGCGGGCGTGCGTGCGTGCGTACGTGCATCCCCCTCTTCGTCTCTGTATAGCTTTCTCGGGGACGGGATAGCCTGGTGATTACAGTGCTGTATTCGTGATCTGCTGACCCGGGTTCGATTCTCGTTCGAGAGGATTTTTTCCTCTGGAGTTAACTTCAGTGCCGACTCCACTACCCCCAAAAAGTCTTTCGGATGAGACTATAAACCGAGGTCCCGTGTGCGAACGCACGCAGAACATCTTGCGCACACGTTAAAACCCGTTCCGCTTTTCGGAAGAGTAGGCCATTGTGTGCCGGTGGGAACGGATGACAACATTTACAAAACTGCATACACACGGGGACTGGATGAAAAAAAGCACATGAGTGCTTATTCCATTATCCTCGAAATAAAAGAGTTTAAATTTTTTTAAATCTTGGTCTGTTTCTGTCTTGCTGACTGACAGTTTGTCTCTGTCTATGTGTCCAAGTCTGTCTGTCTGTCTGTCTGTCTCTCTCCCTGTGTAGAAATGTGTTCTAATGGGAGATATACAAATTGTTAGGTGGTCAGCGTCACATTCTGGTTTATCTTTCTCTAATGTCGTACTTATTAATTGTATCTTGCTTCTGAGACACACAGAGGCTCTAAATAGTTTAAACGTTATTCATGATTATTTTAGATGCACCATTGTGTACCTTACGCTGATATCAGTTTTGATTGAGCTTCTCAAATTGTTAAATCATTTATCAAAAATGGGTTATTCTCTGTTTTCGAGAAGTCGAAGTGTACCCATTGACACCAGAGCTGTAAAGAGATAATGCCAATAAATTGTCGAAGTGTCTCAGCGCTCTGTGTGTGTGTGTGTGTGT
>CM054140.1:28834684-28872184 GCA_028751875.1 Rapana venosa
ACACTCGACTTCATGATGGAAGTCAATTTTTTTTTTTTTAATGCTCTTAGTCACTAAGCTGTTACACAAGATACATCTGCCAATTCGAGGTTTAAAGATGTTTTCTTCTGGATTTTCCCTTTCAGATTGGGTATTACCTGCCAAGGTAGGCTAATTTCCAGGGTGGTATTGATTACACTGAAAAAAATTGTTGAAGAAAAAAGATGATCATGCAAATCGAACAAGAGACTGCCCAGCTAAGCCAGAATATCAGAAAAGAACCTTTTCCTTCAAAACTTATAGGGAAGTCAGATTTATGTCGGTTTAGGTGATTTAGCATAATTCACGTACAGTCAAAAGTTTGAGTGAAAGTGAAGCTTTAAGATAAAACCCATGAAAAATCAGAAATGCAAAATGCAATACATGTTACTATTTAGATCCGGAGAACATCCTGAAGTGAATAAGCTATTACAAAAGCCAAACCTGTTTGCACTGAGAACAGTAAATAACAGAGAGGCGCAATATCAGCGTTCAGGCTGGTAACTTATTCAAAATCCTCTTTGTTTCAGTAAAAAGAAAAAAAGAAGAGTAAAATTTCGACTGATGGTTTTCCGAAATCCACGAATAGCAGATGTTTCTTTCAGTGACAACTCTGTTTCTCTTGTTTCTCCTGTCTTCTTTCTTTCTTCTATAATACTGTTCTGCTTGTGTTCCTCTTGCTGCTTCTAAAATACTCTATAATACAACCATAATATTATTTAATATGAACCAATAATTCGATAAGAATTGTGACGTGATTGTTAATTTTACTGGTGTTCATTCATTCATTCATTCATTCATTCATTCATTCATGCATTCATTCATTCATTCATTCATTCATTATACAGCCCTCATGACTGACAATGAGACAATGATACCAAGACCATTAGCTATTGGCACTGACGATGCTGACACTAACAATGATAACTTACGCCAACAACAAAATTTATCGCCAACACTTACTGACAACAGACAGCTAAAATGATGTAGTAATAATAATAATAATAATGTATGGAATTTATATAGCGCTGAATCTTGTAAAGCAACAAATCAAAGCGCTCAGATTTTATTTCATACCACTTAAGTCACGGCAATATCTCTCCGTAAATTCACCTGCTTCCGGGAAGAAGGGAGAACGACGATGCGCCGAATCAGCGAATGCAGATTTCTTTCAGTGACATTCACTTTTTTTCTTTTTTTTTCTTTTTCTTTTTTCTTTGCAGCTGTATTTGTTTCCTTATGAGTGCTCTAAAATACTTATAATTAACCATAAGAATTTAAATGCAGGACAATATCATAGAATTGGCGTGGGTTTTTTACGGTGCGCTAAATAATTACGATGTAACACACGGACCTCGTTCTTATCGTCTCATACCGAAAGACAGCGCCCAGACCACACCATGGTCAATGGATACAAAATTACGATCCACGGGTACGAACCGCCCGCACACTTCAGACCCGGACTTTTCGCTTTCTAGACAGGCGCGTTACCTCTAGACCACCGATCCACCGATCTAGTAATGCGTTCAGCCTTTACCTTGATCGCAGCGGGCGCCTTGCCAGCCGGGCATACAGCCACCTGCACACAGCCCTGTGACGGGGTTGCAAGTCTGTTGCAGACGACAGTGGCCACAATTGTAAATACAGTTTGGCCCGTACGTGTATGGATCGCATCCTGAAATCGGAGAGGAATAATGGTGATTATGATGATGACGATAATAATGATAATGATAATGATGATGACGACAACAGCAATAACAACAGCAGCCGCAGCAACAGCAACAACTAGAAGAATTGCGAAGAAGAAGAAGAAGAAGAAGAAGAAGATGACGACGACGAAGACGAAGAATAATCTAATAATTTGTGTCTTTCAAACAGAATGATAAGCATTTTATCAGCTTTTTGCATTGAATCAAATGAAGAAACTTAATTCGTACAACTCTGACAGCTATTGCATTGCCTTAAAATGATGTGTCGTATATACTTGGAGAAAGAAAAAACAAACTTCAAACCTGAGAAAGAAAGAAAGAAAGAAAGAAAGAGAGAGAGAGAGAGAGAGAGAGAGAGAGAGAGAGAGAGAGAGAGAGAGAGAGAGAGAGAGAGAGAGAGAGAGAGTGAGTGAATGTGAGAGACAGACAGACAGACAGACAGACATTCAGACAGACAGACAGACAGACTGACAGACAGCATCCAGACGAAATCCAACAACTACATAACCCCAAAATCCTCAACTGACCATTTACAGCTGTAAAAACTGCGACTGCTGTCGCCGATGTTGCCACTGTGCTAATTCTTATGACTAATACCACCACCAGTACCCCCACCTCCTTCCCTTTTCCCTCCTTCGCCATCACCACCACCACCACCATGACTTCCGCTACTGATGCCATTAAAAACGGTGATGGTGTCCCATAACCTATGTGGTCGTAGGGGAGCGAGGCATCAGAGACCTCAGCTTCTCAAGGGGCCAGCATATTGAGGATGCACCCATCTACTCTCCCTCGCTGCTTTACCTTCCATGACCCTAAAGAGGCAGGTATCCATATACAGCTGGGTGAACTGGGGGACTGTACGGAAGCCAAGGCGCGCAAACCGGTCACCCATCCAAGTAGTAACCACGCTCGATGCTGCTTAACCTTAGCTGGGGGAAAGCCAGTGCTGTGACCTCTGAGCTATCCCGACCCCATTACCATTGTTATGATTATCTTCATTGCTGTAACAATTTCAGCTTCTTACGTTGTGTCACCTTTTTGTTGCTGCTTCGTAACACTAACTGCTGTTGGTTCTATCACTATCAACAACACTTCTTCCCCCCCTTCCCCCCTCCTTCTTTCTTTCTCGCCTTGCACCCCCAACCAACCACCACCACCATAGTCACCACACTACTTCTTCTACTACCGCTGCTGCTACTGCTCCTGCAAAAACTGCAGTAGTAGCAGTATTAGAAAAAGAAGAAGAAGTAGAAGTGTAGTAGAAGTAGTAGTGGTAGTATTAGTAGTACTGGTAGCAGCAGGAGCAGCAGCAGTAGTAGTAGTAGCAGTAGCAGTAGTAATAGTAGCAGTAGCAGTAGCAATAGTAGCAGCTGCAGCAACAGCAGCAGCAGTAGTAGTGTAGTAGTCGTAGCGACGGCAGCAGCAGCAGTAGTAGTAGTAGCAGTAGCAGCAGGAGTGGTAGTACTAGCAGTAGCGGCAGCAGTAGCAGTACAGCAAACACTTCCCACGTGTTTAAGTAATCCATGGCAAGAATAAAACTGTATGGGACTGTTTTTGCTTTGGTGTGTCCTCGCCTCTTGGTTTTGTTTTTCTCTATTATCTAATACTGACCCTTTGTATCTGTTATTATTCAATTTGCTGTTTTGTAACATTACTGTTTGATTTTGTTGTTGTACAATGTTTTTTTTCATTTGATTTTGCTGTTAGATATTTTCTATTGTTTAATTTTGTTATTTTCTATTTTGTATTATTTGATTTTGTTTTGCATTTTGTCTTATTCGATTTTGCTATGTTTTTGTTCTTGTTTTGATTTTCCATTTTCCTGTTTAGTGTTCTTTATTATGTAATATTGTGGTTTTTGTATTTCTTACGCTGTTCTGTATACATTTTGTTTGTTTTTTTTGGGGGGGGGGGGGGGGGGACTGAACTTTGTCTTGTATCTTTTATCTAATTCAAAATAAATGAAATAATTTCTTAGTTCTGTAATTTTTCATTCTTGAATTTTGTTGTATGTATGTTTATGGATTTTGTCAGTATGTTGCTACTTTTCTTTTTTCTTTCTTTTTAAACGTTTCTTTCTCTTCACGGATTTTGCCCACTGACCCAAATCACAGCGGTAGCCCCTCAGTCCAGGCTGACACCCGCGGACACAGGAGCCAGTGGCCGGAGCACAGGGCTCGTCGTTGTGGCAGTGACCACACTGATGGATGCAGTTCGGCCCGTACCGGTAATCCGAGCAGGCTGCAGCAGAACAGACCAAAAACGTTAATGCACACACATTGTTTTTTCCTCTCTCCCTTGGTTTGATGTGTGTTTACTACTAGGTGATTCAGACAGGACGAGCTTCCATGATTAAGGAGAGGGGAGTATGGTGTGCAGGGTTTTTAGGAAAGACTAGAGTAACCTCCCACTGTGGAATGATCAATGGCTTCGGGGAATTTTGATGGTACATATTGCTGAGAATCATATAATGTACACATATTAACATGTGGTCTTTGAATACTTCGAGTGAGCAACATGCGCACACCCCCCCCCCCCCCCCCCTCTCCTCTCTCTCTCTCTCTCTCTCTCTCTCTCTCTCTATATATATATATATATATATATATATATATATATATAATATATATATACGTACATGTATAGTCTACATTCTAGCACGCATCTCTGCACGCACACAAGCACATAAAATTTACATCACACACATACACGCAACAACCCCCACCCCCTACACACATACCTCAATATCACCAACAGGTACACATTATTTTCTTTTTTTTTAACCGTTACAAGGAAAGCAACAATCGTCCAACAAAAAATAAACTATCAGCAAATAAACAATCCCCTCTCCGCAGAAAAAAACAACAACATAACAAACACAAACAATGCAGATAAAATTGTGCATAGCGTAAGAAAAGTGTATCACAAATCACTTAACTAAGTTTTTTTCCAATATCTGCATAGTCCTGGCACCTCAACATTCAAACGATTGGTGTTTTCTTTCTTCACCTACTCCATAGCCTTAAGTTTATGAACAACTTGATACTGAAGAACAACTAGTGAAGAGGAATAATAAATATAAAAAAAAAGAGCGTCATGTCACTTTGGTAGGTCCCATTGGGCAAAGTGGTAAGAAGTGGTCCTAGGACTGGCAATAGTGTTGTTGTGAGATGACTATCATGGCTTGTTCCCACACAGTGGCAGTGGTAAATATCTTAGGTCGTGATGGGCCAACAAAATAAACAGAGAAAATGATGAAGCCTACGACTGCTGCACTTGGGATTTAGTAGTTGGGTTTTTTAAAAGAAATTTTGGTTTAAAAATGGCTCTGTCAGTTCTTTTACCTGGTCTAAAGTTATGTGTACAATATACAACATACATGACAAAACATAAAGTTACTTAGCATTTAGGAGCTTTTAATGAAAACTGAACAAAAAAAGCATCCCGACTTTTATTTGTTTGTTTGTATGTTACAAGTTTGTTTTCGGTTGTTGTTGTTTTTGGTTTCTTTTCTTTACTTCATTAGAATTGACTTAAACAAAAAACAAAAAAACCCAACTATAGCTGATTCATCAGCTAAAAGTGCTTGGCACAATAATTAATAATAACATTATCAGCCCAATCAATAACTATTCCTAAAGTGTATTAATTTTACCAAAAAAGAGTTGATTTGGAAGTCACTTTTTTCACGGCAAAACATGTTGCTGTTCCTTTGACACTCTTAATCTTAAATCATTTGCCCTGTCATATCACTTTTGTTTGTTTTATTAAGCCTACGTATATCATTGTACCTTAGCACATTAAGCTACTTCAAGGCAAAGCACCATAAAGTTTCTGCTTATACACCGACATTACATCACGCTCCAAAATCAGCATATGATCATGTCCCACATGGGGAAACCCAGGAGGACGTAAAGCCCAACCGACTGACTACAGCATGTGAATTGAAGGGGAATAATAATGACCTTTGACGCAGTTGTTTCCCATCCAGCCTGCAGCGCAGCCGTGCAGACAGCTGCCCGTGGTCCGGTGACAGCCGCCATTGCAGCCAGGGTTGCACCGTTTCTCACACCGCTTTCCGTACAGCCCCTCCGCGCACCCTGTAACCACACATACAAGCAGATTGAAGCCACTTGACAAAAGAACTGCGAGGACAACAGGTCCATCCATTTACATTTTCTTTTTTAAAATCCCCCAAATGAAATATCAACGATAACGACCAAAACTAATAGGCCAAAAGAAACAGAACCTCTCCCCACCCCCACTCCCAAGAAAAAAACCCAACAAAAAGCCCTCCACCCACCCAACCCTCCACGCCCTTCCAACAAACTTTTTTTGTAAAGTCACAGGGAATAAAAACAACAACAGATATCAACAACATATACATATATTTGTTTTTTTGTGTTTGTTACTGACAGCTTTCTGCAAGGAAAAAAAAACCCTTCTGATCTGAATGCAGTTTTCAAGGCTCTGAGTTCGTACCACAATCTGATCAGTTCGATCAATCTAGAAGGAAATCAATCGGATAAGTTCCATATAAGGACAAGAATTAGGGAAAATGAGAGAGAGAGAGAGAGAGAGAGAGAGAGAGGGGGTGGGGGGGGGGGTGGGAGCGGAGCTGAGGGGAGATATCTTTTGCCCATTTGCATTGAACATAACTTCTAAATGCCTTGTAACTATGTGAAAATGGTACAATAACACATCTTGCAACATTATCACATTTCATCTAACTGCCTTGTGAATAAGGTGTAAAGAGTCTTATAAAACGTACTTCTTCAAACATTACATTTTTCAATGAATATGAACAGAAGTGCTTCTTGTCGTGTTTCTTGTCGTTCGTGGCATCTGATGACTAAGCTTCATTTGTTAAAGATTTCTTTGTATCATCTAGTAATAGAGTGCTGCTTAGTTTTTGACATCTTGAGAAAAAAAATATTTGTGAATTCCTAACTTCATCTTTTAACCTTTTAAAAGACACGCAAGCGAAAACAAACAAACAACCCCCTTCTTAGGGAGTGAAAGCTATCACTACAGTGGATACCACTAAAGGAAACGTTTCACCTGCTAAAATGTTTGTTGTTGTTATTGTCGTTGTTTATTTTGCGTGTCAACCGACTACAGCGATGTCTTAGCCCCTTTAAAGGTTAGAGGATCAAGTTATGAATTCCCAAGCGACATTGTCAAGTGGTATTGTTGCCCCCAGCTTCACGTCCTGGGGTCAGCTAGTACACCCACACTGTCTTACTCATCCCTCTTGGGAATCCCCGTGAGACCGTAAGTACAGTGCACACTGGTTGAAAAGCTTATACATGAATTATGACTGTTCTCAAGTACCTTGCCTTATAGGCAGCCATACTCTGACTTCAGAGGATGATTTCTCCTTTAAAAGAGTGCAACTTGTTGCGTTAAGAGCTTGTCATTGTTGAAGACAATCTTAGCATAGCATTTCAAAGCACAACGCCATATAATGTAGGCTTTGCCACTTTGCTTACATCAGTAACTGACACAGCTTTTTGGGCCATAATGGAATAGATGACTATAAGGGTTTCTCCACACAAAACGACAGCCACCATCACAAAAAGAGCACGTAAAAAGCTCATTGTGACAATGTTAAGCAGTTAATATTTAAGCTAAGTTTGTCACGTATAATAGTTATCAAATCCCTCCAGCCCATTACAAAAGCGTTACTGTTCATGTGGCATGGAAAAAAACAATAAAAACTGCCAAACTGCTGTCATAACAGGGTAAACAAACTTCAGCGAGCAATATTATCGGCTTTCACTCTATAACAACCCCCCCCCCCCCCCCCCTACAACCGCCCCCCCCCCCCCCCCCCCCCCCCCAGCCCGAACAAGACTGGTTATTACAAGCTGCAATTGAATAATGAACATTAGCTCCCATCAACTTGTATATGTATGTGTGTGTGTGTGTGTGCGTGCGCGCGCGTGTGTGTGCGTGTGAGTGTGTGTGTGAGAGAGAGAGAGAGAGAGAGAGAGAGAGAGAGAGAGAGAGAGAGAGACAGACAGACAGACAGACAGACAGACAGAGACACACAACAGGGAAGCCTTAGAAAAAAAACACCTTTTGGAGTCTTATCCTGACTTTGAGCCCTATCAGAAACTTTCCCAGGTTAGACCGCCACTGAAGTTTTTCTTCTCAATTTGTTTTTTCGCGTTTGTTGTCCTTTATTCATATAACTGTCAAAACGACAAAAAAACAGAGGAAAAACTCTAGAAAAGATACTTAATCACAAGAACCCTCTAAAGGGTTATCTAATAATGATGGCAGACTGGGCCACAGAGCGATCTGTCTGTCTCAGATGGCAGAAAGGGCTAGTCTTCCACGTACACAAAGACCTCTTGTGGTCACCCACCAAGAGGTAAGTGTTTGCTGTTCTCCTTCAGTGAAGAAGGTGTGAGTGAGTATGCACTTACAGAAAGGAGGCTTGCATGCTGAGTCACAAGAGAAAGGTGTTGTCTTTTCACACACACACGCGCACACACACACACACGCGCGCACGCACGCACGCACGCACGCACACACACACTGGCACTCAGCACTCTGTTGTATTGTCTGTCTTTGTCCATGCCATGTGGCTGGAGCTGACATTGGCTATTTTTATCACTGAACTGAAAATGTCAAAAGGTGCCTCTCTCTCTCTCTCACTCACTTACACACACACACACAAGGACGGAGATGAGGTGACTGAAGGTGGTAAGTCGGACAAAGAAACACTAACCACAAGTTATGAGTCACCACGCATGGCAAGAATTGCTCATTTAACTGCCGACATGTCTCGTACCTACTGGCCTTTAGGAGAACGAATCAAGCAGACGTTCACCAGACGTGAAATGAACACAACAAAAAGATTGCCACAGTTAGACTTAGCATACTTTCCACTTCTGCGAACGGCTATTATTCCGCGAAGTGTTGAAAAGACTTTAAAACATCTTCAAATCTTTTTGTCACAACTCAGCTTGAACACAGTATCTATGCATGGGAAGGAGAGAAGAAAATGGTTATACTGAAAGAGAAAAGAAAAAAACCCACCCCAAAACAATAAACAAAGAAACCAAAAAACCCCAAACAGACGTGGATTTGCAAAACAAATGAAATAGCCACCCCGATACGTTTTCGGGGGCACTGATCAAGCTTCAGGCAAGATCAAACACACCATGCTTCCTCGAAATGTCACATTCATACATCGAACAAGGACAAACAGTTCTACTGAGATCTGAAGACAACAAGGCTTGCAGAGAGCTTTTCATCGCGGCAAACTATCTACCTATGGACTTTACAGCTTTACATGGTTGTGAACAGGCCCCTGAGTGTGCATGGAGAACTTGCCACCTTACGTTTCAGTTCATAGCCCAACCGACTACAATCAGAGGTGGCAAAGCGTCAAAGTAAAAAAAAAAAAAAAAGCTGCTGAAAGTAGTGGTTGTTATAGTTTTCAGTACGAAAAGAAACGAATATCGGAAACAACAATTGATTTTGTTCTTGTATGTGTCTCGTTTTGCATACATGCGTACTGAAAATCTGATAATCGAACATTGTATTGGACTAGCACAACGTGAATAATATTTGAAATGATAAATGTGAGAAAAATGTATGCATGTGTGTGTGTGTGTATTGCGCACAGACTAAACCTTTCTTTTACACACATGCGCGCGCGCGCGCACACACACACACACTATCATATCATACAGAGAATAACTGTGGCATTCTAAGGCCTCTTTACATGCAGAACATTCATATTCAAGGAGTCTGGAAAATGCACCAACTCCTTGACCTCCCTTCTCCACCCTTTTCTGCCTCTCCATAAGCCTTTTGTGTGTCTGTGCATACTTCTACAGTCACGAAGAATACAGACAGAAAAGAAAAGAAGTCATTGCTATTGTGCTGGCTGGTCAGCATCACAGTCCCCAGACCTTTCTCCTTCCCTCCCTCCCTCCCCTCTGGCCGCCCACTCTGTGTTGACCCCAATAGTCAAGGAGCTGGGGTGAGGAAGGGTCAAGAGTGTTGCACAGCGTGGAGTGTGCCAGAGTGGCCATATCCGCTCATTACTATAGTGCACGGATATCATTATGTATGGTACCAGTCAACGTCCTTATGGGCTAGGATATGCACTCCCCTTCCTCACTCCCTCCCTTCCCCAAAGGCAAGTCACTACTACTGAACGACCTCCTCTTGGAAACTTGGCTGATTCCCCCCCCCCCCCCCCACCCCTCTGTGTTGCAGTGGACTCTTGCCTTTGTTTCATTCCTCTGGGGTCTCCGATTGTTCTCACATCGTTTCCTTGCCTAGATATGGCAAAGGTGTTTCTGGAAAAAATCTGTATGATTCCTTCTGGTTCTGGCAATGAAACCTCTTGCCGGGAACCTTTAATGGGGCGTTTGAACACCCATGAACCTGAAATAGTCTGATACAACTGGTTTGCATAAGACTTTGACGTCTTGTGACGTCATTTCTTTGACTTTCTTTTTAGCTTTGACGTAAAAGAAAGCTGTCACAAGGCGTGTGTGTGTGTGTGTGTGTGTGTGAGAGAGAGAGAGAGAGAGAGAGAGACAGACAGACAGAGGGAGAGAGGACTATAAAAGCAAGCTAAACACAACACACACACACACACTTTCAAAACGTCTTTCGCATCTCTTTCTTTACTATTCATTTCTTATCGCCCCCTCTATTATTATTAACATGCATTAATGTAGGTGGGACGAAAACAAAACCCAAACCACTACACAAACCTTGTTCCCTTTTGTCATTTTCTTAGTGACTTTTTCCTCAGCGTGGTCCCTTTTAATTAAAGCAACATCAACCATTAATATTAAAGAGCATATTATTTTCCCCGAGCTGCTTTTTACGTCTTCCTTATGATACACTGGGTCAGTTATTTTTATCTTCAGGGATATTTTTCCTTTTTTTTTCGTAGAACAAACATTGCGCCCTCCCCCAACCACCCCCAACATGTCCCCTGTCCTCCTTTTCCCCCCCCCCCCCCCCCTCTCTCTCTCTCTCTTTGTTCTTTCGAGATCTGGCTTCAGCAGTCATCCAGAGTACGTCATTGTTGATGTATTTAATGGTGGTAATACGTCATTCTGTGCGCTGGTTTCCTGCTATGCTGGTTTTGTATTGGTAGGGTTTTGTTTGTTTTTTTCCTGTTGTTTTTTTTTGGTTTTTTTTTGGGGGGGGGGGGGGGGGGGGGGGGGGGGGGGGGGGGGGGGGGGGGGGGGGGGGGGGGGGGGGGGGGGTTTTTGTTCGTTCCTTGGCTAGACCTCCAAGGTTCACCAACAGTGGGATTTTTTTTGGCATAGGCAACCGGTTTTTGCTCACCATTAAGGTAGCGCATTCCGACTTGGGGATCCTGCTATGCTTAACCTTGGACGTGTGTGGCGTGCGTGTGTGTGTGTATTTGTGTGTGTGTGTGTGTGTGTGTGGGGAAGAGAGAAGAGAGAGAAGAGAGAGAAGAGAGAGAGAGAGAGAGACAGACAGACAGACAGACAGACAGACGAATATTACTAATGAGAACGTCTGAGGTTTTTGTTGTTGTTTTTTTTATACAAAAATAGATCTATCTCTCCTTTAAATTTCTTTCATTAAATCAATTATATACAGAGAACTTTCAAGAAGCCCAAAGCATGATCATGATACTTATAAAAAAAAACAACCAAACGGTCGGGGTAGATCTACGTTTCTCCATCATTTGGGAGGGGGGGGGGGGGGGGGGGGGGGGGGGGGGGGGGGGGGGGGGGGGGATTGTAAGAGGGTCATGTTCGGTCAAGGGTTGGCACATGGGTCACCCGTCTTCACCTTTGAGGAGAATGGTAACTGATGTTTGCGGGCAGGTCATGGGAATGGGAGTTTCCGCACTTTGATGCATGGTTTTGACTTGTTGAGATTATTAACATGTTCCGTCCGCTGTGCTGTCTCGTCTGTCTGTCTGCTGCTCTCTCTCTCTCTTACTGGTTGGCTGGCTGATAAAAAGTATGTTAACACTTATTTGCTATAAAGGCTCACTCGATTAAAAACCTCTCTCTCTCTCTCTCTCCCTCTCTCTCCTTCTCATTCTCTCTCTCTCTCTGTGATTAGTCAGTTTAACGTCCTTCCACTAAATAGTGATATCAGACAGGAAAATGTGTGTATGTGTGTGTGTGTGCGTGCGTGTGTGCGTGCGTGTGTGTAGGGGAGAGGGGTATGCACATAACTAATCAATCGCAATAAACGTAATCCAGTGTGTGTGTGTGTGTGTGTTGATAATGATGTTGAGGATGAAAGTAATGATGGTTATGTAGCAGCTTGCTGCTATAGGTAATGAAGATGCTGATGATGATGATTATGTAAATGCTGAAGATGATGATGGGGATGATGATAACTAGAAGATATTGGGAGTAATTTTGTATGTTTGCAGAATTGAAAATGTGAAAAGGGTATAAACGTTTTTGCTATTTCTATCACCCCCCCCCCCCCCCCCCCCCCCCCCCCCCCACTTCCCCAAACATGTTGTATAGTGGCCCAAGGCCGAAGTACAATAAAACTGTTCAGTGTTCTCTCTCTCTCTCTCTCTCTCTCTCTTGTGTCACGCTCTTCCAGACTGGTTGAAAAAAAGTATGTTAATACTTATTTGCAGCCCTTAGAAATAAAGATTAACGACAGATTAATCCCTATCTTTCTCTGTATGTGTGTGTGTGTGTGTGTGTGTGTTTTGTGTGCATGCACGCACACGCGTGTCTGCGTTGCTCCAACCCGTAACAAAGAAAACCAAAGCAAAAGGGGAGAAGGAGACGTCTAAGTATCACACACACCACACACACACACACATACGCGCGCGCGAATTTAAAAAAAAAACAACCGTACGTCACAATGACGATAAATTTTATCCAGGGCAAATTTTCACACTTCTAAGTGTCAGGCTAATCGCTGATGGAATCCACGAAATGTTCCAAGTTTTGCTCGTTAATTCAGTTGGGACATGTCAAAGTCATTGCTCAGTGGGTCAGTGTTTCCCCATTCTGCGAGAAATGTGTTCATCATGATAAAGAATAAAGTTGATGATATTGGAACGCGGGGATAAGGAAGACTGCCAAGTTTTTTGATGGATGTTGTGTCGGCCATATTTATAGATTTTTGGATGTTTTGCTTTTTTTTTTAAAATCAGAGAGAGACAGACAGACAGACAAGACAGAAAGAAACCCAGAAGTGCTGTGAAAAACAAGTTTGATCTATCACATAATTATTGCAAAATAAATACGTACAGATGAAATAAATAGATAAATAGTAAATAGATAAAACGTCACAGGTAGTACGCACTGATATTTTCACACAAGTAGACAATGGTAAGATATATAGAACTAACCTTTGAAAGTTTCTGGTAACAACCACCTTACGTCACAAACCGTTCTTCACAACAACAGCAACAACAAAAAGAAATTAAGTACTGAAACACAGGTCTTATTTTTACGATTTTTTATGGATTTTTGACTTCCTTACATTATGTCTTATTTTAAAGTGAGGATCATGTTAAGAATTAAAAGTTCTAAAAATGCAAACCATTTATTTTCCTGTCTCGTTGTGTGACAGTAAAACTAGCAATGGTTACGAGTTTTAAGCTAGGTAACATGAACGTGTATGTGCAAACATAATATCATGGTATGAGTGCATGGGTACAAATGCAAGCGAGCGAACGATGGAGTAGTGTGTGTGTGAGAGAGAGAGAGAGAGAGAGAGAGAGAGAGAGAGAGAGAGAGAGAGAGAGAGAGAGAGAGAGAGAGTGTGTGTGTGTGTGTGTGTGTGCGTGCATCCGTGCGTGATGCCGCCCTCCCACTATTTCTCTCTCCTCGGGTGAGACTATAAACCGGGGCCCAGCACACACACATACAGAGTGTAAGAAAATAAAGTGGACGAAACAAGTTCTGGTAACCAATTATAACGTTTTCACGATTATGGAGATTATCATATATATATATATATAATATATATATATATATATGTGTGTGTGTGTGTGTGTGTGTGTGTGTGCGTGTGTGTGCGTGCGCGCGCGCGCACTGGCGCGCATATATGCTGATATCAGCTTCCTGAGTGATAACAGACCATATGGGTCTCATCCATCTGACTCAACGATTTTAAAACTTCCTCTCTCTCTCTCTCTCTCTTCTCTCTCTCTCTCTCTCTCATCTCTCTCTCTCTCTCACACACACCACACACTTTTTTGTGTGTGTGTTCTTTTACGACTCAGTGGCAAAGAACGAAACAAGCGCTTTCCTTCAGGAGGCCATAAAACTAATTAAAATTGAAGTGGGAATGAGTTGCAGCTGATAGAAGGCGGTATGCCCTGCCCATAATGGTGGCGCACTCAGCTCAGGGAGGGAGGCCGTCAGGCCAAGGCAAGGAGTTAAGACTCCCACCCACTCACCACCCACCACCTACCCTCAACAACTGCCGTGCCACACAATGCACTTTCCTGCACCTACTGCCGAGAATGAAGTTTCTGATACAGCCTTATGTCTGACCCATATCCAGTAGTTCCAGTGCTGCTTGGTTCTCATACAAAGATGACTGTGACAAATAAATGACAGACTCTTCTGGTGCATCTTATGTTCCCTATTTCCATGGTTCCCTCTTTCTCTACCTCAACCCACTGTCGATGGCTGTTCGGCTGTTTGTCTGATGTGTATCATGGAAGTATGGGGAGGGTTTAAAGTTATTGAAGATGGGTGTCCACTGTAACAGTTTATATTTTCAATAATAAAAAACAACAACAAACAGGACCCATCTGCCCTAAATCTATGCACAGTTGCTGTAAAACGTACATCAGTATACTCTTATCACCACACCAACATTTGTAAATGGATTCACAAATTCTAAAGAGACGCTTCAGCAGCCACACGTAGTTTAAAATTGCAATCGGTGCAGGACCACAACACTGTAAAGGTGTGTGTGTGTAAGAAGCTTTAGGCGGCTGTGGAGGAACCAACCAAAGAGGAGCAGTGATAGGTTTAAACGGCTCAGTTTAGATCTGACCTCAGCTGATATCTGCCCCGGATCTGCCAGCCATGTCACACACACCATGGCAACCTGTACTCATTGACTGACTGCAATTTATGACTGCAAGGAGATCATGGGTCATGAGAAATATCCACCAGTCCCCATGTGTACCTTATCTACAACCATCCCCTTTCTTGTGCTGTATCTGGTGTTTTTTTTAGTAGTGAAAATATACCGCCCCCCCACCCCCCTTCCTTTCTTAAAAGCTCCCCTGTCCCCTGCCTCATTAACGCACACCCAATCTTCAAAACACTCTCAATCTGTTCAACATTGATGATTCTTTAATCAGTAAAAGGAATATCAATGGCACTTAACACAAGTTCGCAACACTTTTGATCCTGGCTGTTCCCAGCCTCTCCTAGTGCACTGTATGTGAGAAATCAGAGTCCGGACTCTGTGTGTGAACGGCGTCAGCTGCAGCAGCTGATGACAGAGATGTCAGCCCTCACAGACAGGAAAGGCAGCACGGTGCTTATCAGCTCACTGTCATCCTGTGGCAGTTAGGATGTCTGGCCTTACACCTTCTCTCCACACTGAGTCTTCCCACATGGCAGTTTTGTGGGCTTTTGGGTGCAAACATGACATCTAATCTTTACTCCGCTTCCTTTGTTGCCCTCATTGTTGCTGTTGTTCTTCTCCTGTGTCTTTTTTGTCACCAGGTTTATGTCAAAGACCAAAATATGTGTTTTTAGAATAAGGGTGTCAGTAACTAACATCTTAAGAGCTGGGTATTTTTCTTTTCTTTTGTTTGCTCCTTTTCTTCTGGGGCTACTTCTTCATTTCAAAATTTCAAACTTATTATCATTTTAGGCTGAGACATCAGTTTTGGCAGTTTGTATTTCTCCTGCATCCCCAAAGCCTGTCATATCAACTGGTCTTTGAAATTCTTTCTTTCTCTTCGTTTTTCCTTCTTTTTAAAGGTAACTAGAACTCTTTCAGTGCGAACAATTTCAGTTTGTAGATTTGTAGACAGTTCCAAGTTCACCTCTCATTTTTGAGTCCTTTCCATATCACAAAAAAATGTTGACTTCAAAATTATCATTTATTAGTTCAATAAACTGAGCAAACTTTCAAAGACAAAATCGTTATTAGCACTATTTGTTCTCTCTTTTTTGGCCCCTTTCCACATCTGTTTATGAGCACACTGACTTCATAACTGACGTGTACAAGTTCAATAAGCAGAAAGATCATGAGCGTGCCTCTCAAAGACTAAAGTTCTATTAGCACCAGTGTAATTATGGCTGTTACCAGTGTCCCCCAGTGCACTACAATGTGTAATGAAGGGCGTTAGCTGATGACAGAGATGTCAGCCCTCACAGACAGGAAAGGCAGCAGGGTGCTTATCAGCTCACTGTCAGCGTGTGGCAGTTAGGATGTCTGGCCTTACACCTTTTCTCTACACATAAGGCAGTTTTCTCCACTCTGGTTACATAACATCATGTCTTCTCTTCACACAACCTCTTTTTAGCCATTGTTCCCACACCTCCTCCCCCCCCCCCCCCAACCCCCCTGTCATTTGGTTCAAGTCAACAAGCAAAATAGTGTATTATTTATTATTTTTAATTTTTCTGCTTTGCTTTGGAATCAATAAATAACAGTTTAAGCGCTATGCCTGCTTTCTTTTTTGTCTTTTGTTTGCTCTTATCCTTCTGCTGTCACTTCTTCATTTCAAACCTTATTCTCACTTTAGTCAAGACATCAGTTTTGGCAGTTTTTGTGCCCCCCCCCCCCCCCCCCCTCCTCTCCAACGTTGTTGTCTCAACTGGTCTTTGGAATTCTCTCTTCATCTTTTCCTTCTTTTTAAAGGTAATTAGAACTCTTACAGAGGAAACAACTCAAGTTTGTAGGTTTGTTGATAGCCCTTAGTGCACCTCTCATTTTTGAGTCCTTTCCATAGGTCCAACAGATCATATTGACTTCAAAATTGTAGTTTATTTGTTCGCTAAACAGAGCGACAATTGCAATGACTTTCGAAGACAAAATTGTTATTAGCACTATATGTGATCTCTCAATCATGGCCCTTTCAACATCACGATCTATGATCATATTGGCTTTGGAACTGTTGTTTACTAGTAAATTTAACGTTTCATTAACGTGCTTCTCAAAGACACAATCTTGATTAGACCATATCTGATTATGGTTGCTGCCAGTGTCACCCAGTGCACTACTACACTGTATGTGAACGGCGTCAGCTGCAGCAGCTGATGACAGAGATGTCAGTCCTCACAGACAGGAAAGGCAGCACGGTGCTTATCAGCTCACTGTCAGCCTGTGGCAGTTAGGCCGTCTGGCCTTACACCTTCTCTCCACACCAAGTCTTCACATATGACAGCTGCCTTTTCATGGGCTATATGACGAGGATATTACTTACACTGCTCTCCTCAGCCCCCTCATCATTGTTCTTATCATCGGGTTGTCTCCTTCTTCTTCTTCTTCTTCCAGCCCTGGTTTATGTCAGGGGCAGAAGGTAGGCAGGGGGCCTGTCTGTAACTGTAAGCTGCACAGATGTATTGATGCCCTACATTTCTTTTTACGATCCTTTTTTTCTGTGTTGGGCTATTTTTGTTTCTTCCCCCTTCCTCTTCTTCTTGTGTTTCCCATCCATCAGTACGCCTTCCTTTTCTTCATGCCTCCCCCCCTCTCTCTCTGTGTATGTGTAAATTATATATATATATATATATATATATATATATATATATATAATATATATATATATATATATATATATATATATTCTTCAATTCATTTATGCCCAAAACGGCCCTGTTTAAGGAAACCATGTTAGGAATGTAAGAAATTTTGATACTAATTTATGTATAAACAAAAGCTTTTTTCACTTCCCTTTCTTTCCGTCAATGTTTTCTTCTGGTTTCATTAGGAGTGGCAATACCCCCCCCCCCCCCCCCCCCTCCCTTTCTTCTTTGTCTGTCTGTACACCCTCCCCCTCAACCTCTCCTCTCTCTCACTCACACACACACAGAGAAAAGTGAGAGAGAGAAGAGAGAGAGAGAGGAGAGGAGAGAGAGAGAGAGAGAGAGAGAGAGAGGAGAGGAGAGAGAGAGAGAGAAGAGCAGAGACCGATGCAGAGAGACAGAAAGAAGGGAGAGATAGAGAGGAAGAGGAGAGTCGAGAGAGAGAGAGAGAAGAGAGAGAGAGAGAGAGAGAGGAGAGGAGAGGAGTAGAGAGAGAGAGAGAGAGAGAGAGAGAGAGAGAAGAGAAGATCAACAAATCAGGGGGGAGGGGGGGGGAGGGGGGGGGAGAGGAGGCAAAATAGCAAGCAGTTTACGAGCTGTTTCCAAAACTACGCAGCGTGGTTGTCAGTGAACCCTGCGTTGACACACTGAAGTATTTGTGACATGTCATTTTTCATTTACGTCACAGGCCAAAGAACTCGGCACTATACGACACGCTGAACTATTTGTGACATGTCGCGTTTCATTTGACATTCCACACTAAAACTTGACGGAAAAAATCACGCCACTCTTAGCACAATATGACGGAAAATAAGATGTACTCCCCTACCCCCCCCCCCCCCCCCCACCCCCCCCCCTCCTCTGAGTTACTCAACCCCCCCACCCCCACCCCCCCCACCCAATCAAAGAACTGCTGAACCCCGCATTCCCCCCCCCCCCCCCCCCCCCCCCCCCCCTTATAGCTCAACCGTGTTGCCCTGCTATGATGTGTATATTGAATCAAACAATGTTAAAAACCGAACCATTTGCATTATATCAAACGTGTGTGTTAGATCTGAAGATAAAACAATGTTTAAACCGAACATTTTGCATTATTATCGAAATGGTGTATCTGAAGATAAAACAAACAGACATCCAAACAAACGTCCAGCTTGCAGGGATCGCTATTTTCCATTTTTGATTGAAATACTTCATCATCATCATCATCATCATCATCATCTCACCATCATCACCACCACCACCATCACCATGATTATTATTATTACTATTATTATTACCCAAATGGTACATCAACCCATCCCCAGATTCGTGTCTAATCATTTCCTATAATCCATGTGTTATAATCCGGAGAGTCACTCACATTGTGTTAACCATCGTGGAGTTGTTAGCCATGCTTTAAAGTATTCCTTTCAAGTATTGATACACACTGTGTGTCTGAGACTTTCAATTATCAAATGATATATTATGGTGTTTTATTTGTGAAAAAGCAGCATATTTTCAGTCCTATTGAGATGTTAACTAGGGATCATATGCATGTTCGGTAGAGGTAGTGGTTGTGGAAATAGCAGTGTTAGCAGCAGCTGCAGCAGCAGCAGCAGCAGCAGTAGTAGTAGTAGTAGTAGTAGTAGTAGTAGTAGTAGTAGTCAGTAGTAGCAGCAGCAGCAGCAGCAGCAGCAGCAGCAATAGTAGTACTAGTAGTATAAACTGGTGTCAGTCTCTATTATTTTAAAATTTCCGTTACAAAGTTCGGTCTCACACACACACACACACACACAACACACACACACACACACACACACACACACACACACACACACACACAAACCACACACACATACACACACACACACACACTCACAAAGATGCAAATACCTAAAGATTTAAGCTGTAGCACATATATCGTACAAGAAATCACGAATGGGGACTTTTGTCAATATGATGAATGAATAATGTAGATAACATTGGAAGAAATGACCCCCCCCCCCCCCCCCCCCTCTCTCTCCTCCTCAATGAAACCTCTCTCTTTGTCTCCCCCCCCCCCCCCCCCCCCCCCCCCCCCCCCCCCCCCCTCCAATCTCTCTTTCTCTGGGGAACAGGACAGTGTTTGTAATGTTGGAGCGGTCTTTCACCTCCCTCCCTCTCAACTCTAAGTCACAAATTCATGCTCTCATCATCCTAACCTCTACTCCAAAACCATCACCTTGACTCATTTTTTTCTCAGCACCAAACCCACACCTCCACTTATACTGAAGTAATATATATATATATTCCTGATACCTCTCTACTCCCTTCGACCCATCCTCAAAAACGAGCAATGTTCCCAGTAGATCCCCTTTCCACTCTAGGACATCATTTTCTCTCTACTTAGTTTACAAAAGGCGCTGGGAAAGGCGAGAAACCTCTCGAAACTTAACGAGCTGTGCTGACAGACATCACGGCCAAAACGACCGCAAACATTTACGTCGGCCACACCTCGAAAATAGTCACTACAACACGGTATCCCTCTTTACACTCTCGTAAACAGAAACCCAAGTCTGGAAACGTGGGGAAGAAAATATGTGTTGTGTGTGTGTGTGTGTGTGCGTGTATGTGTGTGTGTGTTGTATGTGTGTGATGTGTGTGTGTGTGTGTGTGAGGAGAGAGAGAGAGAGAGAGAGAGAGAGAGAGAGAGAGTGTGTTGTGTGTGTGTGTGTGAGAGAGAGAGAGAGAGAGAGAGAGAGAGAGAGAGAGAGAGAGAGAGAGAGAGAGAGAGAGAGGAGAGAGAGAGAGAGAGAGAGAGAGAGAGAGCCTCTCCCCCCAAAAAAAAAACAACACCCCCAAAACACAAACAAAACACACACACACAAAAACGACCCTCAGATTAGTCAGTGTTTATCAACAGAAGAAGAAGAGGCAGGCAGGCAGGCAGACAGGCACAAAGCGAAGTGAGGGGAGTGAAGGTATACGACAGAAGTAAAGGCCGGGTACGGGTGGGAGGCGTGAGGGAAGATAGACGCCGCGATAGCTGCTGTCGGAACAAGTGGTCATTGTCGTCCACAGACAGTCTACGCGCAGTACGGCGGCTGCCAGAGAGATGGATCTCTGCCGCTTATCAATGCCCTGATTATCTGCTTTTTTTTCTTCTGATTTCTTTTTTCCCTCCTTATTTTCTTCTTTTGGAAGTTGGGTGCTCTGTGCAGGAAGCTGAGTTAGTGGGTGATAGATTGATAAAGACGGGAAAGGAGGGAGGGAGGGAGAGAGAGAGAGAGAGAGAGAGAGAGAGAGAGAGAGAGAGAGAGAGAGAGAGAGAGAGAGAGAGAGAGAGATTAAACGCAACCGCTGTGCAACATCGGTGATATTTCATGTAACATTTCAGTTTGTACGCACTCCCTTCCATACATCCCTGAATATTGATTATGTTTCCGGTCACTGAATGTTGTGCGTTTGAAGCACTGAGCTCGGATACAAACAACTGCGCAAGTTTAAAGCCCCGAAAGCAGTGAGTCAGAAAACATGCTTATCTGTTACTACGTGGGAGGAAGCTAATAAAAGCATGTATTTAAGAGAAAAAGATCCCACTTGTGTGAATGAGGAATTTTTCTTTTAATGTCTAACGCTAGCCTACACCTGCCACGCACATGACGGGATCTGTTCTCTGGATCTGTTAATTTAATGAAATTCTGTAATAAGTCAAGATGACGGCAATGATGCGGAATCATGCTGTGATTTCTCAGCATCAATTACAGAAAGACACATTTTGTCAGACAGTATAATCAGACATGCAAAGCAAGTTTGTAAGTTAAAAAGATCAAAAGAAAAAAGATAATCTTGTGCTTTTTATGGGTGGTCAAATTTCAATCAGAATTGCCAATCTCCAACAAGAAGCGACAGCTACAGTAACAGGAGAACAGGCAGGAAGGGAGAAGGGGAAGTGCCCTCCCCCTCTCTCTCTCTCTCTCTCTCTCTCTCTCTCTCTCATCTCATCTCATCTCGCACATTATTGTACTATTTTTCTGGAAACCCCAAACCCTTTACAAACGCTTATTTTTAAACAAGCGCCAGTTTTCACACACGCACAGAGGCTATTAAATGACGTACTGCAGTGGACTTAATTTGGTCAAAGGGGTAGGAAAAACCCATAACAATGCAGTAATATGAAAAGAAACGTAGTAACTGCTTTTCATAACACACACACACACACACACACACCAACCAACCAACCAAACAAAAACAAGACAAATCCCATCGAGATCTTGTGATATAGTACTCATGTCAATAACTCTCTATAGCCCTTTGATTTCGTTTAAAGTCCGAGCCACGACTCTCCCCCTCCAATACTCTGTGAATATCAGTACATTTTCGGCTAAAAACAAACTAAAAATAACAACAAAACCTCACGAAACTTCAATGATTTAATTTGGTCGAACTATGCATCCTTGTGCAACCACTGCCAACCGGTAGATCTAGATCTTTATCCGAAGGGGCAGGACTTCAAAAAACAAAACCACCTTGTAAAATAAGCTGTTGAATGGATCAAAATCCAGATCAACATTTCAGAAGTAGATTGAAAAACACGAATAAAAAAAAAGACCCAGCGTTTTCATTCATCGTTTGAATTTGTCTCTTTTAGCACAATTAAACCTACAAACAGTGTTATAATTTGACTGCCCTTACTGTCACAAACTGAGGGCGTTAAGTGTGTTATAGTTATATTGGAAATTCCAGAAGTGAAAGAACCCCCCAGCTGATTCTACTCCTACGTAACTGTTACAGTGTAGCCATGCCCGTTTTCCTCAAATTTCTTCCATCTCAGATTTCTAACCATCCACCTTCTAAAAATGTCTACACTATCCCCATCTGTTTATAAAACTGTTCTCGCCTCACTGTTTTCATTTTGTCTTCTGCTTGTCAATTACCCCGTGTCCTTGTCTTTTTATGTTTCCGATAACGGGGTTTCACCTGTCCGTGTTTGTGCCCCCCCCCCCCCCCCCCTCATCCATCCATTCCTTTTTTTTCCTTCCACACCAAATGGCCTTACTTGTGACTTGTCTGCCTAATTTCAGTCAGTCTGTCTCGTTTCAGACGGTGCTATTTTCGTCTGCAAGGAGCAGAGGTGCGCTTTGATAATAACGACTCCGGCGTGGGAGAGCGCTTTTGATAGCATCGGCGGAGGAGTTATGAGCCTTTGACGACAGAGGTTTTAGTGTTTATCGTGTGTATGTGTCGCTCCCTTCTCTCCCTTTTTCTCTGTCTGTGACCTAATAAACACGGGTGGGGTGGTAAAATTAATATTAGGTCAAGTCCGTGATTTGGCATTTGTTTGACAGCAGCTGAAATGTATTTTTATGCTTTCCTATCAATCTCAAAAGTGTTATGCGATTTTATTTTTGACTAAAACCACAAACCACTTCAAAGTTTACTCAATTTCTCCCCTGCCACACAAGAAAATATACTATGATTATAACTATTATTTTAGAAGCAAAATGTTTTCTTTTTCTTTTTCCTTTTTTTAACCTCAGTAGTATTTTTATCCTCGAAAAGTTTTAAAGTAATATGCAAATAAACGATGTTACTTAAGTTTTTAAAGATCTTGTACGTTCATCTTCATGTATGGAAAGAAACTGCAAGTAAATTGTAAACAAAACAGTATTTCAGTTTTTAGCGTACGGCATCATAAAGCAGGTTATCCATCCTTAATCATTATGAAAAGGATTTGTTAAAAAATTGTTTGTAAAAATATAAAAAAAAGAATCCTTTATACCATGATTTTGTAATGAAAACACGTGCATATTTAGTTGTTTCTTCTTTTTCTCTGTCGAACGCGCAGACAATAACTAGTGTTGTCTGTCATATAAGCGAAAGTATGTTGCGCTGCCGTTACGCGCACCTGACAAGTCAAGCCCATCCCAGCGCATCCGACTTCGGCGTGGGAGAGAATTCTTATCTTTTAAGTCTTTCTGGAAAGAAGAGGCAGGCGAATAGACCAAGAAGGCAGAAAATAAACAAGAAAGAGATGACAGAAAGAAAAGGAACAAGGCAGAAACAAAGAGAGAGATAGAAAAGAGGGGATTCCTAGCACAGAATTTCCAGAAGTTAGGGATGCTATTTATACTGAAAGTCCCCGGCATCCCCGCGGGGGAGTATTTTAGAGGTAAGGACCCGACTTAAAAGTTGAAGCCCACAGTGTACTTGGACATTTTTGCATTCTCATCTAAAAATCAAACTGTCACAATACAACCATTTCCCCATTCGTGTTTATTGTTTACAGCACAACCAACCCAACACTAAATCCAAACAACATTACAAGTTTTTAGAAAAAGAAAAAGGGGGAAAAAACAATTGGCAATTACAAAAAAAGAGAAAAACTCAACAGGTTTTAAATACGAAATGTGCTATCAAGGACAAAGGATGAATATGTTGATATAAGCAAAAGAAATACCGCTTTTCTGGATGGTACTTTGAACAGAACGAAAATGCCGTTTTCAGAAAGGAACTCGGGAGTGGTGTGTCGGGTCCAGTCTTTTGGAAGTTCAAACAACAGTCACAGGGAATGATGATGAGGGGCTTGTTATACCGTGTATACGTATATATATATATATATATATATATATTATATATATATATATATATATATATATATATATATATATATATATATATATATTGGGTGTGTGTGTGTGTGTGTGTGTGTGTGTGTGTGTGTGTGTGATGTTCTTTGATGTGTGTATAGGCTTCCTTGATGCTTGTGCGTGCGCCAGTGTGTGTGTGTGTCTGTGTGTGTGTAAGCTCGCGCGAGTCAGCGGAAGTTACATCAAAACTGAGTGATAAGCAAATTAAAATCATACGCATCTACGTACGCACATACTTAAACGAGTGAGAACCCCCCCCCCCCCCCCCCCCACCCCCCTCACCTCCACACACAACACACACACACACACACACACACGATTTTCAAATAAAAAATGCACATAAATACAGAATTTAAAGAAGAAGAAAAAACAAACGAAAACACCCCCCAACAACTTTTCTAACAAAACTTGCCTTGTTATGACAAACACTATCCACACACACACACACACACACACACACACACACAACACACACACACCACACACACAAAACCCTCCCCTTGTCTCATCAACCAGCCCCGGCATTCTGTCACTGTCACATTCTCAGTAACCTCAACCACATTTACCTTGCATCACTAATTATAAATCATGGCCACATCGTGGCTGATAAGCGGCCAATTCAGGATCAAAGGTTCTGTAAACAGTTATCTGTTAGCAAGTCTGGAACAAAAAGGGGGAGGTGAGCATTAAAGAACGACAGAAAGTATTCGTCAACCTAATTTAGTCTTCCTGTTGCGATAAACTCTTACAACTCCACGCCCGAAAGTTAAAGGATATCACTCGAATAAATTACACCACACACGTAGAGCTTTTTTTTCTTCCTCCCCGAGACTACACGCCCATGTAAGCCGTGTGCGTGCACGTAAGCGTCCACAAAGGCAGGCACGCGTAGACACGTATTTTTGTTTGTTTGTTTGTTGACTCTGACTGCTTTCTGACTCGTTCTGCTAGCAGTTGACAGACTCGCACAAACACGCGTGCAAATATTATGTAGTACACTTACGTGCACGCAGAGAGAGAGAGAGAGAGAGAGAGAGAGAGAGAGAGAGAGACAGAGACAGAGATAGAGAGAGAGAGAGAGAGAAGAGAGAGAGAGCACCACACACACACACACACACACACCACCTCCTCTCTCTCTCTCTCACTCTCTCTCTCCTCTCTCGCTCTCTCATAAACTAGGTGTTTAAAGCGGACGTTTCAGGCGAAGATTTAAGAAGCCAGGGGAGAAAAAAGGGAGATAATCCGTCAACGATTAATGGCCATCCCCAGCGGCGTTAACATGGCACGATACCACGCTCTCCCCAACAATCGCCACCCAAGATACATTATGGGAGCTTTCCTGTGTCAAAACGTCGGAGTGCTAATTTCTTCCCCTCTCTCCCCCCCCCGTAAAGATGCGATGAAAAAATGTAACTGCGCAGCAAAATTGTCTTATTGTCTCTTTTTGTTGTTGTTTGTTTGCCTTTTGGAGAATTTATTTATTTATTTATTTATTTATTTATACCACTTTAAGTCACGAGATTTCTCTGCGTGAAATTCGGGCTGCTCTCCCCGGGGAGAGCACGTCGCCACAAGAGCAGCGCCACCCTTTTTTTTTTTTTTTTTTTTTTTGGCTGCAACTGTATTTCTTTCCCTATCAGAGTGGCTTTTTCCTAAGAATTTTGCCAGGGACAACTCTCTTGTTGCCGTGGGTTCTTTTTCGTGCGCTGCATAATTTTCTGTAACACACGGGACCTCGGTTTATCGTCTCATCCGAAAGACTAGCGCCCAGACCACCACTCATGGTCTAATGGATGGGGGAAAAGTTTCGGGCCCAGACGGGATACGAACCCGGACTTTTCGCTTTCTAGACAGGCGCGTTACCTCTAGACCACCGATCCACCTGGATCCATTTGGAAGTACGAGTTAACATTTTGCTGCTATCCACTGTTTAAAAAGATGAAGAAGTGGACAAAGCAGATCAATGACTGGACCGTTCTTGACATGGCTGTGTGTTGCTGCAGAAGGCTGAAGGAGAGAGAGAGAGAGAGAGACCAGCGTGGAGAAGAGTGTTGACCAATGTGTTGTCCCTCCTGTACCCAGATAGATGGCCCTCTAGGTCAAAGACCTAATAACTGTAATATTCCGAAATGTTTGTTTGGGTTTCTAAAATCTCTCTTTCCCTCTCTCTCTCTTTTTTAAAGCTTGTTTGTTTGTTTGTTTGCTTGTCCCGTTTCCGTATGCTTTGTCTTGTTACCATTCATTTTTCAAAGCAGCCTTCTGATCTGATTGGTTCTGTAGTCCCGCCAAACGATGTATTCTGGATGATTTCATTTTAAAGGCTCGGATTTTCTTTCGCAGTTTTGCGGTCAAGCTTTACTTGAGCTGAAAAGTGGCCATTTTTGGTCAGCGTGGAGCCATGATATTTAGAGTATACTTTCTTTTTAAAGTTGTTGACCATTCATAAGGATGCTAAATGTAATGTTACCGGTGTTGTTCACCATGACCTTGCTCCTCTCTGCACTGATCTCCATTCCATAAGCTCTAGCTGGTTCTTCTAGCTTGCTCGTAAGTTCCTGGAATTCCTTGTCACTGCCTCCAAAGAGATCGATGTCATTAGCAAACTGCAGATTGCAAATGGATCTGCCACCAAGAGAGACAGTGGTGTGGCATTCAAAAAGCATCTCTTACAAGATCTTTTCAAGGAAGAGGTTGAGTGAAGTAGGTGAGGATGTGCCTCCCTGACTCCTACTGTTGTTGGACAATCTCCGATCTGGCTGTCCATAAGGGCTGTGCTGCTGGCATTGCCTGAATGATCTTTGCTTATTCCTCCTAAACGTTCAAAGTTCTGAGTGACACTCCGCACTACATCATACCACACTCTGTCGATGTCAAACATTTTCTTTTTTATGCCGATGACGTTATGAAACAGATCTCTCTGGTGTTGGAGGTGTTTCCTGATGATAATCCTGCGGT
Source organism: Rapana venosa (assembly GCA_028751875.1). NCBI lineage: Eukaryota > Metazoa > Mollusca > Gastropoda > Neogastropoda > Muricidae > Rapana > Rapana venosa. The sequence goes on from CM054140.1 coordinate 28,861,709, forward strand.
TACCAATATGCTCAGTTGTGCTCCTTCCAGGTCTGAAGCCAGCTTGTTTTTCTGCTAACCCTCCCTCGGCTCTTCCTGTTTCAGTTGTGACGTCTAATATAACCGATAGGGATACGATACACACAACCAGTCAACACAACAACCAATTAACCAAAGCCACATGATAAACCAACTCACACCACCACTTCCCCTTGACCCTCACCGCCCCCCATCCCCCTGAAAAAACAACAACAACCAGAAATGATTAATGTGCAAGTACCCCCTTACCTACTCCTGGGAATTACAAAATGAAACAAACTAACAAATAAGTGGAAAAAGAACCCATTCCAAAACTGGAAACGTAAGAAGCACACAAGCAAGCAACCAACAATCAAACACACAAACATCCACAAAACCATTAGCGAGCTCGTGTGTGTTGCACCCCAAATCAGCCCTCAGAACAGACCTGACCCCAGTGTGCCTACGTGCACGAGTGCATGTTGCAGGTAGTGTGTGCCTGTCTCTGATGGTGTTTTATTTTCGTTCTCTTCCGGGGCCTTTCTACTATACTACAACTTCCAGCCGATAACACCTAGCAAGCCACATCCTTACATACATACATACATACATACATACACACATACATACAGCGCTTTCTTCTGCAGCAGCAGCAGCAGCGGCGGCGGTGGCGGCAAAGCCAGGCATTGATTTACGCCTCGTCCATGGAGGTGAGAGATATCAGCAGACTCATCTTTCTTCTTTATGGACCAAGGATACACTTGTCGTCTGTCTTGGTGCCCTTAACCACCCCCATCCCCCTCCCCAACCTACCTACCTTCCTCCCGTCCCCACGCTCACCCTACCCGAATTTTTTTCTGTCTTCTTTTTCTCTGAAAAAAAAAAAGCACGCCGCCACGGCCAGAAATAAGAAGCCTGGACTTACTCATCCTCAGAGGACTGTAAAAACAAAGTATTTAAAACCCCCGCCCTACCTTTTCCGAGGCCTTTGAGGTAGACCTACTTGATATTACATAGACTGTAGGTGCGTGAGAGGAGACTAAGCGTTTACATGGATTTATTTAGCTCAAACAGGGTTCCATTCTTTCATTAAACGGCCTCGACAAATCATTCCGCTTTTATCCTGCAGTATAGGTTTGTTAAGTCCTGGAAACTGCTGACAGACACTGACACAAGATCCATGACGAAACCTTTCCGCATTTTTATCGCAAGCATAAGACCAATGAATATTATGTGTGGAGCAAAATTACGTCCCTTGTGGGCCTTCAAAAACCCCATTTTGACAACTGCGAAAGGACAGAAGCTGGTCTGGTTTGGACAAGCATGTGACCCATCACAGCACCCTGCCTGTCCAAGATGACCCCCAGGGCACACCTGAAGGGGGTCTTTGCCAGGGTCTCCAATGGAAGAACTGGATCTCAGTTGTCCAGGAATCTCGACCTTCCAGACCAGGAAAGATGGGACTGGAGATCCCTTGCAAAGTCTGCTGCAGACGTTCAACCTTCTAGTGATCACAGGGATCAGGGGACTGGGCGAGTGATGCAGGTTACAAGCATACGAAAAGCATGTGAGCAGCATGGCAGAAATAAGCTGGATGCTGATTGTTGTTGTTGTTGTTGTTGTTGTTGTTGTTGTTGTTGTGCGTTCCCCAGATTTACACCCAGAACATGCCACACTCTGTCTCTCTCATCCCACATTGGGAATTACTGTGAGATAAGAAGGACTACCGGATGAGAAGTTCGCGTGTATGACTCTTTTCAAGTACCTCGCCATATAGGCAGCCATACTCCGACTTCAGAGGATTTGTTTCTCCTTTAACAAAGGAGATTGCAGGTTGTTATGTTAAGAGCTTGTCATGGCTGAAGGCAATCTCAACACACCATTTTACAACATAACAACATTTTAGTGTAGGCCTTGGCAGTTAGCTGACATCCATAACTGACACAGTTTTGGCCTGGGCCAGGGACGCTGATAGAGGTCGCTGCTGAAGGGCATCATCAGCATGAACTGATATGTTACATGCAGTTAGTAAAACGGATTCGAACATAAGCAACCCAGAATGCACAGCACTGGACTTTCCAATGTACGAATGACATAATGAGAAGTTTGAAAATTGAAACGTTCAGTTATAAGACCAAGCAAATTCACGAAGTCGGAATGCGGATACCTTCGTGATGGGCAAAACCGATCGCATACGCACAATCTCACCATTGGTAAACCTCGGAGCTCTAGCCAAGGAATCAGAAATGACCCTAAACCAAAAGACTAAGCAAAATATCAACACCAGAACACGAAACAAAACAAAACAAAATCCTTTAAAAGTAAGAACGAGAAAAATCAACAACGACGACAAACAGAACCAATCAATATCTATCTATCTATCTATCTATCTATCTATCTATCTATCTATCTATCTATCTATCTATCTATCTATCTATCTATCTATCTATCTATCTCTCTCTCTCTCTCTCTCTCTCTCTCTCTATATATATATATATATATATATATATACATACACTCAAACCATAGTAAAATAGTTCGAATGCACAAAGCACCCGTAAAAAAAACAAAAAAACAAATAAAGATATACATAACTTTACGAGGAGAGAGCGAGAGAGAGAGAGAGAGAGAGAGAGAGAGAGAGAGAGAGAGAGAGGTGGGGGCCGAAAAGAAATACCAGCATAGAAAGACAGACAGCAGACAGATAAAAAGACAGACAGACAAAGAATATATACGAAACACGCAAGAAGCAGACCAAGAAAAAAACGAAGAAAGACAGACAGCAGACAGATAAAAAGACAGACAGAAGACAAAGAATATATACGAAACACGCAAGAAGCAGACCAAGAAAAAAAAAAAAAAGAGAGAGAGAGAGAGAGAGATAAGAGAGAGAGAGAGAGAGAGAGAGAGAGAGAGAGAGAGAGAGAGAGAAGAGAGAGAGAGAGCAAAAGAAACCCTCCAAAACAAATGTGAGAGTAAATAAATACATGGACAAACAAATAAATAAACGCTCCGGTTATCGCCCCTGGCACTCATCTTGTTCATGTAATTTATGACAATTGATAAAACAGAAGGGGAAAACTCCGAATGCCTGGAGAGAAGAGAGAGAGAGAAGAGAGAGAGAGAGAGAGAGAGAGAGAAAAGAGAGAGAGAGAAGAGAGAGAGAGAGAAAGAGAGAAGAGAGAGAAGAAGCAGAAGACAGACAGAGAGAACAAGAGAGAGAGAGTGAGAAGAGAGAGACGAGAGAGAGAGAGAGAGAGAGAGAGAGAGAGAGAGAGACAGACAGACAGAAGACAGACAGACAGACAGAGAGACACAGAAGAGAGAGAGAGAGAGAGAGAGAGAGAGAGAGAGAGAGAGAGAGAGAGAGAGAGAGAGAGAGAGAGAGAGAGAGAGAGAGAGAGAGAGAGAGAGATGAAAGCACGAAATGTAACTATAAACCTGAACAGACTGCAATATTGGAGGAAGGAGTGGGGAGGGAAGGCGGTTTAATACGGACAGACAGTGTGAAAGACAGAAACACGCACAGAGAAAGACAAACAGACAAACGTATTCATTCATTCATTCAGCAGGTGGACAAAAAACTCGAACAGTCTTAGGTTCAATTCCACCCCAACATTCTCTCTCTCTCTCTCTCTCTCTCTCTCTCTCTCTCTCTCTCTCTCTCTCTCTCTCTCTCTCTCTCTCTCTCTCTCTCTCTCTCTCTCTCTCTCTCTCTAGGGCGGTGACTGATTGTAAAAAAGCACATGGGTGCTTATTCATTATCCTCGAAATAAAAGAATTTGTCATTCATTCATTCATTCATTCATTCATTCATTCTCTCTCTCTCTCTCTCTCTCTCTCTCTCTCTCTCTCTCTCTCTCTCTCTCTCTCTCTCTCTCTCTCTCTCTCTCCTAAGAGAAATCAACAGCAGAAACACTGACCAAAAACAAAACAAAACAAAACACAAAAAACCCTGCAAATTCAAAATGCTGTTATGTAAGCACAGTAAAAAAGAGCTACAAGAAAAATGAATGCATTTATTAAAGAAGAAATGGAGCGATGCATACAAGTTCTCTTTATCTCTTCTCGCTACTCTTCTTCTTCTTCTTTTCTTCTTCATCACGTGATGGATCACCATGACAAAACGGACATGGAAATCCCAGAACATGGGTGTATAGGGAGGGAACGAGATGAGGAAGAGCATAAGAGAGAGAGAGAGTGAGAGAGAGAGAGAGAGAGAGAGAGAGAGAGACAGAAAACAGAGACAGAGAGAGAGAGAGAGAGGAGGGGAGATGGTGGGTGAGAGAAAGACATAGAAGAACAGACAGAGACAAACAGGAACGAGAAGGGAAGAGAAGAAGAGAGGAGAGGAAAGGAGAGAGAGAGTTATGTCCAGCTTTATTTTGTTCTCAAAGCTGTAGGCACTAAACATCTTGGCTTAAAATCCTAAAATAACATGCAGAAAAACTGAATCAAGCAAAGGCAAGATATTTCTTTTTGAAAAAAATCAAAGTTTGTCTTGAAGCCATTTTTGTGTGATGGGGATTTGAACTTGCAGCACACTCTTGCAAATTGTGGCAAAAGGGAAAAGGAACCCAGTGATATTTCAGAAATGTAGGTACCACTTATTTTTTTAATTATGTACAATAATCTCAACTTTTTTAAATTATGTACAATAATCTCAACTATACTTAAGTGAAAATATTGTGATAAGAAAGAAATAAGTACTAAAGTTATTGATGTTTGTCAGACAAGTACCATTATTGGATTTAATTAGTGATTTTGCCTGGTTTTCACCTGCAAATTTATTGCTTTGATTGTTTTTTACATTGTTTTTTACACTAGCAGTCCATGATCAAGAATGATCAAACAAGCCATCCTTTGCCATGATAGATGAAAGTCAACATTTATCACGGTTATGGTACTGAGCATTGCAGATAATTTTGGCAAAAATTTTTCTTTTTATCATAATTTTTTTCCCACAATAACAAAACTGTTTTCATCGTGAAAAGTAAACCCATTGCTTTTTCTTTTCTTTGACACAACAAATAGAATAAAAGTATTCAAAGCAACCAAAATCTGGACATCAGACATTCTGGGTCAAGTATTTTCTTTTCAATATTGAAAACTACTCTTTCAAGTATGTCAGAAGATCTACCCGAAAAATCCAGGACCATGTACCATCCACCCAGAATACCCCCAGTTGGAGAACAAACCGCCACACTGTACCCAGAAAGAACCCAGCGACCCTTCAACAACTGAGAGACAGCCCCGCCCTGAATTAACCCTGGAGGAAGAAGCCTTTCCAAAAGAGCGCAGTACATTCACAATAAGATGCGCTGTTTTCGTTCAGATGTCAGATCGCTCTCAAAATGCTCTGACCGTGTTACATACACGAAGATAGTGTCATGTCGGTTGCTGTTTAGATAGGCAGGGGGGCCAGGAAGGACGAATGGTGGCTTTTGTTCCTTCGGCGATAAACTCTTCGGCGATAAACTGTCTCTCTCGCTGAACCCCATTGGCTGGTTTTGGCTCCGTCCACCTTGTAGGTGTGAAAAGCACTGAGGATGTTTGGCAGCCATGATAAGGGCTGTTGACAAATCAGGGATGCTGCGTACTTACTTGGTAGCGTCTTGCATGTCTTAGTGTATGTCAGTCAAGTGGAGTAGAGAGGAACGTACAGGGTATAGTACGTGTGCGTATACGTATGGAGAGGTTTCAGGGTCTTTTTTTTGGAGGGGGGTGGGGGTGGGGGGTAGAGTGGGTTTTCGGGAGAGATAAACAAGTTAGACTGAATGACCTGGCCTGTGACTTGGAGATAAACAAGAGAGAGAGAGAGAGGAGAGAGGGGGGGGGGGGGGGGGGGGGGGGGGGACTGCTTTCTGTACCAAAAAAAGGAAACCTATTTTGTTTAATCCAGGTTTTTCAAAGTCTTAATATTGACAATATTTGCCCCAAATAGATGTGTACGCTGTACCTAATACCATGCACTGTTGATGGGTTTCCCTGTCAGTCCAGTCCTACTGCAATCATAGTGGATAGCATACAGCTGTGCACTGGTGCACTTAACTATCAACGGTCTTCCATGACCGACTAGTCTCTTCCCTCTTCACTTTCTGACAGTCACGAACAATCAGCCTGCTGAAGCAAAAATAACCTAAGAACTCCACTCTTTGGAAGTGATTCATCACTGTGTATTTTATAGAGCCATCATGAGCAGACTGAAAAATGTCTGGTCAGGGGGAGGTTGTGGTCACTTCGTTGCGATGAAAGTAATGAGGAGACACGGAATTCGGCCAGCATCCTGTTTTAACTCCGTATCCACCACCAATCCATCACTCTCCAGATAGCAAGCAATATGGGGACCACACGCCCCAGACAGATACCAACGCCAAATATATCATAACAGGCGGCTAGGGGGAGGGGAGCACGTCATGTTCATGTTGTCTACAAAGAGGCCCTGAGTTGGGCTATTTGCATTAACGGTGTGTAGCTTTTCTAAGCGGTGTGAATGCATGCAGAGTGTAATTTGCTACGCTCAGCTGCAAGGAAGAATACATAGTACATGCCTCACTCAGTGCATTACCCTGTGTCGAAGGTCAATCCTTGGAGTTCTCTCCCCCCCCCCCCCCCCCCCCCCCCCCCCCTCCTTCCCCCCCCCCCCCACCTCTCTACAACCCATCAACTACCGACATAAACAGCAGGATCTTTAACATGTCATTTAATCATCGTCAGGCAAAATGGCGGAGAATCCTTTTTTTTATAGTTTGATCATTGCCATTGTGGTATGGGGTATCCTGGATAGAATTTCAGGTTTTGACCCTTACATCTGATACTATAATCTCCCAGATATCTAAAACTATGGACGGTCTTCATTTTCTTGTATATGGTAATGTCACTGCTGGTGCCATTGGCACTATTCGTCACCAGTTAACAGGTTCTTCTCTACACTGATCTGCATGCCTATACCGAAGAAAGAGGCCTCATCAAGGTGATTGACCAGCTTGACCAGCTCCTACTCTTTTCCAGCTAGGCTGTAGATGTCACCCCCTATCTCCTCCATATCACTCACTACCCATAACAAGATGATTCTGAATAAACAAATATCTACCCCCCAACTAGACGGTAAATCTACCACCACAGGGAAGGATCCAGATAATTTATCTGAAATAAGATATCAACACAAGACTCTGCCTACCTTCACAAAATAGAAATATTATACTAAAGCAGACACGGAGAAGCCCAGAAGCAGGAAGTGGCCCTGCTGAAGGATTATCGACAGGAGGCCGAGACAGGCAGGAGGACAAGCAGAATAATGTAGACCTGGTCACTACTGTACAGGACATAGTCTTCTCCTTCCTGTAGCTGTCATCTCGCTGGACATGTTGACAGTAAGTGGAAAGAAGGGCAGGAAGAAGAAGAAAGAAAGGAAGGAAGGAAGGAAGGAAGGAAGGAAGGGTAATAAGAATGATAATGTCTTGTTTACCAGTCCCTGTACCTCCAGCCTGCCTGTATCGTCTGTATCTGTCTGCCCCTTTCCCCTTCATGCTGCGTCTTGACCATCCTGCCACCTTCCTTCTACACGACTTAAATTGCAATAAAATATTCTGAATCTGAATCTGAATCTTCTCCCAACCCCACCAATCCCCCCCTCCCCTTACCTTCCTCCTCCCCTCATCCCCCCCCCCCTACTTTCCCATCACACGGACAGTGCCATTACTTTTGATATTTGCTATCTTTTCTATCCACTAAAAAAAAGCCCATTAGCCTTGTTACTACTACTACTACTACTACTACTACTACTACTACTACTACTACCGAGAAAGAGTGAAGCAGAAGAAAGAAAGAAAGAAAAAAAAAACCCCAACAAAACCAACATCCTCCTCAGGCTCTCTCGCCTTATGTTACTAGGCAGGCAAGGACAAATCATCAACGCAGCTGAATCAACAACATCACCACTGGACCCTTACCTACCTACTTACTTAGTACTATTCCTTTTTTAAAAAAAAACAAAACCATAATATTCCTGTTGTTCCAGTCAGGCTGAAAACCACCGAATTATTTTTGTGTGTGATTCTATCGCAAGTCCCACTGGGACCCGGGTGGGGGTGGGGGTGAGGGGGGTGGGGGGCTCCATCTTGTTCGTCTGAGACTGCCCTGCTGCTGTGTTTGGCCCCTCTTGATACCATCAGTCTGGATGGAGTATCGGGTTCGCTTCTGGTGCTGTTGTGTTTTTTTCTTTGTAACTTGAGTCTGCTGTTGTAAGCTTGCTTAAAAACATGTTAAGTCGAATCTTTTTGTGTGTGTAGGGGTGGTGGGCGTGAGAGGGAGGGGGGGGGGGGGGGGGGGGGGGGGGGGGGGGGGGGGGGGGTAGGGGGGGGGGGAGGGGGATGGTGGTGTTGTTTTTGTTTTGGTACTGTCTTGAAGTCGGTTGAGGTCGTGTCGTTTAATGAGTTGTGTGTAATTTTATGATGAGATGTTTGTTTGTCTGGGGTTTTGTTTGTTGTTGTTTGGGGTGGGGTGTGGGATGTGTGGGGGTGTGGGGTGTAAAGGTGAGAGAGAGAGAGAGAGAGGGGGGGGGGGGTGTCAGTAATACTGGAGAGAGAGAGAGAGAGGGGGGGGGGGGGGGTCAGTAATACTGGAGAGATTAAAAAAACACCAAAACAACCAGAAGAGAGTGTTCTAGACAGACAGAAAGTCGGTTGAGGCTGTTTGGTTAATGAGTTGTGTGTAATTTATGATGAGTTGTTTGTTTGTTTGGGTGTTTTGTTGTTGTTGTTTGGGGTTAGGGCGTGGGGTAAGGGAGAGAGAGGGGGGGGGGGATAGGGGGGAGAGACAGACAGAGACAGAGAGAGAGGAGGGGGTAGGGAGGGAGGGAGAGAGAGAGAGAGAGAGAGGAGAGAGGAGGAGGTAGGGAAGGAGGGGAGAGGAGGAGAGAGAGAGAGAGAGAGAGAGAGAGAGAGAGAGAGAGGGGGAGAGAGAGACAGAGGGAGAGAGACAGACAGAGAAAGACAGAGAAACAGACAGAGAAAGACAGAGAAACAGACAGACCAGACCAAACCAGACCAGTCCAGACTTTCTGAGAAAGAAACCCATATCATAGAACATGACATGAAACATTTTTGTATGCAGTCATTGACATCAGTGTAAGCTAAATAGGCGCCATTGTTCAGAACTATGATTGACAAAAACGTTTCTAGCGTTCACCTACTTTCATGCCCATCACGTTCCTTGTTTCTCTCTCTCCCTTACTTACCACGCATGCGCAAAAGGAAACCGCTCCACTTGACTATTAGTACTTTCAAGACTATCAAAGGTGGCCAGACAGAGAGAGAGAGAGGAGAGAGAGAGAGAGAGGAGAGAGAGATGGTATGCTGCAGACCCAGTAACGTTTCCTTCAGTACAGCGAGCAAGGGAAGGAACTGCCACTACACAAAACACAAAAGTAGCTCTCCTGTGGTCTGAAACCCGATAGGGTTGATCCTCTGACGTTCTTCCGCATTGTCTAGTTCCTTACCTCACTCTCCCAGAAGAGCTCTTAGGAACCCACAAGGACTGGTACGCAACCGTCAATATTTTCCAAGCTTGTGTAGTGTGGAGAGGCAGTTACAGGAGAAGGGCAGACTGTCAAGAGGCCAAGCCTACCTACCTACCAATCCTTTTTTTTCCTTCTCCTGAGCTGGCTGGCCTCACTACTACTACTAGTTTTCTGATCCTGACGCTGTTGTTATTTTGGCCGCACTCGTACAACTTGGACCCAAATCTGCTTTGGTGATTGTATTCCATGCAACAACACTGGAGGTGCTAGAGACCTTTGCTAGTGTAGTGCATTAGACAGATAAAAGGTCACAAACAACTAAAGTGTATGACACTCACACACGCAAACACGCACGCAACCCCCCTCCTCCCCCCCCCCCCCAACACACACATACCAAAACAAAACAAACAAAACCCAATTTAAAAAAACCACCACGTTTCTAACTTACAAGTAACACAATTTTGCAGAACTTGTTTTGGGCTGAGATAGTGTACACTACTCCTTCATTTCTGCAATTACATGCTGGCCTCTTAAATCATAATACACACATATCATACAGCATACAACCAGCTAAAAACCCCCCAACTCAAACCAGTCCACAGACAAAGACGATGTCCATCTTCCTATTGGTTATCAGACATTAACGTCTTTCTTCAACTCCGAAAACAACCCCAAAGTACTCTTTTTCTCGTAATAAAGAATGTGTCAGTGTGCCAGTAAGGTGATGATTTCTCTACAATAGCAAGTCTGGGCTAATCTATAGAAGACACCCGGGCCCTTTGTCTTTTGTTTTCTTTTTTTCGTCATTGAACCCCCAACAGACCTTTTTTTTGTTTAAGGGGCGAAAATGCTGTTTTTCCTAACCCTGACAAAGTCGGGCCCAGTGCATCTGACTTCCGCGGGGGAGAAAATTGCTATCTTTTAAAGCTAATTATGTAAAAGCACGGCCTTCTAAGCCA
>CM054140.1:28877184-28887184 GCA_028751875.1 Rapana venosa
CTTCTCATCCGGTGTGCACTTGCACTCTCACAGCGATTCCATGGTGGGATGAATGAGACAAGAGTGCATATTAACCTGGGCGACCCCTAAGGGTGTTCAGCTACCCCTCCTCCCCTCCTCCCCCAATAATCACCACCGCCAATGAATATGTTAATAAAATGACTCGTTATTACAAAGAAACCCAAACAAAAAAAAAAGTATCAACATCATGGACAGCACATGAATAAAATAACAAATGCATAACGGATTCTGCTTTATCCTTAACACACACGCACACAGCAGTATCACAGGCCTACAGGTCCAAATGCTCTCAAAGTGACACGCTAAACACCTATGAATATTCAACGTTTACAGAAACATATGCACGACGTTCAAATTTCCTGTCACCCCCACGAAGTAATATACCAAACTGATACAGACATATCGGTTGTTGTTTTTTTTTAACCTGTCAGAATTTTACACGAGTCTCTCTCTCTCTCTCTCTCTCTCTCTCTCTCAGTGTTCCCTCTCGCTCCCCGTCCACCCACCCCCACCCACCCCCTCTTGTGTGAGCGAGACATAAAGAGGAAAGAGACAGAGGTAGACATACAATCAGCCAGCCAGCCAATCAATCAACCAGTTAACAAGAAATCCAGACAAGCAGAGAAAATGAAAGCTTCACACACCACCACACACACCACACACACCACACACACCCCCCCCCCCCCCCCCCCCCCCCTTCTTGATCTTCTAACTTGGGGCAGAAACACCCCTGCCAGGCAGGCAGTTAGCACAGAGCCTGTGGGATGGAAGAGAAGGCGAAAACTCCAGTACAGGTGATGGATGTGGTCAGAACAGAAAGACCACCAGTGTGTTCACACCCAAGCCTCTCTGGTATGGGTTTAGAGAACCCTGGACAGACAGACAGACAGACAGACACACACACACACACACACACACACACACACACACACACACACACACACACACACACACACACATACACAGATATGTATCGCTGTAATTAACTTTCTGAGATTCCTATAGGAGCTGGCACATTTTCCTTTCACCTATCTTCTTTAACTGTGTGTGTGTGTGTGTGTGTGTGTGTGTGTGTGTGCGTACGTGCGTGCGCGCACGTGTAAGAGAGAGAGAGAGAGAGAGAGAGAGAGAGAGAGAGAGAGAGAGAGAGAGAGACAGACAGACAGACAGACAGACAGAGAGACAGCTAGCTCTGGTACTGGTATGCGTGCGTCACCGATTATCAGGCCAAGTGTGGGCCGGTGGTCAGTACTGTGTTCCTTCCTCAGCTTACTCTAATGAGGTACAAAACTGCGAATGGATTGGAAAGAATTCAACCTCTCTCCTTATCCCCCCACCCCCACCCTCCCCTCTTCCCCCAACTCCCCTACCCCCTCACTTCTTCTTCCTTCCTGCCCCCTCCCTGCTCCTTCCTAATTACTTTTTCTGTACTGACCCCTCCCTACCCCTCTCCCTCCCTCCCTCTCGCGACCTTTCTCATTCTTGTTCTACTTTATTGTATTCCTTTATTTGCTGTCTCTCTCTGACCAGGATTTTTGTCTTCCCACTTTATGTGGGGATGGGGTGAAGGGTGTTTTGTATCCACCCACCCCGTCTCTCTCTCGGTGTGTTTCTGTGTTGTTTTGTCTCTGTCTTTTGTCTAGTTTGCTGTCTATTCCAATATGCCATTTAAAACATATTTGTATTCCTCTCTCTCTCTCTCCCTCTCTCTCTCTCCTCCCTCTCTCTCTCTCCCTCTCTCCTCTCCCTCTCTCTCTCTCTCTCTCTCTCTCTCTCTCTTCTCCTCTCTCTTCTCTCTCTCTCTCTCTCTCTCTCCTCCCCCCCCCTCTCTCCTCTCTCTCTCCCTCTGTCTGTCTTGTCTGTCTGTCTGTCTGTCTGTCTCTCTCTCTCTCTCTCTCCTCTCTCTCTCTCTCTCTCTCTCTCCTCTCTCTCTCTCTCTCTCTCTCTCTCTCTCTCTCTCTCTCTTCCTCTGGGGGGACGGGATAGCCTGGTGGTTAGAGAGATCTATTCGTGATCTGCTGACCCGGGTTTGAATCTTGTTCAAGACGATTTTTCCTCTGGAGTTAACATCAGTGCCGACTCCACTCTCTCCCAAGAGTTCTTCGGATGACCTTATAAACCGGGGTCCCGTGTGCGAACGCACGCAGAACATCTTACGCACACGTTAAAAACCCGTTCCGCGGTTTGGAAGAGTAGGCCATTGTGTGCCGGTGGGAACGGATGACAAAATTTACAAAATTGCGTACACAGGGGGACTGGATGAAAACCCCCCCCATATGAGTGTTTATTCCATTATCCTCGAAATAAAAAGATAATCTCTTCTCTTCTCTCTCTCTCTCTCTCTCTCTCTCTCTCTCTCTCTCTCTCTCTCCTCTCTCTCTCCTCTCTCTCCTCTCTCTCTCTCTCCTCTCCTCTCTCTCTGTGTTGTGTGTGTGTGTGTGTGTGTGTGTGTGTGTGTGTGTGTGGTGTGTGTGTGTGTGTGTGTATTGCGTGTGTTGTGTTGTGTTGTGTTTTTTGCTGTTGGTATGTTTAGCTTATCGTTTATTTTTGGACTGCTTTGCTTTTTTATTTTCATATTTTATCTACGCTTCTCTCGGTCTACCTGTCTGCTCTGGCTCTAGGTAGGCCTACTTACTGTTTGTTCTGCTGTGTTGGGGTGAGTGGAAAAGACAACGATTATGCTTCTTCTTTGTCGAACGCTCAGACAGCGCTGTGCTGCCGTTAAGCGCCTGACAAATCAGACCCAGCGCATCTGACTTCGCCGTAGGAGATAACTATTATTTGATAAGTCTTTCTGGGAAAAAAAAAGGGCAGGAGAATGGACCAAGAAGGCAGAAACAGACAAGAAGGAGGTGACAAGAAGAAAAGGAACAAGGCAGAAACAAAGAGAGGGATAGAAAAGAGGGAATTCGTGGCACAGAATTTCCAGAAGGTGGAGATGCTGTTCATACTGACAGGTTCCCGGTATCCTTACATGGGTGGACAATATACTCAGCTGTAATCTTGATTAGGCTAGAGCCAAATACTGCATGTGATTCCAAAACTAAACAGACAAGTAAACATCAAAAGCAAAAAGACTCCCAACAAAAAACACCACCACACACCCCTAAAAAATACCCACAGGAAAACAAAACAAAACACCCAAATCAAACAAACACACACGCGCGCGCCCGAAAAGAAAGGTCGAAAGAAGGTAAAAAAAAATAAAATTCAACGTGCAGCAAGGGGAGAGAAAGGGAAGGAACAGATGAACAAAAAGATATAACAGGATAAAAAAAAAAAAAGAATGGATGTCAATGAAGGGAAAAAGATTAAAAAGAAAATAGCATGTAGGTAAATAAGGAAACAAATAAGGAAAGGAACTACAAGAACAACAACAAAAAGTCCAAAACCAGAGAGCCTATAAAAAGGGGGAAAAAAGGACAGGTAGAAAGACAGATGAAGAACAGACGGATAGATGGACTGATGGATGGATGGAAAGACGAACGGGTAAGCAGACAGACAGACAGACACAGACACACACAGGGCAAAAAAATGATCAAGCGTGCAAGATAACTAACTGCCGACCGGTTGGTTAAAATAACAAAACAGAGAGAGAGAGAGAGAAAGAGAGAGAGAGAGAGAGAGAGAGAGAGAGAGAGAGAGAGAGAGAGAGAGAAAGGGAGAGAGAGAGAGGGAGGGAGAGATAGAGAGACAGACAGAGAGAGAGAGAGAGAGAGAGAGAGAGAGAGAGAGAGAAAGAGAGAGAAAGAGAGAGGGAGAGATAGAGAGACAGATAGAGAGGGAGAGAGAGAGAGACAGACTGACAGACAGACAGACAGACAGAGAGACAGATGGAGAGAGAGAACAGACAGACAGACAGACAGAGACAGAGACAGAGAGACAGAGATAACTAGATAAGAAAAAAAGAAAGAGGAAAAGGAAAAAGATGAAAAGAACAAGGAAGGAAAGATAGGGAAGACACAAAAAACAACAACAGAAAAACAGAAGAAAAAAAATGAAGCACTGAAAAAAAATTTGCAAACGAAACTCGATAGATGGGAGAAAATAAAAGAAAACAAGAGAGAAAGATAACAAAACTAAATCAGAACAACAACGAAAGAAAAACAAACAAACCAAAAAAAAACAAATTTAGAAGAAACTGCAAAGACTATGTTTGAAAGAGAGGGTATTGTTTTTTGTTTGTTTTAATCATCCAGGGTGTTAACCTGGAAAACGCCTAACCACAACGAAAGAAAGATTTAAATCAGAAACATATACTGAACAAATGATTATATCGAGCAAAAAAACACCCTGCAATTGAAATACACAAGAAAAATAGCGATCATGTATTTTTTAAAAATAAGGGTAGAATAAATTACAACATTGATAAATTCAAATAAAAAAGGAAAATAAGTGTAAAAGAGAGCAAAAAAATGTTGATTGAGGTACATAAAAATAACGGGACAAACAAAAAATAAAGAAAAAAAGAAAGACTGAAAAAAACGAAAGAAAGAACGAAAGAAAAGACAGACAAACAGACATGGAGACAGACAGACAACAGACAGACAGAAAAACAGACAAACAGACAGGCAAACAGACATGGAGACAGATCGACATACCGACAGACAGAATTATAGTCAGAAGAAAAGGACTAAGAGGAAAAAAAAAAGGAACAAAAATCCAAGACGGAGGAAAAGAGACTGTGGACTACTGATTAGAGTGAAGAAAGTGTGACAGAAGCCACGAGAAATCAGTCAAGAGACCATTTAAACAGATGAGAACACACCCAGAGCAACTTGTTGAGGTGGGGAAAAAACCCAACCGAGGACGGTATGAGAGGAAGATCGTAAGAAAAATAATTTTAAAAAACTCCAAAACGACCAATCATGCAGATTAAAAAAAATTCTTTAAGAAAAAAAAAGAGAACAATATCAAAAAGAATAAGACAGAGAGAAGGCTAAAGGAAAATCTTCCTCCACCCCCCCCCCCCAAAAAAACAACAACAAAAAACAAACAAACAACAACCACCAACAAACAAAAAAAAAAACTAAACAGAAAAAATAGAAGAGTGATTGGCTAAGTAGAAATCCACCACGTACAAAAAAACAGAAGAGGAGAGGAGGGAGGAGGAAGAGGAAGAAGAAGAAGTACAACAACAACAACAACAACAGCACAAGACAAACTCCAAGGCTGAAAATAAAACGATACAGCATGCTAAAAACACAAAAATGAAACAGGTATACACACAGATAGAAAGCCTTTTTTTTGCTACATCTCTAAATACAACAAACAACACCCGCACGCGCGTGCGTGCTTACTCACACACATACAGACACAGACCACACAGAGACACAAAACAACAGGCAACCAAACAGAGAAAGAGAAGAGAAGAGAGAGAGAGAGAGAGAGAGAGAGAGAGGAGCGAGACGGAGGACAGACAGACAGAACATACAGAAAGAGAGAGAGAGGACAGAGGAGACAGACAGACAAAAGAAGACAGACAAGAGAGAAGAGAAAAGACAGAGACAGAGAGAGAGAGAAGAAGAAGAGAGGACAGAGAGACAGAGAGACAGAGACAGAGACAGAGAGGAGAATGTTTCTTTTACTTTGCCGAAAAAAACATATTCACACTACGCTCGCATCGTTCTCTAAATTACGCCCCCTCTCCATGCACCACCCATCCCCTATCCAAACACACACACACACCACCACCACCCACACCACCACCACCACCACCACCACCACCACCACCACCACCACACAACCACAACAACAACAACAACTTCATCAAACTACCTGTTGTTCTGGCATCAGTTCCAACAAGAAGACAAAGGACTCCCAGAAGAAAAGACAGAAGCAGAGACAGCTGGGAGGACGATGCCATGGTGTCTTTTCCAGGACACAGATCCAACAGATGCTGAAGACGATGACTAACGGTTTGCTGTCGTCTGCTACCACGTTGACACTTGACACTGTCACTCTTCACAACGTCTTCCACAACGACGATGACAGAGTGTCAAAAGTCATCTCCAGTTTCGCAACCTTGATAGTTCACGGCACAATCGTTAGGCCACAGTTTTCAGTTGGTTGTTGCTGTTGCTGTTGGTGTTGTTGTTATAGTTGTTGCTAATGTTGTTGATTTTATTCTATCAGATGTAAGAACAGAACCAATGGCAGTTTCTGAGCTCTGGAAGGAGAAACTCGATCAGTCAGCTGAAAGTTTCTTTTGGTCTTTTTTTCTTGGTGAAATTTTCACTTAAACACTATTATATTTTCTTTCTTTTTCAGTGTTTCTTTGATTTTGTTATTATTTTTTGGAAAGCCAGTAGAAAATCAACTTTATGAAGAAAATAGGGATGTCACAACGCTCTTTTTCCTGGAAGGGAATGAGAAAGTTTAATACTGACTCTCAGTTTGTTGCAAAATGATATATTTCAAAACTCAACGCGAAATCTCACCTATTACATGATCAAAATTTTGACGAAAGCCCAACTGTTGAATTAGATGAATTATGGGATAAACAAGAAATTAACACAGCAACTTTTTCTCTCCTCTACAATAAAATCAAGATACTTTTTGTCAAATCTTGTAGTCAACACAACCATAACCAAGTTTACCGAATAAGATAAATTCTCAACAACAAACAATAATCGTTAATTGCCACCAGAAATAATAAACCAAAAAACCAGAAATCAAACCGAATGAGTCTATGAAAGAAAAAAATCTTGTCACCGAAAACTCGAGACTGAAAACAGAAATTAAACCCAACACTTCGTCGTCCTCAACAAGACAGACTATGGACCGTGCGCGCCGTACATACAGTATTGGCCAAAGGCACATAAAAAGCATAACAGGCGGGAGGCTGAGATTTCATGAATGAATGAGGAGGGAAGGAAAGTAAGAAGGGAGGAGGGAAGGAAGGAGGAAAGGAAAGGGAAGAAGGGGAGTAGCCCCGTTCACAGGAGAAGCAGGACCAAACATCTATGCCAGTTGCCTCTCAGCCAACGGCAGGCGAGTTGTTGAGGCTGGTGTCAGCAGAAGTAAAGGGCATGGATGGAGGGAGAGAGGAGAGGAGGAGAGAGGAGAGAGAGAGAGAGAGAGAGAGGAGAAGAGAAGAGAGGAGAGGTAGGGGAAGAGGAGAGAGGGGGAGGGAGAGAGGTGACAGGAGGAGAGGAGAAGAGAGAGCGTAGACGGAGCGGGGAGAGGAAGATCGAGAAGCGAGAAGACGGGGGAGGTGGAGGGGGGGAGGGGAGAGAGAGAGAGAGGAGGGAGGGGGGGGGGGGGGGGGGAGGGGGAGGAAGGATGGAGAGGAGAAAGCGGAGAAGTTGGTAGTGGTTGGATTGTGGGGAGTGAAGGGTCAGGTGGGGGGAGATGTGGTGTGGGGGGGTGGGTGGTGTGGTGGGGGGTGGTGGTGGTGTGGAGAGAGAGAGAGGAGAGAGAGAGAGAGAGGGGAGGAGAGGATGGGGGGGTGGAGAGGATGAAGAAAAGCGGAAAGTTGGTATGGTAGTGAAATTAGGTGAAGAAAGGCGGGGGAGATTGTGGGTGGTTGGCAGGATTGTGTGATGTTTGGATGTGGAGCAGACAGAGAGAGAGAGAGAGAAGAGAGAGAGAGAGATAGTGGGGTGAGGGAGAAGAGAGAAAGCAGAGACAAGCATGAGGAGAAGGAGCGAGACTGACGTAGTTGAGATAAGATTGATAGATAGATAGACGGAAATCAAACCCAGAAGAAAAGAAGAGAGAGAGAGAGAGAGAGAGAGAGAGAGAGATAGATTGATAGATATAGAGATAGAAGATAGACGGAACAACACAGAAAAACAGAGAGAGTGGAGAGGAGAGACAACGGACAGACAGAAGAAGATAGACAGAACAGAGACAGAAAAAGACATGGAGACAGACAGACAGACAGACAGGCAGAGACAAAGATGGAGGGAGAGACAGAGGAGACAGGACAGAGAGAGACAGGGAGACAGAGAGACAGACGAGAGACGAGAAGAGAGGGAGGGTGGGAAGAGAATGGGGAGAGAAGGAAGGTGGGTGGTGGGTGGGTGAGGGGAAAACAGATGACTGTGACTGGTAAAAGGAGGTGATAAGAGGCTGGCCTCTTGAATGCCGAGGCAAGGGCTGGCCTAAAAAAGGAAGTGACCGTGAGGAAGCTGCCTTTCCTCCTCAAGGGCATGCTCCTTTCATCTCAGCCTTACACTCCGCACACTAAGTGCCGCTGCCTTATGACACTGCTTCCTGCGATAGTTCGCCCAAGAGCTGGAAATTTTTGGTGCTAGTGAAAATTTCCGTGACGACACGACAAAACAGATGTTAAGGTTGATTTGTTGACATGACAGTCTTCATCTTTTGTAGAGCATGATGTGTATATGTTATTAATGTGTTATGTTACTGAGTTTGAACCACAATGAACAAAACTCGATTTGAGCCGAATAAAATTTTGTTGACATTTTGTTTACTTTCTACAGAACATAAATGCGTATGTATGACGATGACCAAGAGACCCAACAACAAACTGGATTTATGTTGGCTGGCTATCAATGTTCATCCACAACAGAACAGGATAAACATATTGTATATAGATGAGTAAGATCTACAATAACAAACTAAATTCCAATCTTCTTCTTCTTCTTCTGTTTCTTCATCTCATTCCTCTTCGCATTCTTCTTCTTCTTCTTTGCATTCTTTGTCGTCGAACGCTCAGGTAGCAACCATTGTTGTCTGTTCTATGAGCGAAAATGCGTTGCGTTGCCGTAAAGCGCCTGACAAGTCAGGCCCAGCGCATCCGACTTCGGCGTGGGAGGGAATTGTTATCTTTTAGGTCTTTCTGGAAAAATTGCAGGAGAACGGGCCAAATAAAAAAAAAGAAACTAGATAAGGAGGAGATGACAGGAAGAAAAGGAGCAAGCCAGAAACAAAGAGAGGAAATTAAAAAAAAAGAGATGGAATTTATTCTTAGCACATAATTTCCAGAAGGTAGGGATGCTATTTATACTGACGATAGGCACTTGGCATCCCCACAGGGAAACTGGATTCCAATTAATTCGGTGACGATCTTCATCTGCCACTGAATATAAGTGCGTAACGTAACGATGAGTTAGAGAGCCATAACAACAAGATAGATTTCAGTTGATTAGAGGACACTTTCCGTCCTGTACAGAACATATTGATATGTGTACTGTATATCATTGTGATGTATTTATAGAGCCATAACAACAAGCTAGATTTCAGTTGATTAGATGACACTTTCCGTCCTGTACAGAACATATTGATACGTGTACTGTATATCATTATGATGTATTTATAGAGCCATAACAACAAGCTAGACTTCAGTTGACTAGATGACACTTTTCGTCTTCTTCTACACAACACATTAATAGGTGTACTATATATCATTATGATGTAGTTCTAGAGCCACAAGAACAAAATGGATTTCAGTTTTGGGGAGTTACAGGTCAGCTTGTGAAGAAGGTACCACAAAAGATGATTTGTTGCACCCCCCCCCCCCCCCCCCCCACCCCCCCACCCCCACCCCCCCTCCAATCCAATCCCACGCACCCACCTCTTTCCTCGTCCCCCTTTCCCCGTCTCCTCATTTCTAAACTCGTTTTCTCTTTCTTCTACGCTCCGAAGACAGGAAAACGGTTACCTAAAAGAAAGTGCAACGAAGTGGCGGTAATCGGGTTGTGGGTATTGTTTATATCAGCGGCATTCCTTGCTGAGTCCCCGCGTCCTTCCCTTATCAAAGCGTTCTACGCATTTAGACAATCAATTATTCCTGTTGAAGCCTGTGGGAGAGTGAGAGTGAGAGAGAGAGAGAGAGAGAGAGAGAGAGAGACAGAGAGAGAGAGATAGACAGACAGAGACAGAGACAGAGAGACAGGCAGACAGAGAGACAGACAGACATACAGAGACAGACGGATAGACACCGACAGAGATACAGAAAGAGAGAGAGAGAGAGAGAGAGAGAGAGAGAGAGAGAGAGAGAAGAGAGAGA